>JAVRXN010000013.1:57673637-57833562 GCA_033556935.1 Timema podura | reverse complement strand
GAGACAGTTTATTTCTACCTTTACAATTTCCACTCCCACAACTAAGGTTTGGGACAATATTCGCAAATTACGTAGTAGCAAAAATACCATTAATAATATACCTGCCCTCATGTCAAATGGTTCGCTTATTTCCTCCCCTGTTGAGGTCGTCAATGTATTGGGCTCTATGTTCACCGCTATTTCAAGCACTGCGAGCTACTCTAATGAGTTTGCAGTGCATAAGCGGAGCATGGAGCGCCATACTATTGACTTTGGTCAGAGCCGGGGGGAGGATTACAACTCCCCCTTTACAATGGATGAATTGACCTATGCCCTGTCTCAGGCGGGCAACACAGCTTCCGGTCCCGACGACATCCACTACGATATGTTGCGCCAGCTACCTCCTGCTGGACAGACATATCTCTTGGACCTTTATAATAGTGTTTGGGAATCTCATCAATTCCCATCACTATGGAGGCAAGCAACCGTTATACCAATTCATAAAAGTGGCAAAGATAAATTAGAGCCAACTAGTTATAGACCGATAGCCTTAACTAGTTGTGTATGCAAAATATTGGAAAAAATGATAAATAAACGATTAATATGGTATTTATAATCCCGCAATCTGCTATCAAATATTCAATGTGGTTTTCGCCGTAATCGATCCACGGTGGATCATCTCGTCCGTCTCGAGACGGCGGTTCGTGACGCCTTTCTCCACAAACAACATCTTTTGGCAATTTTCTTTGATTTGGAGAAGGCTTACTATACCACGTGGCGGTACGGCATTTTAAAAACCCTTTTTAATTGGGGGTTCCGAGGAAACCTCCCTGTTTTTATATCTAATTTTATGTCAGACACTTCCGGGTAAGGTTAATTAACACCTTATCCGATGATTTTATTCAAGAAAATCGGGTGCCTCAGGGCAGTACTCTGATCTGTACGTTGTTCGCCATCGCAATTAATGGCATTGTGGACAACGTGTGGCTACCTGTCCGTTCATGCCTTTTTGTGGATGACTACGCAATTTATTGCAGTTCGTCGAGTCTCCACAGGGCTGAACGGCAGATACAACTCTCTGTAAATAATCTGTAATCGTGGGCATCGCGAAATGGCTTTCGCTTCTCTGCAGCCAAGACGACGGTCGTCCACTTCCACAGATTATGTGGAATACAACCTGTCCCCAGTATTTTAATGAAACACGTTGTTTTACCAGTCTCAGAGACCGTAAGGTTTCTGGGACTTTTATTTGATTTTAAATTAACTTGGATCCCCCACAACAAAGAACTGAAAGCGAGGTGTATTAGAGCACTCAACCTGCTCAAAGTGGTTAGCGGTCGGTCCTGGGGTGCTTATAGGGAAACCTTGATGCGCCTGTATAGGGCCTTGGTAAGATCTAAACTAGACTACGGCAGTTTCGTTTATGGATCGACGAGACCCTCGGCGTTAAAGATGCTGGATAGTGTCCACCATGCTGGCATACGACTGGCTACTGGTGCTTTTCGTACCAGTCCAGTCGTCAGCATCTGTGCCGACGCCGGTGAGCCCCCTCTCTCTTACCGGCGGTCCTATCTTCTGGCATCTTACGCGTCGAAACTACACTGCATGCCGGAGCATGTTGCCTACCGTCCTGTGTTTCATTCCCCTAACCGTGTCTTGTATGAAACCAAATGGCGTAGTACAAGGCCAGTTGGGATCAGGATTTTATCGGTTTTCGACACGTGTGGGATAGTCCTGCCAAAGGCTATCCCCACATCCCCAGGTCGAGTTTCTCCCTGGAAGATACGCCTACCCCAATGCCATTTTGATCTTGCCAAGTTCCCTAAAGCGACCACTGCGCCGCTCGCTTTCAGGGCTTTAAGCGCATCTATACAGATGGTTCCAAGTGTGGAGCTTCCGTGGGATGCGCATTTGTTGTGGAGGGAAACAATTTTAAGTTTGGTTTACCTGGTGAATCCAGTGTTTTTACGGCTGAATTATACGCCATTTTTAAATCTCTGTGTTTTGTTTATCGTAAATGTCACCGTTCTGTTTTCATCTGCACGGATACCATGAGTGCTATGATGGCATTGTCCACTATGTACTCCTGGAATCCACTCGTGCAGATGATACAGGAACAAATTTTAAAAATTCTTTCATTAAACACCCGGCTCGCCTTTTGCTGGATTCCTGGTCACGCTGGCCTTTCAGGAAATGAACTGGCGGACCAGGCGGCCAAGGAGGCAGCACGCCTTCCTACGGAGGCGAGTCTGGGTGTCATGTTTTTAGATCTATAGGGTTATGTTCGGCGTGGGGTCTTACGCACCTGGCATGAGCAGTGGGTCTCGACCCCTGCTCAGAACAAGCTGCGGTCCATCAGGGACGGTGTGTCGCGATGGCCCTCTTCTATACGAAAGTCTAGAAGAGAGGAGGTCGTCGTGACGAGACTCCGCGTCGGGCATACATTACTAACCCACGGATTTTTACTAAGAGGGGATCCACCTCCAGTGTGTGAATTTTGCGATGCTCCCCTTAGTGTGTACCACATTTTGGTGGAGTGTCGTAAATATGCCCCTATCCGCCTGGCTCTTGATTTTAAAGGTGACCTACGTTTTTTACTACGTGATAGCGCGGATGGAGTTATTTGTTTACTCCGTTTTATACGCCAGGCGGATCTTTTTAATGCCATTTGAGTCACTTTTATAAAGTGACTCATCTGGATTTATTTCATATTGAGAACTTTTTGACATTTTAGTACATTTTAATATGTTTGTTTTGTCTTTTTAACGTATTATTTTAACACGTTTTATAATTTTAATGTGTTATATTTTAATATGTTTGTATTGTAATTTTAACGTAGTGTATACACCTGTGGTTTTATTTTAGCAGGTGTATCACTTCTTTTAATTTAATTGACCATTTGAGTGCTCCTATGGAGTGTCTCAAATGGGCACTTTCTCATATTGAGAATAACGGTTTTTAATTGATTTACAAATTTTAATATTGTATATGGTTTTATATTTTATGTTTCCACCTGTTTTCTAACAGGTGGACTATGTGATGTGTCTCTCCCTAATTGAGATTTTACTGTGTTTTTAAATGTCAAGGCCCTAATGACCTCATTGTGTGGATGGGCCTCTAAGCAACAATAATAATAATTTATTTTAGCAGGTCTATCACTTCTTTTATTCTAATAACCCATTTGAGCACTCCTATGGAGTGTCTCAAATGGGCACTTTTCTTTATTGAGACTGTTTTTAATTGATTGACAAATTATAATATTGTATATATTTGTATGTTCTATATTACCACCTGTTTATTCTAACAGGTGGACTATGTGATGTGTTTCTCCCCCATGGGGATTTATTGTGTTTCCTTTATAACTTAAGGCCCTAATAACCTCGCTGCTTCGACGGGCCTCCAAACAATATTAATAATAATAATAATTCTTAACAAATTCTGACTATTTTCATATCTATTAAAATACATTATAGATTCTGATTGGTTCCATATTTATATAAGCACATTATTTATTTATTTAGAGGGGTTCTTATTTATTCAAATTTAATACAGTTTTTATTATGACTCGTTCATTATTTATCCCAACTAGTATATTATTTATTCTGAATCTAATTTTATGATGGTTATTACATTGTTCAACAAAATTTCTGGCGTATAAAACATTGAACACAACTTTTAACACTGAATTATAATATGCAACCAGAATTTTTCTATCGCCCACAATTATATTATATTAATATGAAAAAATCAACCTATTTTATCACAATTATTAGCTTTGTGATTCCCCCCCCTCCCTACCCATATAGTTAGTACTTGCAGAAATGTGACAGATATACTGGCAGGCATATGGATTATGAAGTTTAATCTGAGCTGACATTCACTGTTTTCAAACTGAGAGCTTTGAGTTCTCTTTTGCCTCTAAAGTCACTAGAGGCTGTAGAAAATAAATATACTTTCAAAGGGATTAACTGGTCTAGGAGAACGAAACATTGAATTTTTGGTAGAAAAACCTGTCACTCTCAAGTTAAACAACGATAACTATATAGGAATATTAGAGTTTGTAAATAACAGTGGTCACTTTTATGTGGGCATAGCTTTAGGCATCCTTATTTCTTTCAATGAAGAACCTGCCTGATTATCTGAATTCACGATAGCGCCACTTAACATTGGCTTCCAGGATGGTTGTAGCTGAGTGGAGAAGGAGTATAAGACTTGTTCTAGCTTGAAAATTCTTCTGGGCATTTTTTCTTGATGATTGATGGATGTATTCCCTTAATGAATAACCTATAAGGAAGATGTTTAAATACATGTGGGCAGCGTCTACATATATGAAGTAATGTCCACAAATTAGGTAGTGATCTGAGTTCAATTAGCCTCATCAAGCTCCTATCCATTGGTAAAGCCAGGTGGTGCCGTCTCACCATTGTAAAACAGTGTGATGAGAGCCGCTCATCATAAGAAGAAATGAATGCATCCTCAGCAACTACAGATGAACGTCTTACAAATGTTTCTCTACCAATCTCTCTGGTTATATTTCTAGACGACGAGGCTGATTCCCTGGAGGTGGCAGGATTCCCTGGAGGTGGCTGATTCCCTGGAGGTGGAAGGTTCCCTGGAGGCGGCTGATTCTCTGGTGGAAGTTGATTCTCTGGATGATGTTGATTCCCTGGAGGTGGCTGATTTGTTGGAGGAAGTTGACTCTCTGGAGGATGCTGATTCCCTGGAGGTGGATTATTCTCCGTAGGTGGCTTACTCAAGATTGGAATGATTTACCTGACGATCTTTCTTGTAGCATTCATACGCCTTCATTATAAGAGCACGAGTCTTGTCATCGAAAACAGAGGTTTTCTTCAGATGAGAAACAACTTCTTGAGTCAACATCAGCACCTCGGAATGCTCAATAGTGGAAGAAGATTCTTGTTGGCTGGATGCGGAAGGTGGCTGACTAGACGATGTTCTCTCAGCTGACACGATCGGCTCCAGGTTAGAAGAGTCTTGTTGGCTGGATCTGGAAGGTGACTGACTTGATGAAGTTTTCTCTGATGATACGATCGTCTCCAGATTATAAGATTCTTGTTGGCTGGATCCGGAAAGTGGCTGACTAGACGATGTTCTTTCAGATAACACGATCGGCTCCAGAGTAGAAGAGTCTTGTTGGTTCGACCCGGAAGGTGGCTGACTAGACGATGTTCTCTCAGCTGACACGATCGGCTCCAGGTTAGAAGAGTCTTGTTGGCTGAATCTGGAAGGTGACTGACTTGATGAAGTTTTCTCTGATGATACGATCGTCTCAAGATTATAAGATTCTTGTTGGCTGGATCCGGAAAGTGGCTGACTAGACGATGTTATTTCAGATGACACGATCGGCTCCAGAGTAGAAGAGTCTTGTTGGTTCGACCCGGAAGGTGGCTGACTAGACGATGTTCTCTCAGCTGACACGATCGGCTCCAGGTTAGAAGAATGTTGTTGACTGGATCCGGAAGGTGGCTGACTAGACGATGTTCTCTCAGCTGTCACGATCGGCTCCAGGTTAGAATAATGTTGTTGACTGGATCCGGAAGGTGGCTGACTTGATGAGGTTTCCTCAGATGATACGATCGGCTCCAGAGTAGAAGAGTCTTGTTGGATGAATCCAGAAGTTGGCTGACTAGACGATGTTCTTTCAGATGACACAATTGGCTCTAGCGTAGAAGAGTCTTGTTGGCTGGATCTGGAAGGTGACTGACTTGATGATGTTTCCTCAGATGAAACGATCGGCTCCAGATTAGAAGAGTCTTGTTGGCTGGATCCGGAAGGTGGCTGACTAGACGATGTTTTCTCAGATGACACGATCAGCTCAAGAGTAGATGTAGAGTCTTCTTGTCTTGATAGGGAAGGGGACTGACTAGCTGACCTATACTTACCATCCCGTTGAAACGTACTCTTGCTCTCTGGTTCACTGGTGGTGGCTGTCATCTCCCCTGGTAAAAATTGTTCATGACGAACAGTTTGTTCGGACGATGGGGGCCCATCGTCCGGGCACCCGCAGGTGTTAGGGGTGCCCCTTTGTCGCTCATCATCATCTATAGCAAATGGTAATAAAGACAATATTATATCGAGTATAAAATCTTATCTACTTGTCGATATAGTATGAATCTTGCTTTTCTAAAAAGTATTACCATAAAAAGGCCGACATTCTGTTAAAGAAATTTTATAGTTTTGTTACCATTTAGGATAATCTGAACAGAGTTATTTAATTCATAATTTTAGACTACTTTTTATATTTAAATTACACACAAACCATAAACAAAGTTAAAATAAAACCAGCAAAAATATTACAATTAATGCATTTTGAATAAGTCTAGATCCTCGCTGGATCATAACATATAATCAAAC
Organism: Timema podura; assembly: GCA_033556935.1. Taxonomy (NCBI): domain Eukaryota; kingdom Metazoa; phylum Arthropoda; class Insecta; order Phasmatodea; family Timematidae; genus Timema; species Timema podura. The sequence goes on along the minus strand of JAVRXN010000013.1, from coordinate 57,827,208 downwards.
CCATACATGATTTATTATTCACTTCAAGATTGTGACCTTTGAAATTGATAAAATCAGTAATGGACCGTAAAAATACAATAATAATTATATTTTATTACTGATATGTTAACCTAAAAATGAAATTGTTATAATAATACATTTAACACTTTTTTTAGTTAGCAGCTCTTATATTATCTGTATATTTATAAATAAATATATATATTGTAACGTGGGGCTCGTCGCCGTGCGAACCACGAGTTCTTTTTAAGGATATTGGGATATGTTGCTGGATAAATACTAAAATACTTGCAGATCAACCAAGGGTTTAATTATTTAATAAATACCACACGAAGAAAAACATTCACAGAATTCCATATACAGATAAAAACAAACACAACTAAATCTGTCGTCAAGGTAATAGTCTCTAAATTAATAAACAAATGAAACACAATACATAGAATAACACTGAATCAATGATAGCTAAGCAGTCTCGTTACACCACCCCCTCCTTAAGTCTGTTCGTCCCGAACGGATATTTCAATGTCGAGACTCTTCCCCTTGATATTCTGCAAGGCGATCAATGTGCACGACCTTCATTTTCCCTCTTGCTCCTCGTCGTATACGGATGACCACGTCATTTATCCTGTTAACCACCTCGTATGGGCCTTCCCATTTCCTCTGTAGCTTTGGTGATATGATCTTTTTCTTCTGTGGGTTGTACAGCCATACCATATCTCCAGCTGAAAAGTTCCTGTCATTCGCTCGAAGGTCGTATCGTGTTTTCACCCGGTCGCTGTTAATCTTGATTCGCTCCCTTGCAAACTGGTGCACTTCTGCCAGAATATTGCGAAGCTGTTCGGTGTGTCCTTGATAAGTTGACTCATCAAGATTCTCAGGGCGGCCATATAAAAGGTCACAAGGTAAACGAATCTCTCGACCAAAGAGCATCTTTGCAGGGGTCACTCCAGTTGTTTCATGGACAGCTGATCTATAGGACAACAAAAACAAAGGAACTAAACTGTCCCAATTCTTTTGATTTTCTGAGACGAACATCGACAGATATTGCTCCAGGGTTCTGTTCAGTCTCTCAACCATCCCATCGGATTGGGAGTGAAGAGGAGTGGTCCTTGTTTTTTTAATGCCTAGGAGATTGGCCATTTCCCGGAATACGGAAGACTCCAAATTACGTCCTTGATCGGAGTGTAGTTCCAGTGGCACCCCAAATCTGCTAAAAACACTTTCAATCAAGGCTTCTGCTACTGTAATTGCCTCCTGATTTTTAATGGGTATTACCTCTGGCCACTTTGTGAAATAGTCCATCACAACTAGTAGATATCGATTTCCTTTCTCTGTCACTGGAAGTGGGCCCATCACATCCACAGCTATTCTCTCGAAGGGAGCACCTACATTGTACTGATGCATTCGGCTTCTTCCCCTAGTCCTAGGTCCTTTCCTTGAAGAACAGACGTCACATTTCCGACACCAGCTCTCAACGTCGTCCCTGCAATGCAGCCAGTAGAATCGGTCTCTTACTTTCTCAAGTGTTTTATTTATGCCATAATGTCCCCCAGCTGGTGAGCTATGAAGATCTTCCAGCACGGTCTTGACTCAATTCTTTGGCAATACCAACTGATGTTTCTTGCACAGACCATCTGCACTTTCCCACGTTCGATAAAGGACGCCATTTTTCATTACGAGGGAGTCCCACTGAGACCAATAACTCTTCACTATTGGACTCAGGTTTGACACGTCCTGCCAGACTGGCTTCAATCCACTTTCTTTCCATTCTATTAAAGGACATATGGAGTCGTCTTTCATCTGATCTTCCCTTAGACATTCATCACCCCAGAATTTCCGTCCAGTGTCTACGACGTTTTCCCCCCTGCGGGACGGGGTTTAGAATAGTCCCGCAGTAACCCCTGCTTGTCGTAAGAGGCGACTAAAAGGGAAGGCTTCTGTGCAGGACGTACCTCGTGCAGGAATAACCTATCCTAAATCTTTCATTTCAACTCCTTTTTTCTTCCTTCCCTTTCACTCCTATTTTTCATTCTTCTCCCTTCACTTTCTCTCTCCTTACCTCTTTCTTCCCTTCCCCTGCCGTTCAGTCCTGCACAGAGACTTCTGGCACTTCCGTTGACGACCTTGGCATCTGACACGGCATTCCTTAGACGATTATTGGATACCACTGCTTTGAGCTCCTGAGTGAAAGTGCGCCGGTTGTAATATCTTAGTAGAAGGGCCTTAGGGATGACAATAACCGGGTACCCTACTTTGAGAAAAGACCGGTTGCGTTCACGAGGGCCCGGACGTAAAATTGGCACTTTCCTACACCCACTTACTGCGATGACCTCTCTCTCGGCGATGCCCTATGCGAAGGTTGTCATGTCTAGCGTCGTATGGGGCCTCTCGTCGGGAGAGTTAACAGGGCCATATGTGGTAGTACCAACATGGATCACCCTGGGTCTACGATCCGAATACTGTGTAGGTTGTCCCCAAAAATGGCATGATCCCATATTTTGTCGCTGACAACTTACTGTCCACTGGCACCGTACTGCCCGCTGGCAAATCACTGCCCGGCCCCTAACAGGGCCGTAATACTAATAAGCGCGCGGAAACGGGTAAGGCCGTCCAGCCCTGAATTGGAAAAAATCCAGGAAGTGGTGAGGCCCCAGCCCCGCTTCCTGGTAATGTCTCGAGTAGAAAACAACGAAAGTCTGAAGCGAGTAAGCCCATTTATCCTCGAAAGAGTGATAAATGGCGCAGCACAATCACAAGTATCAATCAGAAAACTGCGTGATGGCACGATCTTGATTCAAACAATGACTGACACTCAATCCTCAAAGGTAATGGCAATCTCGGAAATACCGTTGAGCAATACGTCTCATATACCGGTGAAGGTGGAGCCTCACAGGTTCCTAAATGTTTGCAAGGGAGTGGTCACTTGCTATGACCTCGACTGCGTGAGCATTGAGGATATTAGTGAGGAACTTTCTCCTCAGCACGTCACCGAAGTATACCGCATTGTCACAAAAAAGAACGGCCAAGAGAAAAAAACTGACACGTATATCCTTACTTTTGCGACTCCTACCCTTCCAAAGGAGGTCCGAGCAGGTTTTCACGTGCTCAGGGTCCGGCCGTATGTCCCTAACCCCCGGCGCTCTTTTCAGTGCCAAGAATTTGGGCATACGAAGCTGCGATGCCGTGGGAAGCCAACCTGTGCGGATTGTGGACAGGAGGCTCACGAAACACCATGTGAGTCTCCTAAGTACTGCGTCAACTGCAAGGGTCCGCATTCTGCCTGGTCTCGGGCCTGTCCGAAATGGAAGGTAGAGAAAAAAGTCCTGGAGATACAAAATGAAAAGAAGATCTCATATGCCCAGGCACGTAAGGAATACGCATCTAGTCAGGCTCCGGTATTTCAAACCTCCTACAGCCAAATTGTAAGCCAGAACATTAATTGCCCCAACTGTCACTGCGCAGTTAACCTCACAAAGACGTCCACGCGACCTGTGCCATCGGTCTCTACTCGAGACATTCTTAATGTTACCGCGCCAACTACGTTTGCGCCTAAATTACTTGGAGAGGTGAAACCTAAACAAAGTTCGTCTCCCCCACCTGTACCCCCGAGGAGCCCTCCTCGGGTACCTCCCCCGAGCCCGCCTCGGGGACCTCCCCCGAGCCCAACTCGGGGACCTCCCCGAGACCGCCTCGGGGACCTCCCCCGAGCCCACCTCGGGAAACAAAAGAACTTGCGGCCGTTGTTGGTTCGTCCGCTCTGGTCTCTGGGTCACCGGAGGTTAGATTGGGTGGCAGAACGGGTGAGGCCGCAAAGGCGAGTCCTGCTGGTGCCTGGAGAAAGGTCCAGCGAGGTGTCGCCGACAATAATAATCACAAAAAAGCGTCGAAGGCTGTAACAAAGCCTTCGCGCTCAGAATCAACCCCCAACTCTCTTCTGGAGAAACAAAAGCCTCTCTTGAAACGAGAGGTCCAGGAGAGACTTGGCAAGACCAGAGGACCTAAAAAGGACCTTAACCAATTTTTAGTTTTAAGAGATAGTGATATGGATTGCGTGGATGAATAAATTTATATTTGTACTTAATGTCGCTACTACAATGGAATTGTAGGGGTTTTTATACTCGTGTAGAGGAAATTAAACTACTAATATCTTCCCTGCATCCTTCCATCTTGTGTTTGCAGGAGACCCACTTCCGCCCAACTGACAACCCGATGCTTCGTGGGTACAATGTATATCGTACCGACAAGCCCATTTGTATCGGGCTAGCGGAGGTGTGGCTATATTTGCACGTAGCAATATATATCATAAATCTGTAAATATTATATCCGATCTCCAATTGATTGCTGTCAGAGTCTCCCTTACTATCGAAGTAACCGTATGCTGCATCTACCTCCCACCAGGTGAGCGTGTTTCAAAGAGGAGCCTAGAGGCCCTCTTTATACAACTTCCCGCCCCCTATATCATCATGGGGGATTTTAACGCACACAACCTGGTGTGGGGGTCCAATTTTACAGACGCCCGTGGGAGGATGGTAGAGGATTTCTTGTCTCGGGAAGCCTGGTGTTAATGAACACTGGGACCCAGACACACTTCTCCACCTTCAATGGTGTATCCTCTGCCATCGACCTAACTTTATGTAGCCCCGGGATCGCTGCTCACTTCCTTTGGGAGGTTCACTCGGATCTATGTGGCAGCGATCACTTTCCCATTCTGCTTTCGCCACTTCACGATCCTCCCGGTATAGCACGGGCACCACACTTGATTCTTAAAAGTGCTGACTGGGATAAATTTCTCGAGCTCACCGTATTTGATCAACCCCTTTCTCTTGACGTCGATGTGAATATAGACCATTTTACTTCGACGGTCATCATGGCGGCGAGGGAATCCATCCCTAAATCCTCGCCACATCCGCGCCACCGACCTGTTCCCTGGTGGAACGAGGAGTGTCGGTTGGCTATTCATGACCGTCGAAGGGCCCTAAGTCTCTTCCATCGACGTCCTACTTTAGAGAATCTGGAGTCTTTCCGGATTCTACGTGCTCGAGCTCGCCGTATCATTCGTGAAAGCAGAAGAGAGTCTTGGAGATAGTTTATTTCTACCCTTACTATTTCCACTCCCACAACTAAGGTTTGGGACAATATTCGTAAATTACGTAGTAGCAAAAATACCAGTAATAATATACCTGCCCTCATGTCAAGCGGTTCGCTTGTCTCCTCCCCTGTGGAGGTCGTCAATGTATTGGGCTCTATGTTCACCGCTATTTCTAGCACTGCAAGCTACTCTAATGAGTTTGCAGCGCTTAAGCGGAACATAGAGCGCCATTCTATTGACTTTGGTCAGAGCCGGGGGAGGATTACAACTCCCCCTTTACAATGGATGAATTGACCTATGCCCTGTCTCAGGCGGGCAACACAGCTTCCGGTCCCGACGACTTCCACTACGATATGTTGCGCCATCTACCTCCTGCTGGACAGACATATCTCTTGGACCTTTATAATAGTGTTTGGGGATCTCATCAATTCCCATCACTATGGAGGCAAGCAACCATTATCCCAATACATAAAAGTGGCAAAGATAAATTAGAACCAACTAGTTATAGACCGATAGCCTTAACTAGTTGTGTATGCAAAATATTGGAAAAAATGATAAATAAACGATTAATATGGTATTTAGAATCCCGCAATCTATTATCAAATATTCAATGTGGTTTTCGCCGTAACCGATCTACGATGGATCATCTCGCCCGTCTTGAGATGGCGGTTCGTGACGCCTTTCTCCACAAACATCATCTTTTGCCAGTTTTCTTTGATTTGGAGAAGGCGTACGACACCACATGGCGGTACGGCATTTTAAAAACCCTTTTTAATTGGGGGTTCCGAGGGAACCTCCCTGTTTTTATATCTAATTTTATGTCAGATAGACACTTCCGGGTAAGGTTAAACAACACCTTATCCGATGATTTTATTCAAGAAAATGGGGTGCCTCAGGGTAGTACTCTAAGCTGTACGTTGTTCGCCATCGCAATAAATGGCATTGTGGACAACGTGCGGCTACCTGTCCGTTCATGCCTTTTTTGTGGATGACTACGCAACTTATTGCAGTACGTCAAGTCTCCATAGGGCTGAACGACAGATACAACTCTCTGTAAACAATCTGTGGTCGTGGGCATCGCGAAATGGCTTTCGCTTCTCTGAAGTCAAGACGACGGTCGTCCACTTCTACAGATTACGTGGAATACAACAAGCCCCCAGTATTTTAATGAACCACGTTGTTTTACCAGTCTCAGAGACCGTAAGGTTTCTGGGACTTTTATTTGATTTTAAATTATCTTGGATCACCCACATCAAAGACCTGAAAGCGAGGTGTATAAAAGCACTAAACCTGCTCAAATTAGTTAGCGGTCGATCATGGGGTGCTGATAGAGAAACCTTGATGCGCCTGTATAGGGCCTTCGTAAGATCTAAACTAGACTACGGCAGTTTCGTTTATGGATCGGCGAGACCCTCGGCGTTAAAGATGCTGGATAGTGTCCACCATGCTGGCATTCGACTGGCTACCGGTGCTTTTCGCACTAGTCAAGTCGTCAGCATCTGTGCCGACGCCGGTGAGCCCCCTCTCTCTTACCGGCGGTCCTATCTCCTGGCATCCTACGTGTCGAAACTGCACTGTATGCCAGAGCATGTTGCCTACCGCCCTGTATTTCATCCCTCTAACCGTGTCTTGTATGAAACCAAATGGCGTAGTACAAGGCCGGTTGGGATCAGGATGCTATCGGTTTTCGACACGTGTGGGATAGTCCTGCCAAAGGCTATCCCCACATCCCCAGGTCGAGTTTTTCCCTGGAAGATACGCCTACCTCAATGCCATTTTGATCTTGCCAAGTACCCTAAAGCGACCACCCCGCCGATTATATATGAGAGGACATTTAATGATCTCCTCTCCACTCGATTTCAGGGCTTTGAGCGCATCAATACGGATGGTTCCAACTGTGGGACCTCCGTGGGATGCGCATTTGTTGTGGAGGGAAACAATTTTAAATTTGGTCTACTGGGGGAATCCAGTGTTTTTACGGCTGAATTATACGCCATTTTTAAATCTCTGTGTTTTGTTTATCGTAAGTGTCACCGCTCTGTGCTCATCTGCACGGATTCCATGAGTGCTCTGTTGGCATTGTCCACTCTCTACTCCTGGAATCCCATTGTGCAGATGATACATGAGCAAATTTTAAAAATCGATTCAATTCACACCCAGCTGCCTTCTGCTGGATTCCTGGTCATGCCGGTCTCTCAGGGAATGAACTGGTGGACCAGGCGGCCAAGGAGGCAGCGCGCCTGCCTCCGGAGGCGAGTTTGGGTGTCATGTTTTTAGATCTAAAGGGTTATGTTCGTCGTGGGGTCTTACGCACCTGGCACGAGCAGTGGGTTTCGACTCCTGCTCAGAACAAGCTGAGGTCCATAAGGGACGGTGTGTCGCGATGGCCCTCTTCTATACGAAAGTCTAGAAGAGAGGAGGTCATCGTGACAAGGCTCCGCGTCGGACACACATCGTTGACCCATGGGTTTTTTTATTGAAAGGGGATCCACCTCCAGTGTGTGAGTTTTGCGATGCTCCCCTTAGTGTGTACCACATTTTGGTGGAGTGTCGTAAATATGCCCCTATCCGCCTGGCTCTTGATTTTATAGGTGACCTACGTTTTTTACTTCGTGATAGTGCGGAAGGATTTATTTGTTTACTACGTTTTATACGCCAGGAGGATCTTTTTAATGCCATTTGAGTCACTTTTATAAAGTGACTCATCTTGATTTCATCTCATATTGAGAACTTTTTAACATTTTAGTACATTTTAATATATTTGTTCTGTCTTTTTAATGTATTGTTTTAACACGTTTTATAATTTTAATGTGTTATATTTTAACATGTTTGTTTTGTAATTATAATGGAGTGCATACACCTGTGGTTTTATTTTAGCAGGTGTATCACTTATTTTATTCTATTAGCCCATTTGAGCGCTCCTATGGAGTGTCTCGAATGTGCTTTTTCTCATATTGAGAATATATGTTTTTAATTGATATAAAAAATTGTTATATTGTATATTGTTTTATATTTTATGTTTCCACCTGTTTATTCAAACAGGTGGACTATATGTGATGTGTCTCGTCCCTAATGGGGATTTTACTGTGTTTATTTTATTTTAAAGGCCCTAATGACCTCACTGTGTCGACGGGCCTCAAAACAATAATAATAATAATAAAACTTACTATCTTCTTCAGGGAATGCTAAAATTGGTGGTGAGGATAAGGTGCTTTTTAGAGTGTTGAAGGCTATGTCACATTCTGGGGTCCAGTTAAATCTCCGTGTGGTCTCCGTAAGCTGGTGAAGCGGCTTAGCAATATTGGCAAATCTTGGTACAAATCGACGGTAGTAGGTACATAGTCCCAAGAAGCTTCGTACTTTGGTCCGATCCCTTGGCTTTGGCCAGTTTCGGATACATTCTGTCTTCTCTAAATCTGTTTCCACCCCTTTTGCAGTAATTACATGTCCAAGGAATTTAACCTTCCGTCTGAATATGTTGCACTTCTTTGGAACGAGCTTGAGGTTAGCATCTTCTATCTTCTGAAACACTGTTCTCAAGCGCTCTAAATGTTCTTCGAACGTACTTCCAGTTATTACGATATCATCAAGATAAACTTGGCATTTGTCGAGAGGGAGGATACGTTCCATGAGGCGTTCAAACGTAGCTGGTACATTACAAAGACCAAATGGCATCACCTTAAATTGCCAAGTACCCTTTCCGTAGATTGAGAAGGCTGTTTTTTAGCGGTCGGCCGGATCGACCTCACATTGCCAGAAGCCACTCTTCATATCCAATGTTTTGAACCACTGGGACCCTGCCATTGCGTTCAAGGTATCGTATATTCGAGGTAAAGGGTAGGAGTCCTTTTTCGTGACATCATTAAGGCGGCGGTAATCTACACAGAACCGTGTGGAGCCGTCCTTCTTCTTGACAAGAACTACAGGAGATGACCATGGTCCTGAAGCTGGCTCTATAGCATCGTGCTCCATCATCTCCTTTAGCATTTCCTCAACCTCAACACTCGTAGACATGGGTAGTCGTCTTGGAGATTGTTTGATAGGTGACGCATCTCCCGTGTCAATCTTGTCGCAAATCACGTTAGTTCTGCCCAAATCACTAGGTTTGCAGGAAAACCCAAACTTATTCTCCATTAAAAGCTGGACTACTCGTTTTTCTTGAAAAGCGTCTAGATGCTCTGAAGCACGCTCAGCCAGATCTTGTAAGGGCTTCGGTAGATCGCTTATGGTAGGAGTTTTTTATCGGTCGAACTTCCACTCAACATTATTTGGGATACTTGGTAACATCTCCCAACGATAGTTCCTTTCTTTATTTCCCATGGCTTGTCAGATAGGTTTATCATCCTGACTGGAATACTCTTATTGTTGTTCGAAAAAAGTGTTCTTGCAGTTAATACACTTAATGGCAGCTTGCTAGTAACGTTTGCTGGCTCCACTAGTCCAAAGTGCCGACCATAATCTTCCCCACACTTTGCTGGAACGAGGACTTCACTGTTTGCAGGAAGAATGGTCGTTCGCTTACAGACCACTGGGAAATTATCCGGAAAGGTCCCACACCGCCGAGATACAATCTCAACCTCTACTTCAGGTTTTCTTATAACCCCCGAACCTAAATCGATGCAACAGCCAAATTTACGTAGGAAGTCCAAACCAAGAATACACTCGTCTTCAATGTTGGCAACGTACACAGGATGTTCTACTCGCAAGCTTCCTAAATTAAATTTCATTTGTGCCTTTGCCAAAACTGGTGCATAATCGCCCGTTACCGTCCTTATTACACATCCTCGAAGAGTGTTATCTGTTCGTTGTTTCCGATGAAATGACTTGGAGAAATCAGGTCGGACCAATATGACGTTAGCACCCGTGTCCACAACCATCCGGCATGCTGTTCCATCCAGCATTCCTTCCACCAACAGAGCGTCTTCTTCACTTCCAAGCGATCGCACATTGAAGATAACCGTGGGAGCATTTTGCGTGGGGTCAGTTGGTCTTCGCTCCTTAAGACTAGCTTTCAGTAGTTTTCCGGGTGATTCTTGTTCCAGTAGCCACTTCGCTCACTGATCCTCTTTTCTCTACACTGGGAGCGTAGATGTCCAACTTTATTACAGTTTCAGCATTCAAGTTGGGTCGTCTTACTAGAATCGGAACCACGCGGAGAGTTCTGAGCCTTAGAAATCGACTTAACTTCTTTTACTATACTTTTGAGTTCATCCAGGAAGTGTTGCTGATCCAGACTTATTCCGACGCCCAAATCTCCTTCCTCCAAACGTGCGTTTCGTACCACACGCCGCGTGGCCCTTGTAGCAACTTTGGCTGACTCCACTTCCAACGCTCTGGCCAAGGATTCTCGCATAGTTCGAAGACCTGCAACTCTGACCGTCTGTTGAACTTCACTGTCTGAAATGGCGTCCATGAACGCACCAACGGCGATGACGTGTATAAGAAGGACAACCTTCAAGGGCCAGCTGCGACAATCTTTCCATATCAGCTGCTAGTTCCGCCATGGAATCGCTGGGTCTTTGAACTCTGTTTTTAAACTGGGCATGGTAAAGATGCTGAAGGTGTTTGTCACCAAAACGTAGCTCAAGTGCTGACGTCAAGGCATCGTAGTCCAATCGGGTGGACTCCGAGAGGTTTTGTAACAACGTCAAAGCAGGCCCCCGAAGCATTGCTGCCAAATACTGGGCTTTTTGTGTCATCTTCCAGCCATTAATCTTGGCCACAATTTCAAATTGTGTTTGATACTCACGCCAGGTACCTTGTCCATCATATGGAGATGGTTTAAACATAGTACGAGATCCTTCCAAGACACTAAGCTCGGAACTGCATGGAAGTTGAACGACATTACCCCCATTTGTAGTTGGCAAGCTGCTGAAACGCTGGTTCATTTCTTCTTGTAGTCGTCCAAATCTAGTTTCCATTCCGCTCTTGACGGAGTCCACTTCTCTCTGCAACGACGTAAATTTACCCTCAATAATCGAAATCTCTGCTTTTAATTCTTCTTTCATTGCGTTCAACGATGTCGTTTGTTCCGTCATCTTGTTGTTCAACGACGTAGTTTGTGACGCGATTTGGTCCAGCCGGTTGTTCTGCTCAGCCATGGCTTGAATAAGAGCTGTTAAACCCTGGATATCCGTGGCCATTTTTCTCGTTATCATTAAGCAAACACACCACCAATATCCCACTTCTGACACCAATGTAACGTGGGGCTCGTCGCCGTGCGAACCACTAGTTCTTTTTAAGGATATTGGGATATGTTGTAGGATAAATAATAAAATACTCACAGATCAACCAAGGGTTTAATTATTTAATAAATACCACACTAAGAAAAACATTCACAGAATTCCATATACAGATAAAAACAAACACAACAAAATCTGTCGTCAAGGTAATAGTCTCTAAATTAATAAACATATGAAACGCAATACATAGAATAACAATGAATCAATGATAGCTAAGCAGTCTCGTTACAATATATATAACCACCATTTTTGTTTAGGAAACACAATTCGAAGGATGAGTTTCCTACTACTGAGCCAATTCAGACTAAGAGAGCTGAGAATTTCTGTCAAGTTACTTAGCACTGACCTGATCTGGCCTAATAGAGCTGAGAATGTGTCAAGTTCCTTAGCATTAAAAAAATCCTGCCTGTGTGAGCTGATCGAACAGACGAGTTCACTACCGATGAGACAATTTTGCCTGTGATAGCTGAGAATGTCTGTCGTGTTCCCTAGTACTGAGATAATACTACCTGAGAGAGATGAGCATATATATCTAGTACCCTAGCAGTAACCAATCATACCTGTGAGAGCTAACCTTGTAAGTCTAGTACCATAGTAGTAACCAAGCCTGCTGTGGAAGCTGAGCATTCAGAACATTTCCCTATATATATATAGTCAAACCTGCCTGTCAGAGCTGAAAATGTGTTGATTTCGCTAACAATAAATTTATTCCGCCAAAAGCAGAGACACCATAAAATTGCTCACAATATTTTATGCATTCACTTATGTCGTGTGAACAGACTTTAGATAAAACTTGTATGTAATGGATGTGACCAAGATGTTGTACATTTTCACGCAAAACATTTTGAATATGGCTAATTAAATTAACCTGTATGACAGCACACAGTCTAGCTACAAAAACAAATGACTTAGCTAATTACGTTCTAGTACTACCACATTTTATTGCCTCTAGGTTATATGTTTCATTTTAAACAATTTTGTTATTATCATACTGCAATTATATATTTATTATCTGACAAACTACTGTCGTTGGAAATACGATTCACAACTAATAACCCTTGCAGTGCCTTCCATTAAACTAAAAGTGTATATATAAACAAACATTTAATGTTATTACAATTACGAAGAGCAGTAATTTTTAACGATTTGATGTTAGTATGTATACTGACACCATTGTCTCTTTGACAAAAATTTGATGCTAATATATATGGTCGTCCATAAGCCACGTTTAAGGCTTTTTTTATAATGGGATTTAACACGATGTAGACATTTAGACTAACACCTTCTCCCGCCTATTCTTTATTTCGTAACTTTTCTCACCAAGGGTGAATACTATTATTTCTTTGAGAAGTTTTTGTAATTCTTAGAAGGATTCAGTATTAATATTTTATAAAATCCATTTTAAATTCTCGATATAAATTATTATTATTATTTATCGATAACTCCAATACCCATGCTCACGATTCATTCCGCCATCGATTCTGGTTTCTTGCATCAATCATAAAAAAGACTAGATGGCCGATGAAGTAAAGATTACGGTTCGAACACCAGTCGGGTGTACTCAGAGAGCCTTTTCCTAAATGGTTTTATAATCTTCCTCCACTTTAATTAGGGTAGATTACCTATAAGATCATGAATTCCTCATTCGTACAACATTAGATAAAATAACCCACCTCTCTGGCATAGTTATCTAACGCGCTATTTCCTTGTTTAGCTAGACTGCCGAGAATCGGAAGATTGAAGTTCAAATCTCAGTAGGGTGAACAGAGGGTTGTATTTTTCTAAATAGTTTTCCACTCTCCCTCCACACAAATGCGGGTTCACTTCCAATAAAACTCTATGTTCCTCATTCTTAACCCATTAGCGTACAACCAAAACTATTAATAGGACGTGGTGCTAAGAAAATTAGATAAAATAATGAAAAATAAATTTAATAAGTTCAATTTGACTACAACATTAAAAAATCATATTAAATATCAACCAAACACATCATGAACTATCATTATTTATCACTGCATCTTACTACTTCGGCTAGCCGCATATATTATAATCACTCCAATGGGTAGGGATGAGTAAGGTTTTAAAGATAATCTACCACCATTTGCAAGGAGGAAGGGTTAGGAAACCATTCCGAAAAAAAAACCTTAAATACACCCCATCGAGATTTAAACCTCATCTTCATGTCATCGGCCGTCTATTCTACTGAGGCCACCGTAACGGATGTACAATAGTTACATTCACGCCTCGAGATAAATTCTGTACTTTTGCTTCCTTCCATTTTCCTACGACTTTTTTTTGAGTAACTTCCGCTTTTTAAGATGGATATCGCTTTTTATACCGATTTAATAAAGCAATGTACAGATGTCCTATTTGTGAAGACTATATTTTTATTAGTATAAACACAAGCGATTATTCATAGCCTATGTAAAATAATGTGAAATATAAATGATTCTCAAACTCAAATTTACACATAAATTAAGGCCGCTATGAGAGACAGCCATCATCCATCTAAAAGCACGTGAGGAAGTCAATAGATTAGACAACGACAAGTCTAAACAGGTACCGTGAGTATAAACATGTCACGCTCATGAGCATGAAAATGTGTGCTTTCAAATGTCCTTGGCATTCACAGTCTCAGGCAAACAACGCCACCTAAGCGCATTCAAAATATTGATAGCTAAACAAAGAGTGCTAAATTTACTTTTACAACATTTAGATATTCTTGATTAATCTAGGCCTATGATTATGTTTATTAAAGGTGAAATCACGAACATTAATATTATTTTTCAACACTAGAATTATGGCGGATAAGATCTATGTTACATAGGCTAACACTTTCATGTACCCCACCCTCCCTCATGTTACACCACGTAGAGATTAGAGCATCCCCTCTTCACCATCCCCTCACAAAGTGGTACATGGTATATAGACGGCCCCTCAATTAGAGATGTTTGATTCATATTCTTTGAATAGACTCTATGGATCGATCTAGATCAAGAGACTTATTAACGATTCAGGCAAAAGATCGAGAGCATTGATTCGATCTTCCCAAGATCGATCCAATGATACACATAAATAAAGTTTGCTTTATCCAACTTCCCTAACCTACATCCTAAAATATTGCACGGAAAAAACTACTTATGGTGAATAGGGAGGGGAGCTTCATGCCTCCTAGGCGAGGATAAAAATGTCACCCTATTTGGATTATAAATATGCTTTTAAAAATAAGGCGTACCTCCTAAGTGATGCTAGTAGTAGTAGTAGTTGTATCAACAACAATAACAAAAAACAATAGGGTGCCAAGGTACCAGCAAAAAAAAACACAAAAAAAAGAGAAATAAATATTATTATTAGCACCGCGTCTTACTACCCGTTCGGGTTATACGCAGAGAAATAAATAACCCCGATAAAAATAAGTGCCGCCCTTTTCCCACTTAATCTTTGTGTTCAAAAATATTATCCCCCCTTCTTTTCCTTTTCGCTTAATATTTTCAGTGGGCAAGCCCGAACTGCGCCAGTAATTAAGGGATTTAAAAATGTTCACTTAACCCGGACCCGAATTGCGCCAAGTCTAATTCAGGTAGCCGAGGGGGGACGAAATAAACAAACATCAACGTAAACAAGCTCTCACCACTTCTTGTCTTCCCTTCCTTTGATAAAGGAATGTAAAAACGCCCTAAGAGCCACCAACAAGATCTGTATTAGCTTTTCTGACATAAGTCTGGTCAGTATTAACAAATTATCTCGGCAACGGTAACTGTACAGATGTGTAATTGTTTTATTGTTCGGGTTTTGTGTGGACTGTGATATTAGCGATAATTATTGATATGGAAAGGATTTATAGTGAAAGAGGGAAAGATCTGATTGTCTATAATAATTATACGTATTGACAGTGTAGCATTAGCTCCAAGCTAACTACAACCAAGTCGACAACAACGGACTTTACTTACCCTATTATACGATCACCGTCTGCAGCTGGCTCAACGTTACACTCGACCGGCCCACCAACATACACACACGTCAACAAGACGTATCAACATAAACTGAGGCTACACCTATTCTACTCCCAGGCAACAATCCTGAAAACCAAAGATCTTCGATTGGAAAGAAGAAACTCTTCGCCAGTGCCTTGTGTCGTTCCATTCCAGTCCAGAAGCTTGTGGAACCTCCCCTTTCTTGTTTATGTTCTTTGGTTTCCCCTCACAACTGACATGGTTTTTTACGAGTCAGAGGATAATCCTGGCGCCGTAGTCGGCCCCAGATGGGGAATGGAAATGTAACCATCCTTGCCAAACCAAATCCCAGTACAGTTAAACCTACCTACCCATTCCCGGAAGCACGTAACGCCATCAATCACAAGCAATCATTCCTACTATACCCACCTACCTGATCCCAAGAAAAGAAAATCCTTCCAAACCCCCAAATCACAGCGACATCATTCATAATCACCTTTATTTCACTCACAGGGTACTAATTTATTTTATTGTATTTATTGCAGCATCATCCAACGGTTTCACCTATTCACTGTTTTCACCTTCATATCATGAGGATAAGGGCTAGCGACTGCTGCCTGTAACTCACAAAGCATAATTAGCCCTTTCTAGGATGACCTAGGTTGACGTTTCTGTCAATTTGGATATTCCTAGTCGGGCAACAGCCGTACGGCGAAGTGCCACTCTTGGACTGGCTTTGGTATTCGCTTGAGCAAGCGAAAGCTTAAAAAAATTAATAATGTAAGCTAAATTCATTTTCGGCCTTATTCTTTTAATTTAAATTCTCTTTCGGCGTTATGGACTTAATCTTTGAACACGAACTAAATAAACAAATATATTATGACATTGTTCATTATGATATTTAGAGGGACTTAGTAATTTTCTCAAATATAAATGCACGTGGACTTAGAACTTGATCTGATTTGGATATATCTTAAATAGTAATTTATAAATTAAATATTGTAAATGGTAAATATTTGTTTCTCGTGTAATGAACTTAAACTTTGAACACAAACTAAATAAACGAATATATTATTATATATTTCATTATGATATTAAATGGACTTAGTAATTTTTGTCAAATATAATTGCACTTGGACTTAGAACGTGAACTAATATGGACATATCTTAAATTGTAATTTATAATCTTATTGTGTAAGTGATAAACATATGTTACACTTGTTAGGGACTTAAACGTTGGAACATATATCCTGTATCGTTATCACTAACGATGTTCCAAGTTATACTTTACACTTGCAATGATTGAAAACTCAGGCTTTTGGGCGTAAACGTGAACTTTTATTTCTCGCAATCTAATTGGTTTAGCCATTGGTGGTATTAAGGCCATTCTCTGTTACATTGTACTTTTATGTTCTTCTTTGAAATTTAATTATAAAGTAAAGCTATTGACGTTTCACTTCCAAAGTTTATGTACGGACTTAATGATTCGGGTGCCATAAGCACTAGCAAGGGGTTAGATTGAGGAGTCCCCTTAGCCTGATTGCTAATTTTGTTAAAGTAATTAGTAATTAGTGATGATGATCACATGTACTTTAGGCACTCTCAATACAAGGCCATTGTATTATAATTACAAAATGTTGTATCCCATTGGTTGAATTAATTATTTTAAATTAATCATTGTTCATTTTTTCTGAATATCTAATAAACTATCTTTGAACTTAGTTTCTGGTCACTATTTTCACTCTTTCATCCTTAGGTACAAAATGCAAAATATATAGTTGTGTAATAGTCTAGTCAGAGGTATCATTACTACTTTTGTCCTTTATTATGTATTTGAACCCCTTAAGTTAGGCATCGGGTATGAAGTCGGGTTCAACAGGTGAATCAATTGAATTTGACGAGGGAAGAGAGGTGGAGATGCACTAAAAAGGACTGTAAGGCCAAAATATTCACACTTGATGGAGGAAATATTTTCTCGCGGATTGAAGAACAACATAACCACGAATCTCTACTAGATCAAGAGTTGAACAGAAAATCCAACAGCAACGCAGTTAAAAGGAAAGCTGAGGCGATTGAAGTAAGGCCTTTAAAGTTAATCCAAAAAGAGGAAAATACAGAGAAAAAACTATAAAATATTGACCCGCAAGGACATGAAATGTTTCAGGAATAACAAACTGCCAAATTTGCCTAAATCTTCGGACGAAATTCAATTCGCCTTAGATTCAATTGAATTAAATACTACTCTAGACGAAAACTTTTTGTTAAAAAACTAAAAAAAGAGAAGGGGGTTGTGATATTTTCTTGTAAAGACAAGAAAAAGCAGAGCTACATTGACGCTATGAGAATCCTAAAGGACGAGTGCGAGAAGAGACAGATTCACCTTCAACCTTTATACATTGTGATTCATTTCGAGCAAGCAC
Organism: Timema podura; assembly: GCA_033556935.1. Taxonomy (NCBI): domain Eukaryota; kingdom Metazoa; phylum Arthropoda; class Insecta; order Phasmatodea; family Timematidae; genus Timema; species Timema podura. The sequence continues at coordinate 57,809,507 of JAVRXN010000013.1, read as the reverse complement.
TCCATGAGTGCATCGTGTCAACATTTCCACAAACCAAGATAGTAGGCTGTCGATCTCATTTGGTGCAAACATAGTAAGCGAAACCATTTTATTTTACAACTTTACATAAATACTTCTATAATTTTTGACTTTATTATTATACTTTTCACTGCTAATTTTTTTTTTTTTTGCATTGCGTTTTATTACCTGTTTGAGTTATACCTTTATGTGCTAGTTATAATAGTGGGCTTTGGGATGAGATAGGTTGAATGTAGAGAAAGGGAATCCGAATTTGCCTGGAGGGAGAGTGGAAAACCCTTTAGGGAAAACCACCTTCAGTTCACTCGACCAGGATTCGAACTCCAACTACCCAATCATTGGCTTAAGTAATTTGGTTCAAAGTGTATGTCTCGGGTGTAAGAAAAAACCCCCAATAAACTCTACCCTCAATGCTGCTCAGCCGGTAGAACACATAGATGAGATTCCACCTCTCAAGGTATTCGCAGCGATATGCTGAGGTTGGTACATCTGTGAGCAAGGTCCTTATAAAAAAATTTAAATAAAAAAACAAACAAAAAAAACAAGATCTAATGTCTTTTTTTTACTAGTGACTATACCTAAAAATTGGGGTGTGGTACCAAAAAGGTATGAAACAATGGAATATGTTGTGTCGATACAAAAAAAAACCCAGAACTTATTATTTCATTAGTGTGTACATATTTTAATTTACTGACACAATTGAAAAAAAAAAAAAAAAAGTTATAAGCCTACCTATTTGACGCCAAAATAATATTTAACAAAAAAAAACAATAATTTAATACTAATTTTCATTTGACAAACTTGGTGAAAAAAAACATGTAATGGAAAATAGTGTTAAGAAAATTTAGATAAAATAAAGTATTGAGTCTCTCCTCTGATTAACTTGTTTAACCCCACATAAATTGTCTTGGTAAGAAAATGTAAAGAAAGGTGTACTTGCCGTCCTTGGTGGTATGATAATAAACGGAAAGTTCTTACTTGTATAGATCTTCTTTAGTAATTGGGTACCGTTCATCAGTTGTAAAAAAAAAATCTTCCTCTTTCCTATTTCTTTTCTTTCTCTTGATGAAAATGGCTCGATAAACTGGCAGAAGTTATCACATAAATACTTGGAGATGAACCTCGCTCTGGTGACTAACGTAGATTCATTCTGGTGAAAATTGAATCAAAAACTTTGATCTTACACTCACAAAACGAAGGTTTCCTTTTATTTTAAAGATAAAACTCGGCGCGTCCTTTTTCGTTGTTTATTTCTTTTTTTTCTCTGATTAAAATGTGTTCATGGCAACCCAACAATAAAAAAAACAAAGGAAATCAATTTAGTAGTGTATAGAGGAAAGAATAATGTTTTTTTAAACTTCAGAGGTGTTGTTCATGGAGAAATAAAAAAAAAGTTCATTTGAAAAATATTAAAGAAGTTGATGACGAAATATTGTGAATATTATTTACACGGGAGTTTTTTAAATGATGAACAGGATTGTATAATTGATCTTAAAAAAAAATTGAATAATGGGAAGTTTACTAATGACTAATTTTTAAAGAATTTGAGATTTCTCAAAAATAGCTTTAACAATTTTGATTAAATAATACATCTTGTATATATTTCAGATGACAATTAATACCTACTGTATACTTGGATTTGGGGGCAAAGTCCTTTTAAGGGTAGTTTATTGATGACTAGTTTCAAAAATTCAAAATATTTTGAAATTATTTTTAAAGATTTTGTTAGTATATAGATTAAGCTCTGTGAGGTATGTGACCCTCAAAATCCTTTGTATGACTTGTTTTTTATGTTTGACTTTTATTTTATTTTATTTGTTATTATTATATTATAATTTAGCTTACATTTTGCTATTATTGACAATGTTTTTAATATGGAAATTTTACTGTGATGTTATAATGTTAGATTTTGTTTTATATAGTTAAATATAGTTAATTAAATAATATTTTTTGACTTGTGTCCTTCTTACCGCCAGCCAAAGCATTAATATTTGTTTACGTTCACAGTTGGCGCAATTCGGGTCCGGTCTTGGGAAGGGGAATATTGGCGCAATTCGGGTCCAAGCTAGGTGGATTGGCGCATTTCGAACAAGCCCTTTTTAGTAGCTTCAAATCATTTATCAAAGTAATTTGTCAAAAACAAAAAAACTTGAATGTCATAAAATCATTAAAATTCTATTATAAATATATATGTTACCTCTTTGTTTAAAAAATAGTTATTAGCGTATCTAATTTAAATAAAATTATTTCTTAAAACATTAAAAAAAATAAGTTTTGTTATAATTCATCCCTAGAACCTTTGCACCGTAGGTCTTGGATCACCCACATCAAAGACCTGAAAGCGAGGTGTATAAAAGCACTAAACCTGCTCAAATTAGTTAGCGGTCGATCATGGGGTGCTGATAGAGAAACCTTGATGCGCCTGTATAGGGCCTTCGTAAGATCTAAACTAGACTACGGCAGTTTCGTTTATGGATCGGCGAGACCCTCGGCGTTAAAGATGCTGGATAGTGTCCACCATGCTGGCATTCGACTGGCTACCGGTGCTTTTCGCACTAGTCAAGTCGTCAGCATCTGTGCCGACGCCGGTGAGCCCCCTCTCTCTTACCGGCGGTCCTATCTCCTGGCATCCTACGTGTCGAAACTGCACTGTATGCCAGAGCATGTTGCCTACCGCCCTGTATTTCATCCCTCTAACCGTGTCTTGTATGAAACCAAATGGCGTAGTACAAGGCCGGTTGGGATCAGGATGCTATCGGTTTTCGACACGTGTGGGATAGTCCTGCCAAAGGCTATCCCCACATCCCCAGGTCGAGTTTTTCCCTGGAAGATACGCCTACCTCAATGCCATTTTGATCTTGCCAAGTACCCTAAAGCGACCACCCCGCCGATTATATATGAGAGGACATTTAATGATCTCCTCTCCACTCGATTTCAGGGCTTTGAGCGCATCAATACGGATGGTTCCAACTGTGGGACCTCCGTGGGATGCGCATTTGTTGTGGAGGGAAACAATTTTAAATTTGGTCTACTGGGGGAATCCAGTGTTTTTACGGCTGAATTATACGCCATTTTTAAATCTCTGTGTTTTGTTTATCGTAAGTGTCACCGCTCTGTGCTCATCTGCACGGATTCCATGAGTGCTCTGTTGGCATTGTCCACTCTCTACTCCTGGAATCCCATTGTGCAGATGATACATGAGCAAATTTTAAAAATCGATTCAATTCACACCCAGCTGCCTTCTGCTGGATTCCTGGTCATGCCGGTCTCTCAGGGAATGAACTGGTGGACCAGGCGGCCAAGGAGGCAGCGCGCCTGCCTCCGGAGGCGAGTTTGGGTGTCATGTTTTTAGATCTAAAGGGTTATGTTCGTCGTGGGGTCTTACGCACCTGGCACGAGCAGTGGGTTTCGACTCCTGCTCAGAACAAGCTGAGGTCCATAAGGGACGGTGTGTCGCGATGGCCCTCTTCTATACGAAAGTCTAGAAGAGAGGAGGTCATCGTGACAAGGCTCCGCGTCGGACACACATCGTTGACCCATGGGTTTTTTTATTGAAAGGGGATCCACCTCCAGTGTGTGAGTTTTGCGATGCTCCCCTTAGTGTGTACCACATTTTGGTGGAGTGTCGTAAATATGCCCCTATCCGCCTGGCTCTTGATTTTATAGGTGACCTACGTTTTTTACTTCGTGATAGTGCGGAAGGATTTATTTGTTTACTACGTTTTATACGCCAGGAGGATCTTTTTAATGCCATTTGAGTCACTTTTATAAAGTGACTCATCTTGATTTCATCTCATATTGAGAACTTTTTAACATTTTAGTACATTTTAATATATTTGTTCTGTCTTTTTAATGTATTGTTTTAACACGTTTTATAATTTTAATGTGTTATATTTTAACATGTTTGTTTTGTAATTATAATGGAGTGCATACACCTGTGGTTTTATTTTAGCAGGTGTATCACTTATTTTATTCTATTAGCCCATTTGAGCGCTCCTATGGAGTGTCTCGAATGTGCTTTTTCTCATATTGAGAATATATGTTTTTAATTGATATAAAAAATTGTTATATTGTATATTGTTTTATATTTTATGTTTCCACCTGTTTATTCAAACAGGTGGACTATATGTGATGTGTCTCGTCCCTAATGGGGATTTTACTGTGTTTATTTTATTTTAAAGGCCCTAATGACCTCACTGTGTCGACGGGCCTCAAAACAATAATAATAATAATAAAACTTACTATCTTCTTCAGGGAATGCTAAAATTGGTGGTGAGGATAAGGTGCTTTTTAGAGTGTTGAAGGCTATGTCACATTCTGGGGTCCAGTTAAATCTCCGTGTGGTCTCCGTAAGCTGGTGAAGCGGCTTAGCAATATTGGCAAATCTTGGTACAAATCGACGGTAGTAGGTACATAGTCCCAAGAAGCTTCGTACTTTGGTCCGATCCCTTGGCTTTGGCCAGTTTCGGATACATTCTGTCTTCTCTAAATCTGTTTCCACCCCTTTTGCAGTAATTACATGTCCAAGGAATTTAACCTTCCGTCTGAATATGTTGCACTTCTTTGGAACGAGCTTGAGGTTAGCATCTTCTATCTTCTGAAACACTGTTCTCAAGCGCTCTAAATGTTCTTCGAACGTACTTCCAGTTATTACGATATCATCAAGATAAACTTGGCATTTGTCGAGAGGGAGGATACGTTCCATGAGGCGTTCAAACGTAGCTGGTACATTACAAAGACCAAATGGCATCACCTTAAATTGCCAAGTACCCTTTCCGTAGATTGAGAAGGCTGTTTTTTAGCGGTCGGCCGGATCGACCTCACATTGCCAGAAGCCACTCTTCATATCCAATGTTTTGAACCACTGGGACCCTGCCATTGCGTTCAAGGTATCGTATATTCGAGGTAAAGGGTAGGAGTCCTTTTTCGTGACATCATTAAGGCGGCGGTAATCTACACAGAACCGTGTGGAGCCGTCCTTCTTCTTGACAAGAACTACAGGAGATGACCATGGTCCTGAAGCTGGCTCTATAGCATCGTGCTCCATCATCTCCTTTAGCATTTCCTCAACCTCAACACTCGTAGACATGGGTAGTCGTCTTGGAGATTGTTTGATAGGTGACGCATCTCCCGTGTCAATCTTGTCGCAAATCACGTTAGTTCTGCCCAAATCACTAGGTTTGCAGGAAAACCCAAACTTATTCTCCATTAAAAGCTGGACTACTCGTTTTTCTTGAAAAGCGTCTAGATGCTCTGAAGCACGCTCAGCCAGATCTTGTAAGGGCTTCGGTAGATCGCTTATGGTAGGAGTTTTTTATCGGTCGAACTTCCACTCAACATTATTTGGGATACTTGGTAACATCTCCCAACGATAGTTCCTTTCTTTATTTCCCATGGCTTGTCAGATAGGTTTATCATCCTGACTGGAATACTCTTATTGTTGTTCGAAAAAAGTGTTCTTGCAGTTAATACACTTAATGGCAGCTTGCTAGTAACGTTTGCTGGCTCCACTAGTCCAAAGTGCCGACCATAATCTTCCCCACACTTTGCTGGAACGAGGACTTCACTGTTTGCAGGAAGAATGGTCGTTCGCTTACAGACCACTGGGAAATTATCCGGAAAGGTCCCACACCGCCGAGATACAATCTCAACCTCTACTTCAGGTTTTCTTATAACCCCCGAACCTAAATCGATGCAACAGCCAAATTTACGTAGGAAGTCCAAACCAAGAATACACTCGTCTTCAATGTTGGCAACGTACACAGGATGTTCTACTCGCAAGCTTCCTAAATTAAATTTCATTTGTGCCTTTGCCAAAACTGGTGCATAATCGCCCGTTACCGTCCTTATTACACATCCTCGAAGAGTGTTATCTGTTCGTTGTTTCCGATGAAATGACTTGGAGAAATCAGGTCGGACCAATATGACGTTAGCACCCGTGTCCACAACCATCCGGCATGCTGTTCCATCCAGCATTCCTTCCACCAACAGAGCGTCTTCTTCACTTCCAAGCGATCGCACATTGAAGATAACCGTGGGAGCATTTTGCGTGGGGTCAGTTGGTCTTCGCTCCTTAAGACTAGCTTTCAGTAGTTTTCCGGGTGATTCTTGTTCCAGTAGCCACTTCGCTCACTGATCCTCTTTTCTCTACACTGGGAGCGTAGATGTCCAACTTTATTACAGTTTCAGCATTCAAGTTGGGTCGTCTTACTAGAATCGGAACCACGCGGAGAGTTCTGAGCCTTAGAAATCGACTTAACTTCTTTTACTATACTTTTGAGTTCATCCAGGAAGTGTTGCTGATCCAGACTTATTCCGACGCCCAAATCTCCTTCCTCCAAACGTGCGTTTCGTACCACACGCCGCGTGGCCCTTGTAGCAACTTTGGCTGACTCCACTTCCAACGCTCTGGCCAAGGATTCTCGCATAGTTCGAAGACCTGCAACTCTGACCGTCTGTTGAACTTCACTGTCTGAAATGGCGTCCATGAACGCACCAACGGCGATGACGTGTATAAGAAGGACAACCTTCAAGGGCCAGCTGCGACAATCTTTCCATATCAGCTGCTAGTTCCGCCATGGAATCGCTGGGTCTTTGAACTCTGTTTTTAAACTGGGCATGGTAAAGATGCTGAAGGTGTTTGTCACCAAAACGTAGCTCAAGTGCTGACGTCAAGGCATCGTAGTCCAATCGGGTGGACTCCGAGAGGTTTTGTAACAACGTCAAAGCAGGCCCCCGAAGCATTGCTGCCAAATACTGGGCTTTTTGTGTCATCTTCCAGCCATTAATCTTGGCCACAATTTCAAATTGTGTTTGATACTCACGCCAGGTACCTTGTCCATCATATGGAGATGGTTTAAACATAGTACGAGATCCTTCCAAGACACTAAGCTCGGAACTGCATGGAAGTTGAACGACATTACCCCCATTTGTAGTTGGCAAGCTGCTGAAACGCTGGTTCATTTCTTCTTGTAGTCGTCCAAATCTAGTTTCCATTCCGCTCTTGACGGAGTCCACTTCTCTCTGCAACGACGTAAATTTACCCTCAATAATCGAAATCTCTGCTTTTAATTCTTCTTTCATTGCGTTCAACGATGTCGTTTGTTCCGTCATCTTGTTGTTCAACGACGTAGTTTGTGACGCGATTTGGTCCAGCCGGTTGTTCTGCTCAGCCATGGCTTGAATAAGAGCTGTTAAACCCTGGATATCCGTGGCCATTTTTCTCGTTATCATTAAGCAAACACACCACCAATATCCCACTTCTGACACCAATGTAACGTGGGGCTCGTCGCCGTGCGAACCACTAGTTCTTTTTAAGGATATTGGGATATGTTGTAGGATAAATAATAAAATACTCACAGATCAACCAAGGGTTTAATTATTTAATAAATACCACACTAGAAAAAACATTCACAGAATTCCATATACAGATAAAAACAAACACAACAAAATCTGTCGTCAAGGTAATAGTCTCTAAATTAATAAACATATGAAACGCAATACATAGAATAACAATGAATCAATGATAGCTAAGCAGTCTCGTTACAATATATATAACCACCATTTTTGTTTAGGAAACACAATTCGAAGGATGAGTTTCCTACTACTGAGCCAATTCAGACTAAGAGAGCTGAGAATTTCTGTCAAGTTACTTAGCACTGACCTGATCTGGCCTAATAGAGCTGAGAATGTGTCAAGTTCCTTAGCATTAAAAAAATCCTGCCTGTGTGAGCTGATCGAACAGACGAGTTCACTACCGATGAGACAATTTTGCCTGTGATAGCTGAGAATGTCTGTCGTGTTCCCTAGTACTGAGATAATACTACCTGAGAGAGATGAGCATATATATCTAGTACCCTAGCAGTAACCAATCATACCTGTGAGAGCTAACCTTGTAAGTCTAGTACCATAGTAGTAACCAAGCCTGCTGTGGAAGCTGAGCATTCAGAACATTTCCCTATATATATATAGTCAAACCTGCCTGTCAGAGCTGAAAATGTGTTGATTTCGCTAACAATAAATTTATTCCGCCAAAAGCAGAGACACCATAAAATTGCTCACAATATTTTATGCATTCACTTATGTCGTGTGAACAGACTTTAGATAAAACTTGTATGTAATGGATGTGACCAAGATGTTGTACATTTTCACGCAAAACATTTTGAATATGGCTAATTAAATTAACCTGTATGACAGCACACAGTCTAGCTACAAAAACAAATGACTTAGCTAATTACGTTCTAGTACTACCACATTTTATTGCCTCTAGGTTATATGTTTCATTTTAAACAATTTTGTTATTATCATACTGCAATTATATATTTATTATCTGACAAACTACTGTCGTTGGAAATACGATTCACAACTAATAACCCTTGCAGTGCCTTCCATTAAACTAAAAGTGTATATATAAACAAACATTTAATGTTATTACAATTACGAAGAGCAGTAATTTTTAACGATTTGATGTTAGTATGTATACTGACACCATTGTCTCTTTGACAAAAATTTGATGCTAATATATATGGTCGTCCATAAGCCACGTTTAAGGCTTTTTTTATAATGGGATTTAACACGATGTAGACATTTAGACTAACACCTTCTCCCGCCTATTCTTTATTTCGTAACTTTTCTCACCAAGGGTGAATACTATTATTTCTTTGAGAAGTTTTTGTAATTCTTAGAAGGATTCAGTATTAATATTTTATAAAATCCATTTTAAATTCTCGATATAAATTATTATTATTATTTATCGATAACTCCAATACCCATGCTCACGATTCATTCCGCCATCGATTCTGGTTTCTTGCATCAATCATAAAAAAGACTAGATGGCCGATGAAGTAAAGATTACGGTTCGAACACCAGTCGGGTGTACTCAGAGAGCCTTTTCCTAAATGGTTTTATAATCTTCCTCCACTTTAATTAGGGTAGATTACCTATAAGATCATGAATTCCTCATTCGTACAACATTAGATAAAATAACCCACCTCTCTGGCATAGTTATCTAACGCGCTATTTCCTTGTTTAGCTAGACTGCCGAGAATCGGAAGATTGAAGTTCAAATCTCAGTAGGGTGAACAGAGGGTTGTATTTTTCTAAATAGTTTTCCACTCTCCCTCCACACAAATGCGGGTTCACTTCCAATAAAACTCTATGTTCCTCATTCTTAACCCATTAGCGTACAACCAAAACTATTAATAGGACGTGGTGCTAAGAAAATTAGATAAAATAATGAAAAATAAATTTAATAAGTTCAATTTGACTACAACATTAAAAAATCATATTAAATATCAACCAAACACATCATGAACTATCATTATTTATCACTGCATCTTACTACTTCGGCTAGCCGCATATATTATAATCACTCCAATGGGTAGGGATGAGTAAGGTTTTAAAGATAATCTACCACCATTTGCAAGGAGGAAGGGTTAGGAAACCATTCCGAAAAAAAAACCTTAAATACACCCCATCGAGATTTAAACCTCATCTTCATGTCATCGGCCGTCTATTCTACTGAGGCCACCGTAACGGATGTACAATAGTTACATTCACGCCTCGAGATAAATTCTGTACTTTTGCTTCCTTCCATTTTCCTACGACTTTTTTTTGAGTAACTTCCGCTTTTTAAGATGGATATCGCTTTTTATACCGATTTAATAAAGCAATGTACAGATGTCCTATTTGTGAAGACTATATTTTTATTAGTATAAACACAAGCGATTATTCATAGCCTATGTAAAATAATGTGAAATATAAATGATTCTCAAACTCAAATTTACACATAAATTAAGGCCGCTATGAGAGACAGCCATCATCCATCTAAAAGCACGTGAGGAAGTCAATAGATTAGACAACGACAAGTCTAAACAGGTACCGTGAGTATAAACATGTCACGCTCATGAGCATGAAAATGTGTGCTTTCAAATGTCCTTGGCATTCACAGTCTCAGGCAAACAACGCCACCTAAGCGCATTCAAAATATTGATAGCTAAACAAAGAGTGCTAAATTTACTTTTACAACATTTAGATATTCTTGATTAATCTAGGCCTATGATTATGTTTATTAAAGGTGAAATCACGAACATTAATATTATTTTTCAACACTAGAATTATGGCGGATAAGATCTATGTTACATAGGCTAACACTTTCATGTACCCCACCCTCCCTCATGTTACACCACGTAGAGATTAGAGCATCCCCTCTTCACCATCCCCTCACAAAGTGGTACATGGTATATAGACGGCCCCTCAATTAGAGATGTTTGATTCATATTCTTTGAATAGACTCTATGGATCGATCTAGATCAAGAGACTTATTAACGATTCAGGCAAAAGATCGAGAGCATTGATTCGATCTTCCCAAGATCGATCCAATGATACACATAAATAAAGTTTGCTTTATCCAACTTCCCTAACCTACATCCTAAAATATTGCACGGAAAAAACTACTTATGGTGAATAGGGAGGGGAGCTTCATGCCTCCTAGGCGAGGATAAAAATGTCACCCTATTTGGATTATAAATATGCTTTTAAAAATAAGGCGTACCTCCTAAGTGATGCTAGTAGTAGTAGTAGTTGTATCAACAACAATAAAACAAAAAACAATAGGGTGCCAAGGTACCAGCAAAAAAAAACACAAAAAAAAGAGAAATAAATATTATTATTAGCACCGCGTCTTACTACCCGTTCGGGTTATACGCAGAGAAATAAATAACCCCGATAAAAATAAGTGCCGCCCTTTTCCCACTTAATCTTTGTGTTCAAAAATATTATCCCCCCTTCTTTTCCTTTTCGCTTAATATTTTCAGTGGGCAAGCCCGAACTGCGCCAGTAATTAAGGGATTTAAAAATGTTCACTTAACCCGGACCCGAATTGCGCCAAGTCTAATTCAGGTAGCCGAGGGGGGACGAAATAAACAAACATCAACGTAAACAAGCTCTCACCACTTCTTGTCTTCCCTTCCTTTGATAAAGGAATGTAAAAACGCCCTAAGAGCCACCAACAAGATCTGTATTAGCTTTTCTGACATAAGTCTGGTCAGTATTAACAAATTATCTCGGCAACGGTAACTGTACAGATGTGTAATTGTTTTATTGTTCGGGTTTTGTGTGGACTGTGATATTAGCGATAATTATTGATATGGAAAGGATTTATAGTGAAAGAGGGAAAGATCTGATTGTCTATAATAATTATACGTATTGACAGTGTAGCATTAGCTCCAAGCTAACTACAACCAAGTCGACAACAACGGACTTTACTTACCCTATTATACGATCACCGTCTGCAGCTGGCTCAACGTTACACTCGACCGGCCCACCAACATACACACACGTCAACAAGACGTATCAACATAAACTGAGGCTACACCTATTCTACTCCCAGGCAACAATCCTGAAAACCAAAGATCTTCGATTGGAAAGAAGAAACTCTTCGCCAGTGCCTTGTGTCGTTCCATTCCAGTCCAGAAGCTTGTGGAACCTCCCCTTTCTTGTTTATGTTCTTTGGTTTCCCCTCACAACTGACATGGTTTTTTACGAGTCAGAGGATAATCCTGGCGCCGTAGTCGGCCCCAGATGGGGAATGGAAATGTAACCATCCTTGCCAAACCAAATCCCAGTACAGTTAAACCTACCTACCCATTCCCGGAAGCACGTAACGCCATCAATCACAAGCAATCATTCCTACTATACCCACCTACCTGATCCCAAGAAAAGAAAATCCTTCCAAACCCCCAAATCACAGCGACATCATTCATAATCACCTTTATTTCACTCACAGGGTACTAATTTATTTTATTGTATTTATTGCAGCATCATCCAACGGTTTCACCTATTCACTGTTTTCACCTTCATATCATGAGGATAAGGGCTAGCGACTGCTGCCTGTAACTCACAAAGCATAATTAGCCCTTTCTAGGATGACCTAGGTTGACGTTTCTGTCAATTTGGATATTCCTAGTCGGGCAACAGCCGTACGGCGAAGTGCCACTCTTGGACTGGCTTTGGTATTCGCTTGAGCAAGCGAAAGCTTAAAAAAATTAATAATGTAAGCTAAATTCATTTTCGGCCTTATTCTTTTAATTTAAATTCTCTTTCGGCGTTATGGACTTAATCTTTGAACACGAACTAAATAAACAAATATATTATGACATTGTTCATTATGATATTTAGAGGGACTTAGTAATTTTCTCAAATATAAATGCACGTGGACTTAGAACTTGATCTGATTTGGATATATCTTAAATAGTAATTTATAAATTAAATATTGTAAATGGTAAATATTTGTTTCTCGTGTAATGAACTTAAACTTTGAACACAAACTAAATAAACGAATATATTATTATATATTTCATTATGATATTAAATGGACTTAGTAATTTTTGTCAAATATAATTGCACTTGGACTTAGAACGTGAACTAATATGGACATATCTTAAATTGTAATTTATAATCTTATTGTGTAAGTGATAAACATATGTTACACTTGTTAGGGACTTAAACGTTGGAACATATATCCTGTATCGTTATCACTAACGATGTTCCAAGTTATACTTTACACTTGCAATGATTGAAAACTCAGGCTTTTGGGCGTAAACGTGAACTTTTATTTCTCGCAATCTAATTGGTTTAGCCATTGGTGGTATTAAGGCCATTCTCTGTTACATTGTACTTTTATGTTCTTCTTTGAAATTTAATTATAAAGTAAAGCTATTGACGTTTCACTTCCAAAGTTTATGTACGGACTTAATGATTCGGGTGCCATAAGCACTAGCAAGGGGTTAGATTGAGGAGTCCCCTTAGCCTGATTGCTAATTTTGTTAAAGTAATTAGTAATTAGTGATGATGATCACATGTACTTTAGGCACTCTCAATACAAGGCCATTGTATTATAATTACAAAATGTTGTATCCCATTGGTTGAATTAATTATTTTAAATTAATCATTGTTCATTTTTTCTGAATATCTAATAAACTATCTTTGAACTTAGTTTCTGGTCACTATTTTCACTCTTTCATCCTTAGGTACAAAATGCAAAATATATAGTTGTGTAATAGTCTAGTCAGAGGTATCATTACTACTTTTGTCCTTTATTATGTATTTGAACCCCTTAAGTTAGGCATCGGGTATGAAGTCGGGTTCAACAGGTGAATCAATTGAATTTGACGAGGGAAGAGAGGTGGAGATGCACTAAAAAGGACTGTAAGGCCAAAATATTCACACTTGATGGAGGAAATATTTTCTCGCGGATTGAAGAACAACATAACCACGAATCTCTACTAGATCAAGAGTTGAACAGAAAATCCAACAGCAACGCAGTTAAAAGGAAAGCTGAGGCGATTGAAGTAAGGCCTTTAAAGTTAATCCAAAAAGAGGAAAATACAGAGAAAAAACTATAAAATATTGACCCGCAAGGACATGAAATGTTTCAGGAATAACAAACTGCCAAATTTGCCTAAATCTTCGGACGAAATTCAATTCGCCTTAGATTCAATTGAATTAAATACTACTCTAGACGAAAACTTTTTGTTAAAAAACTAAAAAAAGAGAAGGGGGTTGTGATATTTTCTTGTAAAGACAAGAAAAAGCAGAGCTACATTGACGCTATGAGAATCCTAAAGGACGAGTGCGAGAAGAGACAGATTCACCTTCAACCTTTATACATTGTGATTCATTTCGAGCAAGCACTCCATGAGTGCATCGTGTCAACATTTCCACAAACCAAGATAGTAGGCTGTCGATCTCATTTGGTGCAAACATAGTAAGCGAAACCATTTTATTTTACAACTTTACATAAATACTTCTATAATTTTTGACTTTATTATTATACTTTTCACTGCTAATTTTTTTTTTTTTTGCATTGCGTTTTATTACCTGTTTGAGTTATACCTTTATGTGCTAGTTATAATAGTGGGCTTTGGGATGAGATAGGTTGAATGTAGAGAAAGGGAATCCGAATTTGCCTGGAGGGAGAGTGGAAAACCCTTTAGGGAAAACCACCTTCAGTTCACTCGACCAGGATTCGAACTCCAACTACCCAATCATTGGCTTAAGTAATTTGGTTCAAAGTGTATGTCTCGGGTGTAAGAAAAAACCCCCAATAAACTCTACCCTCAATGCTGCTCAGCCGGTAGAACACATAGATGAGATTCCACCTCTCAAGGTATTCGCAGCGATATGCTGAGGTTGGTACATCTGTGAGCAAGGTCCTTATAAAAAAATTTAAATAAAAAAACAAACAAAAAAAACAAGATCTAATGTCTTTTTTTTTACTAGTGACTATACCTAAAAATTGGGGTGTGGTACCAAAAAGGTATGAAACAATGGAATATGTTGTGTCGATACAAAAAAAAACCCAGAACTTATTATTTCATTAGTGTGTACATATTTTAATTTACTGACACAATTGAAAAAAAAAAACAAAAAGTTATAAGCCTACCTATTTGACGCCAAAATAATATTTAACAAAAAAAAACAATAATTTAATACTAATTTTCATTTGACAAACTTGGTGAAAAAAAACATGTAATGGAAAATAGTGTTAAGAAAATTTAGATAAAATAAAGTATTGAGTCTCTCCTCTGATTAACTTGTTTAACCCCACATAAATTGTCTTGGTAAGAAAATGTAAAGAAAGGTGTACTTGCCGTCCTTGGTGGTATGATAATAAACGGAAAGTTCTTACTTGTATAGATCTTCTTTAGTAATTGGGTACCGTTCATCAGTTGTAAAAAAAAAATCTTCCTCTTTCCTATTTCTTTTCTTTCTCTTGATGAAAATGGCTCGATAAACTGGCAGAAGTTATCACATAAATACTTGGAGATGAACCTCGCTCTGGTGACTAACGTAGATTCATTCTGGTGAAAATTGAATCAAAAACTTTGATCTTACACTCACAAAACGAAGGTTTCCTTTTATTTTAAAGATAAAACTCGGCGCGTCCTTTTTCGTTGTTTATTTCTTTTTTTTCTCTGATTAAAATGTGTTCATGGCAACCCAACAATAAAAAAAACAAAGGAAATCAATTTAGTAGTGTATAGAGGAAAGAATAATGTTTTTTTAAACTTCAGAGGTGTTGTTCATGGAGAAATAAAAAAAAAGTTCATTTGAAAAATATTAAAGAAGTTGATGACGAAATATTGTGAATATTATTTACACGGGAGTTTTTTAAATGATGAACAGGATTGTATA
The DNA here is from genome assembly GCA_033556935.1 of Timema podura. NCBI lineage: Eukaryota > Metazoa > Arthropoda > Insecta > Phasmatodea > Timematidae > Timema > Timema podura. The sequence continues at coordinate 57,794,294 of JAVRXN010000013.1, read as the reverse complement.
ATTGATCTTAAAAAAAAATTGAATAATGGGAAGTTTACTAATGACTAATTTTTAAAGAATTTGAGATTTCTCAAAAATAGCTTTAACAATTTTGATTAAATAATACATCTTGTATATATTTCAGATGACAATTAATACCTACTGTATACTTGGATTTGGGGGCAAAGTCCTTTTAAGGGTAGTTTATTGATGACTAGTTTCAAAAATTCAAAATATTTTGAAATTATTTTTAAAGATTTTGTTAGTATATAGATTAAGCTCTGTGAGGTATGTGACCCTCAAAATCCTTTGTATGACTTGTTTTTTATGTTTGACTTTTATTTTATTTTATTTGTTATTATTATATTATAATTTAGCTTACATTTTGCTATTATTGACAATGTTTTTAATATGGAAATTTTACTGTGATGTTATAATGTTAGATTTTGTTTTATATAGTTAAATATAGTTAATTAAATAATATTTTTTGACTTGTGTCCTTCTTACCGCCAGCCAAAGCATTAATATTTGTTTACGTTCACAGTTGGCGCAATTCGGGTCCGGTCTTGGGAAGGGGAATATTGGCGCAATTCGGGTCCAAGCTAGGTGGATTGGCGCATTTCGAACAAGCCCTTTTTAGTAGCTTCAAATCATTTATCAAAGTAATTTGTCAAAAACAAAAAAACTTGAATGTCATAAAATCATTAAAATTCTATTATAAATATATATGTTACCTCTTTGTTTAAAAATAGTTATTAGCGTATCTAATTTAAATAATTATTTCTTAAAACATTAAAAAAAATAAGTTTTGTTATAATTCATCCCTAGAACCTTTGCACCGTAGGCAACCGCCTAGGTTAACCCTGTCAAAACACTAAACTTATATTGCTCGAAGTCCACTTTTTCGAAAAATTCGAAACTAATTCGAAAGCAGATAAACATATTATTCATTTCACTATACTTTCATTTTAACAAAAGACAAATAACTATTTTGTGGTATGTTTTCTTTCAATCTTTCTATTCGATCTTTTTGAAATCGCGAGAAAAATAATAGATCCGTGAATCAGATTGAGGCCTTTGAATCGATTTAAGAAATCGATTAATCGAGGCTAAATAATCGATCTTCGAAAATATCTAATCTCCCTACTCCAAGTAAATAGAAACAGTCACTTTATTTTATTTTAGTAGAGATACTTCTGTCTTTGTAACTTAGCTTTTATGCTATAAAATGTACCGAGAATATTGTATTGATAACAAATTGATGTTAATGAAGTTAAGCTAATGATAACTGTGTAGCAACAGTTTGACATATAAAAGATGCAAGAACATATCTTACCGTTGTGTACATTCCGGCGTACCAGACGCGCCCGGATACTGCGAAACGCGCCTCGACAATGCCGGTTTAGATCTATGATAATCCTGCAACAACCACTTAAGCATCCGCCGCACATTTTTGGTTAATTCTTTAATCCAACAAATCTTTTCTCTCAAACTCAAATTTACGTGTTGTGTAGTGCTCCGAAAAGACACTACAAAGCTTTATATTGCTAGGCAACGACTATATAAACCAGCAAACAATTGATTGACTGGAGCGCAATATGAACCAAATAAGTTATCGAGACAGAAATATATTTACAAGTAATTCCAGTTTCTAGCAACCTGTATTTATAATTTACGTATCTTTGTATCCTAGGAAGGACGAACAAAGCTTGTAGAGAAGCTCAGGAAGTTCTCATAAATCCCTTAGTTTGATATTTTTGGCATTGGAGAATAGTTTAATATAATCTACCTATTGTTTTAAAACATCGTATTTAAGTTATTGATGCAACGAGAAGTGCCAATATTAAACAAGTTGCAGTCAGTCTGCATCCTGGCGTCGGAGGATGTCCACGTTGCAGCAATAAATAGCTTAAAGATGGTTTTGGATTCGATGTCCATCTTAACTATCTTGAGATCAATACTAGGGAGTGACCTGTTATCTGATATCCAACTTGATGGCTGGGGAGCTAAGAACTAATAGCAGTTTCAGGATTTTTGTTCGGATGACCAGCCCGAACTTTGAGCGTGTTTTAAATACGAGTGGATCGTCGTGGCGATGGCTGCTGATTATTGCTGATTAATTGGGTTCTAGTTTTAGGCCACTATTTTTATTGACATCCTGGACCTCTAAACTTTAAAATGAGTGTTCGTTTGTCAAAATCTGTTTAGCCATTTCCTCATAAGATCTATTAATGGAAACCGACTTTTAAAATTATGTATATATAAGATAATGATTGTTAGTTGACTAGAGAGAAAAAATACATCTTTTAGGGATGCTATTCCAGTTAGAAAATTATTAACAGTAACATTCTACAGTAGAGACGGTCATCAATTTGTGCAGAATGTTTTAAAACCAAATGTTTCTTTGATCTTTACCGCCACCCAACGGGAAACGTGTAACAGGTGGTAAAACATGAAATTTGATTTAATACTACAATGTTTTAAAACATTTTTCATTTGATTTTCCAACAAGTTGCAAAACATTGGTTTAAAACATAACTTTTATAACTTGTCGCATAGTCTAAACGCACCGAGTCTTACTACCCGTTCGGGTTATACGTCTTACTACTAATTACTCCAATGGCTTCTTATATGAGGAAAGTATAATTTAGATGAATCGCACCCAAATTTTAGTGGAAAAAGAGTGTTAAAACATTTAGGGAAACCCACCCTCAGGACACCCGACCGAGATCGAACCACGATCTCCACGTCCTCGGCAGTCTAGCCTAACACGATAATAATGCGTTAGACCGTGTGGCCAGAGGTGGATTACACTCTCCTCGATACTATCACAAACCTGATGTGTTAAACTGTTTTTAGCTAATATTTAAATTGAATCTTCGTCGGGTCTACTGAGGATGGATTTGGATAAACTGTTTCCCACTCTCCCTTCAAGCAAATAAGTGTGCCCTTATTCCTAGCACATTAGCATAATTAACATAGCCCGAATGGATATAAAGACGTGGTGCTAAAAATATATATAGTACGCGTGTCATTATAATACCATATCTGTAATGTTTACACACACTGAAATATTAGGACGTTTATAGAAAATACAATATAAGGATGTGTTGATTTATCATAATCCCTTGTTGCCTTCCTTGCTTGTATATAAAAATGAAATATATGTCTGTCTGTGTATCTATCTGTAAGTCTGTTTGTTCCTCTATCATGCCCAAACCCCTGTACCAATTGACTTGAAATCTGGCATGGGTACACAAACATGAGAGCCTAGAATAGCTCGTTGGATAATTAAAATATACTTACACCAATTTTTAAAATAAAAAGTTGAATTTGAACTAACTCGTGTCCTGTATGAGCAATCTATATACATATACTAGGTAACTAATGTGTGCTTGTTTGAAACAAGTTCATATTTAAATAATTTCCACAATTTATGATACTAGCAATTTGGTTAAAATAAAATAAATATAAATGATATAGCTAAACAAATCGTTCTACACTCAATAAAAGAATAGTGTTTTTTTAAATTTACGTATACTGTAAAGTGGCACGCATCAATTCGGTTGGTTTCGTTATATGAGAGGTCATTTGATTCCCAGTGTTGTCGAATTAAACTATCGGTCGCTAGCGAGTAACCAGCACATCTACACATAGCACGATATCAATGTTTTAAAATCAGCACTGCTTTGTACCAGCCTTTCAAAACACCCTTTACTGGTTAAGTGGGCACACTATCTAAGAACCTATAGCTTGTTTAGTTTGATTTTACAATTACAGAGACATCAGGGTTCAAATCCTGGTTAGATTTACTAATTATGTTTTTTTACAAAAACGATATTCACAAGATTGTGAGTAATTACATTTCATCTTACAGTCCACCTTCATCACTCCTACTTTGCTACCGTAGTTAATTGTAATAGTCCAAATGGATAGTAGGACCCGGATCATTAAAAAAAACTATACATATTAAAATCGCACAAGAATAAAAAGTATTGAAGCTACGTTTTAAAATATCTATAAATACGTTTTTCAGAAGACTATGCCTCATCATGTTTCACATTTGTCTGCTGAACTATTTAACTTTGAATGTTACACTAGCAAGTATAGCACTGTGATTATATGGTACCAACAGCTTTGAATATAAATTATATGTGATATATTAGTAGGAATTTAGTGTCAATTATGTGATCGTGTATGGTCATTACTAAATTTACACAAACTATATTATCTAAATAAAGAATTTAAATTATGTATATAGAATATGTTAGAAAAATTGTGTAGTTTTTCATCGTGACGAGTTAAACTAAGAATAATATAATTACGATGACTAGAAACCACTATCGGCTACTACACAATAGTTTAAGAAACTCTTGCAAATAATGACCGTCCCTGTAATAACATCTGTGTCTCCCTTCTCTTTCTACGCAAATACATCTTGTAATGTAGTAAGTGTATCTCTGCTACTTTTTGTGATGGATCAAGCAACTTGAGCATTTATTTTATTGTAGAATTACCATTCCAGTTATGTTAACCTATTTCTATAAAGGGAAGGAGGAACGGAAAATACTAAACATTTCCCCTAGCTAGTTTATAGTTAAAGTAATATGAAAAGTGCACATTAAATAGCGGATATAAATAAATAATATGAGGTCGGTTTTCGAATCTCGGTCAGATCTAGTGTGGGTGATTTTTATTAAATGGTTTCCCACTCTCCTTCCAAGCAAATGGGGGTATCTTACCTCTAATATGTTTCCTTACTCAACCCAACCCCATAAGAATATTGTCAATTATATGTATAGCCTGAACAGGTGTTAACAAGCAATGATAACCTAAAAATAATAGTAAGACCATGGTATAATTAGTTTGCCATGAGCTGTCCTCACTTCCCCAACAGGATACGGTGATCCAGGTAGTTTGGCCATGATAGTGACGACAGCTGGCGATCCAGGTGATTTAGCTTAGATAGTGACGATAAGTGGTGATCCAGGTGGCTAAGCCAAGATAGTGACGACGTATGGTGATACAGGCGGTGAAGCCAAGATAGAGACGACAGATGGTGATCCAGGCGATTAAGCCCAGATAGCGACGACAAGTGGTGATCCAGGTGGCTAAGCAAAGATAGTGACGACGTATGGTGATCCAGGTAGTGAAGCCAAAATAGAGACGAGAGATAGTGATCCAAGCGGCTAAGCCAAGATAGTGACGACGTATGGTAATCCAGGCGGTGAAGCCAAGATAGAGACGAGAGATGGTGATCCAGGCGGTGAATCTAAGATAGAGACGAGAGATGGTGATCCAGGCGGTGAAGCCAAGATAGAGACGAGAGATGGTGATCCAGGCGGTGAAGCCAAGATAGAGACGAGAGATGGTGATCCAGGCGGTGAAGCCAAGATAGAGACGAGAGATGGTGATCCAGGCGGTGAAGCCAAGATAGAGACGAGAGATGGTGAACCAGGCGGGAAGCCAAGATAGAGACGAGAGATGGTGATCCAGGCCTTTAAGCTAAGATAAAGACGAGAGATGGTGATCCAGGCGGTGAAGCCAAGATAGTGACGACGGATGGTGATCCAGGTGGTTAAACCAAGAAGTGAATTATGATTTATATCCAGCCAATACACTTAGTCCAACACCCATTGAACAAGAAACTAAAGTTTAGCGAGTATTTAACATATCAATAACGTGTCCAAAATCCTTCTGCTTCCACAATACTTTCTAATCTTCTTGGCATCGAATTAATAAGTCTTGCAACATACCTAGGGCTATCAGAGAGCTCTACCCAAGCAGCTTCAACTTCATCCCACAGTTGATTAGAATTCCTGATATCCAAATTACATTCTCTTGAGCCACCCTCAGAGCGAGGAGGCTCAATCAATACAAAGATAATACAAAAAAAAAAGGGAAATAACAAGAGTGAGTGCCCATGAGTTTAAGATCTGGAATGTTCTGTATTTTCGAAACATTACACATTGAAGCTCGCCACTCCCACCTGTTACTGAGGAGGTCAAAAAGAGGGGGCCGTCTATTTCAAGAGAGCCATAAAATGCATCAACCTGCCTAATATTTCATAATTAATAAACAAATGACATTAGGACTAAAACCTAGCACATGAGGTGGCATATAAAAATAAGAAAAGCAGAATAAGTCGTGTTGAGTCAATATTTATTAGGGATCGCACAATCCGATATTTAACAGCACTATTCAGTATCAACATCGTTGTTATGACAATATATAAATAATGTAGAAGTGCTTTGAAAATTAGCCCACAAAAATGGGTCCGGGCAGGAATGATAATCTGCCTAATTAAAAGTTAACATAAGAGTAGTATCTTTATACATGAGAGCTATTGACGGTTATAAAAATGACAAGACGGCGTCCTAATTTACAAAAAACTTTAAGCCGTAATTATTTCAAAAGTTACATAGCATATTATTAATTACCAGTAGATATACCATCTTCAAATTCTAAACCTTTGCTCATAACAATACGTCGCGATCAAGTCGCAAGGAAAATTTAAGCTAGGATACTAATAAGTTAACTAGAAGATCCTCTAATATAAAAAACCTGAGTAACAGTAAATATGAACAATACCATTAACCTAATAATCAGTAAACCTGCCAATAATGACTTTACTCGTCAACACGGGCGAGTTGCAAAATAACAACATAGACTCCAATTTCCAATAAGTAATTGTTCTCAAGATAACCAAGTAAGAATAACAGTTCGCAAATTTACCCCAAGAAATCTAAGTTAAGATACTAAATTGTATACCATAAGACCATTTAATATCAATATAACAGTAAAAGTTAACTGTCCCACTAACATAACAATATGTACAATTTATATATAATGACTTTGCTCATCAGCACTGGCGAGTTGTAAAATAACAACATGGAATCTCAATATGTACAATTTATCTATAATGTCTTTGCTCATCAGCACTGGCGAGTTGTAAAATAACAACATGGACTCTCAATATGTACAATTTATCTATAATGTCTTTGCTCATCAGCACTGGCGAGTTGTAAAATAACAACATGGACTCTCAATATGTACAATTTATCTATAATGTCTTTGCTCATCAGCACTGGCGAGTTGTAAAATAACAACATGGACTCTCAATATGTACAATTTATCTATAACTAGCTAACCCGACAGACGTCATTCTGTCAAACTCTATTGGACTGTGGCAGTTCCACAAACTTATCTTTTCTGGTCAAGTTCTGGTGATGGCGTCGTTTATAAAGTGCACATGTCGTGATGACATCTTTAGTTTTCAGTAATGGTCACCAGGACAATTAAGTTTGTGATACTATACAGTCACAAATGTGTAATTTAAACATAAAATTGAATATAAACGTATTTCAGAGTGATCATTTTATTTATTTACTATCAAATAATTACCGTGGAATAAACAATAAATTTGCATAATGTTAATATACTTTTCTATGTATTTTTAATATCATAATCATAAACAACAACTACTTACAAAATTCAGTTTTCTATTTCGTATACTGCAATACTTTAGTAATATTGTGTTAAATGATATTTTCATTGTAATGCTTTACGGTACACGATATTTTATGTTTGATTACCTGGCGCGTAAACAAAGCTGATGGTTTTCCAACACGGGAACAGGCAACATACAATTGGCCATGCGAGAAACATGGGTTTTCAAGATTAATGCCGCAAACACTCAATGACTGCCCCTGGGATTTATTTATGGTCATAGCGAAAGCAAGCCGCACTGGAAACTGCAGTCGTTTAAATTCAAATGTATGTCAGTCGGAATCATTGGGATGCGTGGTATCAAAACTTCTTCTCCTTTATTCTTTCCCTTTAGAATGGTTGCTTCGATCACGTTGTTTAGTAATTTTTTCACCGCTAGCCGTGTGCCGTTACAAAGACGCGGTTGGTTGATATTTCGTAACATTATGATCACCGATCCAACCTTTAATCGAAGATTGTGAGGCGGCAATCCTGGCAAATCCAGCTAGTTCAAAAATTCGGGTGGATAGTTGACGACATCATCTTGGTTAGTAGAGGAATCAACTGATTTGTGTGTCCTCAATTCACCAGCAATTTCATTTTGAATTTTGAAATTTAATTCATTTACATCAATGTTTTTGGGAGCCAATATAGCTCGTTCGCTCAATCAAATATGATCTCTGTAATTTTTAGCAAAGTTTGGGAACACCTTTTGAATGAGTTCGGTTTTTGAATCAGTAAACTGACAAAAATTGTCAGGAAAGTTAACGCAGCCAGTGAAAAAGTCTAAAGCGAAGTTGCCATTACCTATGTGAATGAGTTGATTTGAAAATATTTCTCTAAATCGATGATTTTGCAACTCAACACGCATAAACTTGCTTAAATTTAGTTTTTTTACGTGTTTCCACAAAACGGAGGACTTTAAACATGCATTAAGTTCATCAGTTGGCGTTGACCGTGGAATCACTGGCAATGTTTGACGAAAATCTCCTGCTAACAAAATCATCGCACCACCAAATCTGTTTTGATTGTTCCGCATATCTTGCATGGTTCGGTCTAATGCCTCCAAAGACTTTTTATATGCCATCGTGCATTCATCCCACACTATCAATTTACATGGCTGCAAAACCTTTGCCATTGCAGAGTTCTTCGATATGTTGCAGATCGAAGTTTCGTTGCTTTGCATATTCAACGGCAATTTTAGCGCTGAATGGGCTGTTCGACCGCCTTCCAACAATGTAGCTGTAATGCCTGATGAAGCAAGTGCGAGTGCAATTTCATTGTGTTAGCGAATTGTTGCTAAAATCAAAGAAATTAAAAAAGTTTTTCCTGTACCACCGGGAGCGTCTAAGAAGTAAATCCCTCCACTTCCATCATGTACAACTTCCATAAGAGTATCAAATACATACTTTTGTTGTTGGTTCAACAGCGGAAGATTTATTCGAACTGATTCTCTTAAAGCATCGAGATCGTACAGTTTTTTTCGTTTCAACTCTTGATTAAAAGCGTCGTGCATCGGGCGATTGGGCGCGGCCATGCCTAATTGAGATAATACTTTGTTTGTCATCATCAAGCACATGTCCTCAATTGATATTAACGCCTCGTTGTAAATCTCCTCACTGACTTGTAAATTTGGATTTCCTGTTCTAATGCGCATTTGATGTAAGATATCGTCACACATATCATCTATGTATTTGATCCATAAATCAATTGGTTTTGATGGGAAACATGTTGATATAATTATAGAAAACAATGTTCTTATTTGATGAGCTTGTGAAGAAATTATAGCATCATTGAGTGTTTGATCCCACTGACCGTCATTTTCTAATAGTTGCAAACGTTGACAGGCCTCTCTGTAAGAGCCACACAATTCACCATTAACAGTTCGTAAATGTTGGAATGATGTTGGGCCTCGAACATTGACTAATAGCAATCACATATAAAAACACTCATCATTGCTTGGATGGACTGAATAAATTCGACCTATTGCATCGGTGGAATACACATTTGGGTAACCTGGAACTGGTTTTCCTTGTTTCCGTGGTTGAAATTTCTTTGAGAATTGATTCCAAGTATAATATTTTGGCATTTCGGAGTATAGCAGTGTTTGGGTGAAATCATCATTCTGACACATTTCAAAAAAACAGGTCAAGGTTGTAGATGGTGGTTGAACAGCTCGTTGTAATGCGTTCTGTGCCGTGAAATATACTCTTTGACCATTTTCTAAGTGTATGGCTAAGTGAACAACAGTGGGGTGTCTTTCATGATTGGGAAAAGAAAAAATGCGCCAAATTGCTTCATTACTGATTGAGAAGCGAAGATTTAAAACAACCAAGAAAATAACACGCACTAATTGAGAATCTACTGAAAAACTGTCAGTCAAATTGTATAAAGTGTCAAATCTACGGATGCATTCAAGTAGTTTATATTAATTTTAAGGTTAAGTTCATAATTATAAAGTTACTAATTAAATTTCAAAAGTTTTTCTTTATATTATTGTTTGGTACTCTTTTGTTTTATTTGAATAAAATGAAACAATAAGTAAATGTGTTGATTGAGAAGTGAAGATTTAAAAACAACCAAGAAAATAACACGATTTAAAAACAACCAAGAAAATAACACGCACTAATTGAGAATCTACTGAAAAACTGTCAAAGTCAAACTGTACAACGTAGAAAGAGAAAATGTCAAATCTACGGATGCATTTAAAGTTACTAATTAAATTTCAAATGTTTCTTCTTTATATTATGGTTTGGTACTCTTGTTTTATTTGAATAAAACGAAACAGTAAGTAAATGAATTGAAAGTCGATTTTAGGGTGTCTTGAGATCGATTCACTTAATCGATTCATTGCTCAAATCGATCTTCACGACCCAAAAAATCGATTCTTCGATTAATCTATCTCAGTTCGCCATCCCTATAATTGACAGCTAAAAACAGTTTGAAAAATGTGGTTTTTACATTTTTCAGTGCAATTTTTCCAATTTTTCTCTTCATAAGAACCTTCCACGGACTTCAACGAATATTAGAAAAAAAAATTAGCCGAATTGGTCCAGCCGTTCTCGAGTTTTGCGGTTAGCAACACATTTAGCCATCCATTTTTATATATAAGATGTCTTTGCTCATCAGCACTGGCGAGTTGTAAAATAACAACATGGTCTCTAAGTCCAATAATACAATAGTGCTCTAAACAAAAATATTAATAAAAATTTAAAGTTCAGCCGTTATCGATACAATCAAAATAATTATATCTCGATCGGCGACTAGACGCCATTACTAAGTAAAACAGTCAGACTCATTTAAATTTAGGTTTAAAAAAAAAAGAGCCGAAATGGAATTTTGAAATATTTAAATAAATAAAAAAAAGAAGTTAAATTTGCCGAAACTGAATTTTAGTTCTTACATTTACGTCGCAGGAAGCCGAAGCTTATCCTATCTCTGATCCAGCTCTGTCCCAATTGTGTCGTTCATTGGGTCAGGCACAAATATATATACGGCTAAAACACAGGGGAGAAGAATGACGGGTAATAAAGGGGGGGGAACACTCTGGAATACGAAGGAACAATGGTTAGCGCATTTCGACAAGCATCGGGAAGGTCTGTGGCTTTTCGGGAACCTTCTAAAAGAGAATATCTTCACTGCGTAAGTCCAGCCCACACGCGGTCTTGGCTAAACTGCCGTCCAGCCCACTAGGCTAGTGTTCTTTTCTCTTGGGTCAAAGAAGGTGTGTCTAGCTGATCTTACGTCGTTCTTCCACGCAGCCTTCGACCACAGACAAACAGGGTAAGCTTCACCCTTTGATATTGGTGTTGTGTGTTTAGTGAACCATCCGATGCTAAACACGAAGTATCCTACTCATTTCTGCCCATACATTCTCGATTGGGTTCATATCACAGCCACATGGAGGCCATGGAATAACATCAATGTCCCCCCCCCATGATCTGCAAACCACTGCTGCACTAATCGAGAAGTATGAACAGGTAAGCAGTTGATAAACAATTGGTCCTACGGGATATCTTTCACGTACAGACGGCAATATCACGTTATCCAAGATACACACGTATTGTTCCTTATTTAAATGTCCATCTATTTTCCACATGGCTCCCATACCAGCGTGTGAAATCCACCCCCAACTAGATACAGAGAAGCGACCACTATGGCGGCGTTGATGCACATAAGGTGGTTGAAAACGAGCATTTTTAGGGTGATAAACTAGCACACGACCATCATTTGATGAACTCCATACCCTCTCGTCTGTAAAAATAGCTCTCCTCCAATATTCTAATGGCCGTTCTAAGTTTTCTTGTGCGAAATTCATTCGAGCCAGCTTCTGCCGTTCTGTTAATAGCTGTTTTGAAGCAGCAGTAAATGACTGGAGCCCTCCTTCTCTTAAGCGCTCCAAAATTGTGTCCTTAGATACATTTACCCCTACCCGCGCAGCAATCTGTCTGCTCGTTAAATATGGGCTTGCCTGAGCTACAGAAACTAGCGCGGCATCTTGTTCCCGAGTAGTTTTACGTGAAGCGCCTCCACCATGACGACACTTGAGGCTGTTTTGATTTTTCCATCTAGATTTCCACAACGAAACTGTTTTTCGGGAACACGGTATTGCACGCGAAATTTCACTGTCGGTGTACCCTGCCTCCACTAAACCCAGAATCCTTCCTTTATCAACTTCACTTAAACGTCCATATCGTTCCATGGCTGAATTAACTGTGAACAATAAGTTTGAAACACAGTTCAAACACTCCAAGGGTATTTGTTTTGTTTTGCTCTCCTACTTAGAAACAAACAACGGTTGGTCAAATGAGCCGTCTTTTCGAGGTTTCCATCATGTGAAAGTTTTCACTCCTATGAGCCACTTGTGGGAATGTTAGTAACACAAATTTTACCCAGTCTTTTATAAAGTATATTATATAATTGAAGTTATAAAATACATATAATCAACATTAAAAAAGCAAAATTATATCCTACTGGACTTTAAATATTAACTATTGGTATAGTTGAACACTAAGTCCAAATTCCCGGCATATTCAGTTTGGTTTATTAGTCATGGTAAGTTCGGGGTTTGAATGTTTTGCCCTAATTTTTTTAAAACCCTACCACCACCAAATTTTGGGTAGGCCTACATTAACTCTCAAACTATATCTTCCTCAACGCTACTCAATTAGAGTAATTAACATATATGTGTATATATAAAACGGGTGGTGAGACGCGATAATGAAAGAATAAATAAAATTTTGCCTAAGACCGAATGCCTGATACACCACATCCAACAGTAGTTCATGAAGTGTTACAAGGCAAACTCATAGAAAAATTAATATTTTAGGCACAACTCAAATTCAAACATGATTTCTTAAACCACTCCCTTGAATCGTAGCCAAGAACGATACTAATTAGTAAGAACCTTACAGTAAAGTAATAGTCGCAAAATGGTCTAGGGGTAAGGTATCGGATTTTTATGCTGGGAGTCCGGGGTTCAATCCTCGGTCGTGGCACAGATTTATATGATTGCCAAACCCTTCCTTCATCTCTGACAAGACGTGTATTAATCACAACTTGTGAATGTTTGGAATGCCAGGCCTCCATCGTGGTTCGGATCCCACGTTAAACTGCAGGTCCTCCATTTCATCTCACAATCACCCTACCATGACACATTAGTGTAAGTAAATACAACCCGAACGGTTAGTAAGACGTGGTGGTAATAATATACAGTCGCAAAGAAAACTAAATAGCAGTCGTCAATTCATTCAACGTGGTGAAAATATTTTTATTTAGAGACGTTATCCATAATATTTACTTTAATCCTTTTTTTAATATGTCAATATGCAAACTACGCTGCCAAATTTTCTCATTTATAGAATAAAATAACAGGCTATGTTAAAGTCTTATAAAAACGTGATTTGCAAGGACAGTATAAGAAATAAACAAAAAACGATAATGAGAGAATGGTGTCAGATAATAAACAGAATATAGGTAAATTAGATTGATGAACAATTATTTTCAAATTAATGAGGTATTTCATGTGCATACTTTTTAACAGAAGATTCGAACCTTATCCTCCACGCCATGATAAACTGGATTACACAAGACTGACATGTTTTTCCATTTTCCCACAGGTGCAAATAACACCAAGATTTTTTAGTCCTCCTCACCTTATTACTCGTTCAATAACGAATAAAGAGGAGGAAGGAGGAATGTTAGAAGAAATATAACTAATTTACATGGGAAGAATATGATAAACCACTAAAGAAATACCAGATAATTAAACCCAATCAGGATTCAAGCCCTGAATTTCTTGTCATAGGCAAAAAAAAATCAAACTTATTTAAACTTGACATCCAAGCTAGTTTACACGTTGTCTTCCTCACACTTCTTCATATAAGATCCTCCCCTATCGCCACTCCTTATTTCGACCCTCCTTGAAAATGCTCTTATCTAATACCTCCTTGACTCTGGAAGCCTAGCCTGTAACATCCAATTGAATAACTACACTCTAAACTATCGAAAGTGCATGGCTGGGGAGGACATCGCTTATAGTGTGTTTGGTGAAGGCAGGGCCTATTATACCACGGAGCAAGATTGTTCGCTGTAGGCACGGCAGCAACCAATAAGCACTGACTCGAAGGCCAAACAAAACAAACTCAAAATATTTAACACCGCGTCTTACTACCCGTTCGGGTTATACGCTTAAGTGCTAATTACGCTAATAGATTGGGAATTGGGAAGGTTGAATTTAGAGGTAGTGAACCCGCATTTGCGTGGAAGGAGAGTGGAAAACCATTTAGGAAAAACCACCCCCAGTTCACCCGACCGAGATTCGAACCTCGATCTCCCCGTCCTCGATCTCCCCGTCCTTGGCGGTCGAGCTCAACACGACTAGCGCGTTAGCCAACTACGCCACCGTGGCGGGTAAACAAACTCAAAAAATATCATTTTATAACAGGATTAAGCTGCTTCGGTGGTCACATGTTCTAAGACGCTACTCTCACAATAGACTAGACTAACAATGACGGGGAGATCCAGGTTCAATCCCGGTCGGGTTCACTGAGAGGGTTTTTTCCTTAATGGTTTTCAACTCTCCATTCACGCAAATGTGGGAACACTCTCTGTAAATTCAGCCTTCCTCAGAATTAAAAAATTAAAGTAAATAGCATACAGGCCTAAAATCCGAATGGGTATGGTGCATCACTAAAATATATATACATATATAATTATATATATATATATACGTTATTTGGTTCAGGACCATCATAATGCGGAGTTGTCTAAACTTACATATTAATATATTGCTTCCTTGAAAAAAGGAATAAGCACATTTAAAGTGCTCTATGCCATAGTAATGATTTAGTAAATAAACAACACATTAAACATTAAATTTATTTGAAAATGATAATCAACATAAATCTTATTTAATTACAATTTATCTCAATCAAAGTATTTATCAAAACTGTTACCAATAGTTATATATAGGTAACAATAAATAAAGTATGGAGTCTAACTATAGTGCCACAATCCCCCTGCGGGACGGGGTTTAGAATAGTCCCGCAGTAACCCCTGCTTGTCGTAAGAGGCGACTAAAAGGGGAGGATTTTGTGCAGGACGTACCTCGTGCAGGAAAAACCTATCCTAAATCTTTCCTTTCACCTCCTTTTTATTCCTTCCCTTTCACCCCTTTTTTTCATTCTTCACCCTTCGCTTTCTCTCTCCTTACCTCTTTCTTCCCTTCCCCTGCCGTTCAGTCCTGCACAGAGACTTTTGGCCCTCCCGTTGACGACCCTGGCATCTAACACGGCTTTCCTTGGACGATTATTGAATACCACTGCCTTGAGCTCCTGAGTGAAAGTGCGCCGGTTGTAATACCATAGTAGAAGGGCCTAGGGATGACAATAACCGGGTACCCTACTTTGTGAAAAGACCGGTTGCGTTCACGAGGGCCCGGACGTAAAATTGGCACTTTCCTACACCCACTTGCTGCGATGACCTCTCTCTCGGCGATGCCCTATGCGAAGGTTGTCATGTCTAGCGTCGTATAGGGCCTCTCGTCGGGACAGTTAACAGGGCCATATGTGGTAGTACCAACATGGATCACCCTGGGTCTACGATCCGAGTACTGTGTAGGTTGTCCCCAAAAATGGCATGGCCACTTCTTTTGTCGCTGCTGACAACATACTGTCCGCTGGCACCGTACTGCCAAACCACGCTGGCAACTCACTGCCCGGCCCCTCACAGGGCCGTAATACTGAAAAGAGGCGGAAACGGGTAAGGCCGTCCAGCCCTTTAATAATAGAAAACCAGGATGTGGTGAGGCCCCAGCCCCGCTTCCTGGTAATGTCTAGAGTCGATGACGGTGAGACTCTGAAACGTGCCAGCCCATTTATCCTCGAAAGAGTGATAAATGGTGCTGCAAAGTCAGAGGTCTCTATAAGAAAACTGCGAGATGGCACTGTGATGATCCAGACCATAAATGACGTCCAGACGGTAAACGTAATGCGAATAACTGAGATACCGTTGAGCAATACAGCCCATTTAAAGGTAAAGGTGGAGCCACACAGGTTCCTCAATGTTTGCAAGGGAGTGGTCACTTGCTATGACCTCGACTGCGTGAGCATTGAGGATATCTGTGATGAGCTTGCACCTCAACATGTTACCGAAGTTTATAGAATAGTGACAAAAAAGAATGGCCAAGAAAAAAAGACGGATACCTATATCCTTACATTTGCGACTCCTACTCTTCCAAAGGAGGTTCGAGCAGGTTTCCACGTGCTTAGGGTCCGGCCGTATGTCCCCAATCCTCGGCGCTGTTTTCAGTGCCAGGAATTTGGGCATACGAAGCTGAGATGCCGTGGAAAGCCAACCTGTGCGGATTGCGGTAAAGAGGCTCACGATACACCGTGTGAGTCTCCTAAGCTCTGCGTGAACTGCAAGGGTCCGCATTCCGCCTGGTCTCGGGCCTGTCCTAAATGGAAGGTGGAGAAAAAAGTCCTGGAGATTCAAACTGAAAAGAAGATTTCATATGCCCAGGCCCGCAAAGAATACTTATCCAGTCAAGCTCCGGTATTTCAGACATCATATAGTCAGATAGTCAGCCAAAATATAAATTGTCCCAACTGCCACTGCGCAGTCAACGTTTCAAAGCCATCTTCCCGACCTGTGCCTCTAGTCACTACTCGAGAAACTCCAGGCCAACAAGTGCCAAGATTTTTGCAGGTGGTGACGCCTCCAATGAGATCGTCCCCACCACCTATACCCCCGAGGTCTCCTCCTCGGGGCACTCTACCTATCCCTCCTCGGGGATCACCTCCGATCCCTCCTCGGGGATCACACACGAGCCCTCCTCGGGGAACACCCCCGAGCCCTCCTCGGGGAACACCCCCGAGCCCTCCTCGGGGAACACCCCCGAGCCCTCCTCGGGGAACCCCCCCGAGCCCTCCTCGGGGAACCCCCCCGAGCCCACCTCGGGGCCCAAAATTAAGTGCGGCCGTTGTCGAGCCGCTCAATCTCGCCTCTGTAACTTCGGAGGTAAGGATGAGCGGTGGTACAGGCGAGGCCGCAAAGGCGAATCCCACTGGTACCTTAAGGAAGGACCAGCGAGGGATCGCCGAGAAAATTATTTTGAAGAAAGCGTCGAAGGCTTTAACAAAGCCTTCCCGCAAGGATTCACCAACCCTGTCTCTCCAAGACAAATCAAAACCTCTCCTGAAGCGGGAGGTCCAGGAGAGACTGGGAAAAGCAAGAGGGCCCAAAAAGGCCATCAATCAATTTTTATATTTAAAAGATAACGTTATGGATTGCGAGGATAATTAAACTTTATATTGATAAATAATGTCGCTACTACAATGGAATTGTAGGGGTTTCTTTGCTCGTGTAGAGGAAATTAAACAAATAATTTCTTCCCTGCATCCTTACATCTTGTGTTTGCAGGAGACCCACTTCCGCCCAACTGACAACCCGATGCTTCGTGGGTACGATGTATATCGTACCGACAAGCCCATTTTTGATCGGGCTAGCGGAGGTGTGGCTATATTTGCACGTAGCAATATATATCATAAATCTGTAAATATTATATCCGATCTCCAAGTGATTGCTGTCAGAGTCTCCCTTCCTATTGAAGTAACCGTATGCTGCATCTACCTCCCACCAGGTGAGCGTGTTTCAAAGAGGAGCCTAGAGGCCCTCTTTATACAACTTCCCGCCCCCTATATCATCATGGGGGATTTTAACGCACACAACCTGGTGTGGGGGTCCAATTTTACAGACGCCCGTGGGAGGATGGTAGAGGATATTCTTGTCTTGGGAAGCCTGGTGTTAATGAACACTGGGACCCAGACACACTTCTCCACCTTCAATGGTGTATCCTCTGCCATCGACCTAACTTTGTGTAGCCCCGGGATCGCTGCTCACTTCTTTTGGGAGGTTCACTCGGATCTATGTGGCAGCGATCACTTTCCCATTCTGCTTTCGCCACTTCACGATCCTCCCGGTATAGCACGGGCACCACACTGGGTTCTTAAACGTGCTGACTGGGATAAATTTCGCGAGCTCGCCGTATTTGATCAACCCCTTTCTCCTGACGTCGATGTGAATATAGACCATTTTACTTCGACGGTCATCATGGCGGCGAGGGAATCCATCCCTAAATCCTCGCCACATCCGCGCCACCGACCTGTTCCTTGGTGGAACGAGGAGTGTCGGTTGGCTATTTATGACCGTCGAAGGGCCCTACGTCTCTTCCATCGACGCCCTACTTTAGAGAATCTGGAGTCTTTCCGGATTCTACGTGCTCGAGCTCGCCGTATCATTCGTGAAAGCAGAAGAGAATCTTGGAGACAGTTTATTTCTACCCTTACTATTTCCACTCCCACAACTAAGGTTTGGGACAATATTCGTAAATTACGTAGTAGCAAAAATACCAGTAATAATATACCTGCCCTCATGTCAAACGGTTCGCTTGTCTCCTCCCCTGTGGAGGTCGTCAATGTATTGGGCTCTATGTTCACCGCTATTTCTAGCACTGCAAGCTACTCTAATGAGTTTGCAGCGCTTAAGCGGAACATAGAGCGCCATTCTATTGACTTTGGTCAGAGCCGGGGGGAGGATTACAACTCCCCCTTTACAATGGATGAATTGACCTATGCCCTGTCTCAGGCGGGCAACACAGCTTCCGGTCCCGACGACATCCACTACGATATGTTGCGCCAGCTACCTCCTGCTGGACAGACATATCTCTTGGACCTTTATAATAGTGTTTGGGGATCTCATCAATTCCCATCACTATGGAGGCAAGCAACCGTTATACCAATACATAAAAGTGGCAAAGATAAATTAGAACCAACTAGTTATAGACCGATAGCCTTAACTAGTTGTGTATGCAAAATATTGGAAAAAATGATAAATAAACGATTAATATGGTATTTAGAATCCCGCAATCTATTATCAAATATTCAATGTGGTTTTCGCCGTAACCGATCTACGATGGATCATCTCGCCCGTCTCGAGACGGCGGTTCGTGACGCCTTTCTCCACAAACATCATCTTTTGGCAGTTTTCTTTGATTTGGAGAAGGCGTACGACACCACATGGCGGTACGGCATTTTAAAAACACTTTTTAATTGGGGGTTCCGAGGGAACCTCCCTGTTTTTATATCTAATTTTATGTCAGATAGACACTTCCGGGTAAGGTTAAACAACACCTTATCCGATGATTTTATTCAAGAAAATGGGGTTCCTCAGGGCAGTACTCTAAGCTGTACGTTGTTCGCCATTGCAATTAATGGCATTGTGGAAAACGTGCGGCTACCTGTCCGTTCATGCCTTTTTGTGGATGACTACGCAATTTATTGCAGTTCGTCGAGTCTCTACAGGGCTGAACGGCAGATACAACTCTCTGTAAATAATCTGTGGTCGTGGGCATCGCGAAATGGCTTTCGCTTCTCTGCAGCCAAGACGACGGTCGTCCACTTCCACAGATTACGTGGAATACAACCTGTCCCCAGTATTTTAATGAACCACATTGTTTTACCAGTCTCAGAGACCGTAAGGTTTCTGGGACTTTTATTTGATTTTAAATTAACTTGGATCCCTCACATCAAAGACCTGAAAGCGAGGTGTATAAAAGCACTCAACCTGCTCAAAGTGGTTAGCGGTCGGTCCTGGGGTGCTGATAGGGAAACCTTGATGCGCCTGTATAGGGCCTTGGTAAGATCAAAACTAGACTACGGCAGTTTCGTTTATGGATCGGCGAGACCCTCGGCGTTAAAGATGCTGGATAGTGTCCACCATGCTGGTATACGACTGGCTACTGGTGCTTTTCGTACCAGTCCAGTCGTCAGCATCTGTGCCGACGCCGGTGAGCCCCCTCTCTCTTACCGGCGGTCCTATCTTCTGGCATCTTACGTGTCGAAACTACACTGCATGCCGGAGCATGTTGCCTACCGTCCTGTGTTTCATCCCCCTAACCGTGTCTTGTATGAAACCAAATGGCGTAGTACAAGGCCGGTTGGGATCAGGATGCTATCGGTTTTCGACACGTGTGGGATAGTCCTGCCAAAGGCTATCCCCACATCCCCAGGTCGAGTTTCTCCCTGGAAAATACGCCTACCTCAATGCCATTTTGATCTTGCCAAGTTCCCTAAAGCGACCACCCCACCAATTATATATGAGAGGACCTTTTATGAGCTCCTCTCCACTCGCTTTCAGGGCTTTAAGCGCGTCTATACGGATGGCTCCAAGTGTGGGGCCTCCGTGGGATGCGCATTTGTTGTGGAGGGAAACCATTTTAAATTTGGTTTACCTGGTGAATCCAGTGTTTTTACGGCTGAATTATACGCCATTTTTAAATCTTTGTGTTTTATTTATCGTAAGTGTCACCGTTCTGTGCTCATCTGCACGGATTCCATGAGTGCTCTGTTGGCATTGTCCACTCTCTACTCCTGGAATCCCCTCGTGCAGATGATACATGAGCAAATTTTAAAAATTGATTCATTAAACACCCGGCTCGCCTTTTGCTGGATTCCTGGTCACGCTGGTCTTTCAGGAAATGAACTTGCTGACCAGGCGGCCAAGGAGGCAGCACGCCTGCCTCCGGAGGCGAGTCTGGGTGTCATGTTTTTAGATCTAAAGGGTTATGTTCGGCGTGGGGTCTTACGCACCTGGCACGAGCAGTGGGTCTCGACCCCTGCTCAGAACAAGCTGCGGTCCATCAGGGACGGTGTGTCGCGATGGCCCTCTTCTATACGAAAGTCTAGAAGAGAGGAGGTCATCGTGACGAGACTCCGCGTCGGGCATACATTACTAACCCACGGATTTTTATTGAGAGGGGATCCACCTCCAGTGTGTGAATTTTGCGATGCTCCCCTTAGTGTGTACCACATTTTGGTGGAGTGTCGCAAATATGCCCCTATCCGCCTGGCTCTTGATTTTAAAGGTGACCTACGTTTTTTATTACGTGATAGCACGGAGGGAGTTATTTGTTTACTCCGTTTTATACGCCAGGCGGATCTTTTTAATGCCATTTGAGTCACTTTTATAAAGTGACTCATCTGGATTTATCTCATATTGAGAACTTTTTAACATTTTAGTACATTTTAATATGTTTGTTCTGTCTTTTTAACGTATTATTTTAAATGTTTTAAGATTTTAATGTGTTATATTTTAATATGTTTGTTTTGTAATTTTAACGTAGTGTATACACCTGTGGTTTTATTTTAGCAGGTGTATCACTTCTTTTAATCTAATTGCCCATTTGAGCGCTCCTATGGAGTGCCTAAATGGGCTTTTTCTCATATTGAGAATATCTGTTTTTAATTGATATACAAATTTTAATATTGTATATTGTTTTATATTTTATGTTTCCACCTGTTTATTCTAACAGGTGGACTATGTGATGTCTCTCTCCCTAATGGAGATTTTACTGTGTGTGTAAATGTCAAGGCCCTAATGACCTCATTGTGTCGATGGGCCTTTAAACAATAATAATAATAATAATAATAATATAGTGCCACAAAGTTATAGTCAGTCATAATAACGTTGAAGAAACATATAAACTCACTTTAATAACTAAAATATACCCAATGGATAATATTTTATCAAATCTCTTTTTTTTTCTACCAGGAAATAATATTAAATATTTTAAATTAGGATTGGGACCCTTAAATTATATAATTTTTTTTTCACTCAGCGTCTTAAAAATAAAGTGAAAATCTTTTAGATTTAATTTGTTATTTGCACTACATGTGTGGAATATAATAATTAATCATTAATAAATTCATAATTAGCTATTCACAGTAATTAAGATTCTGAAAAGGGGAGACTTGCTTTATGTTACCATGTAAAACCAATAAATGTGGGTAGCACTGCTGCCAAAATAATATGTGCCGTGGTTAAATCTTTAACAGCTAAAAAAAAAATCCAGCCCATATATTAATGAGACAAAACATAATTAATTAAGTATGTAACGAATAAGCCTAGATATGAAATCCAAATAACCTGCACCAAGTGCACACTTGATCCATAATAATGCATATATTAAAGATGCGTAAAGAATGAAATCTAGCCAAACAACGCATATTATTAAGTCATTGAAATATTGCTGAAACTTTTTATAATAACTATATTGGTTCCCTGATAAAGTTAGTTATATTTAATATAAATGAGTACACCTTAGTTTTCTTATTTTATTCAATAAGTAATAAACTATTTCACTTAGAGAGCAGCGTAGCATCCTAAGGTTTTATTTAAAAAATGTATTTGAGGTATTAAACGTGCATTTTCTGAATCTACTGATAAAATCAGCACACGACTTTGATACTATCTTAAAACTTGAAAATACACAGCATCCCCATCCCATTAGCTCATCACTTTCAAAGGAGAAACACACATTTCACTAAAGATAAAAGTACCGCAATGTAGGAATCGAACCTGAGATCCTCAGTTCAGTAAAAAAAAAAAGCTATCGATTGTGCTAAGAGTCCCACCATCTTACCGTTAAATAAATCTGTAATTCGTGCTCTTGTAGGATTCTTGGTTTAGAAAAAATAATAATAATAATAATAATAATAATAATAAGGTAACCAATAATTATTTGAGTATTATGAGATTTTAACATATAAGTAGTAGTGCAGACTACAAAATACATCATTTATTTGTTCTTGAAATTAGCTTGGAAGGAGTAATAACTGTTGGCTTACTGCAAGACATAAATGTTTAGAAGATGTATGAAAGTTAACTGCATTTGAAACTTTCAGTATTTCGCTAGTGCATTATTTTATAAAGTGAATAAGGTGATCCAACTCACTTTTTAGACAAGCGCCATTTAACTATTTTACGCTAAACTCAGACCTTCACGGCCAGCTAGCACACACAGAACGAACTATTCATTAATATGTTTGAATGCCAGGAAAACTTCATTGTTTCTCTGATAACCTCCTTCATATAGTCAATCTTAAATCAATATACCAAAGAAAGAGTATTTAATGGGATTGCATACACATTCTTGTTGAAAGTTTTTTTTAATTATAGCACCATGTCTTACTACCCGTTCGGACAATACGCTTAAGTACTAATTATTCTAAAGGGTTAGGAATTGGGGCGGTTGAATTTAAAGGAAGTGAACTCTCATTTGAGTGGAGGAAAAGTGGAAAACCATTGAGAAAAAAACTCGCCCCAGTTCACTCGAGTGAGATTCGAACCTCGATATCCCCGGCCTTGTTAGTCTAGCTCAACACGAAACTAGCGCGTTATTTATCTTCACCACCAAGTTGGGTCTGAGATTTGTTGATAATTTCATTGTAGTAAAACATTATTGATTGAACTTAAAAAAGAAAGCACCAAAATAATAGATTATAGACCAGTGTGATATCTGCTCGAAATAAATAAAAAATTAAATATTTGATACTTATAGTAAACAGAATTACAATATAAACTAAATATTCTAGAAAATGCCGTAAATGATTGGTACTACAAAGTTATATAGACAGTCATATTAACTTTGAAGAAACAAATAAATTCCCTTTTATAACTAAAATATGTCCAATGGTTAAGATTATATCAAATATTTTTGTCTACCCGGAAATTGTATAAAATATTTTAAATCAGGATTGGGACCCTTAAATTATATACTTTTTTAAACTCAATGTCCTAAAAATAAAGTAAAAATCT
Source organism: Timema podura (assembly GCA_033556935.1). Classification (NCBI taxonomy): domain Eukaryota; kingdom Metazoa; phylum Arthropoda; class Insecta; order Phasmatodea; family Timematidae; genus Timema; species Timema podura. The sequence goes on along the minus strand of JAVRXN010000013.1, from coordinate 57,770,669 downwards.
TTTAAATTCAATTAGTTATTTGCGCTACATGTGTAGAATATAATAATTAATCATTAATAAATTCATAATTAGCTATTCACAGTAATTAAGATTCTGAAAAGGGGGAGACCTGCTTTATGTTACCATTTAAAACCAATAAATGTGGGTAGCACTGCTGCCAAAATATTGTGTGTGGTGTGGATAAATATTTAACAGCTAAAAAAAAAAAGCCAAGCCATATATTAACGAGACCAAACATAATTAATTAACTAAGTATATAACGAATAATTGATTCTTTTAGGAAGGGAACAAAAAATAAAATTAATTAATTAATTTAGTAGATCAAACCATTTGAACATTTCAAAAAGAAATTTCTCCTCCCCCATCAATCCTTTCAAACAGTCAAGAAATAGTTTAAGGACTTAAGGCTTTCTTTAAATCCGGCCTTGGGCGTAGCTAGGCAAACTATTCTTCAGTCATGTGTGGAGGTGTAGCATACCGTGTGAGCGTTAGCCAATAAGTTGCTACCTTACAATCTCGACGGAGTGTACATTTCAATTGGATTAAATGATCCTCATAGCGAGTTAAAGCTGCCAAAAACGGAGCGAAAAACTAATCTATAAATACATTCAATAAAAACAGTAAAAATTAGTAAAACTTCCATAATGCTCAAACTTTGATAAAATTACCTTATACAAGTTTGTTTTAATTAAAAGGCATAATTGTCTTATTTTTAATTAAATACCAAAACATTATGATTGACAGATGTGTTTATTTTCTACAATTTAACAATCGGTTTTCATTAAGACATTAATTGCCGAAACAGGGTTGAATTTCAAGTGTAATTGCCGAACTTCCCTTTCCCCCAAAATTATATTTCTGAGGGTAATCACTTTATATCTTTCACCAATTTATTTTTCATTATCTTATTACAAATAAAGGGCTAAACACCAATAATATATTCAAAGAACCCCAAACAACAGTTAATACAACTTTCACTAAAATTATTAAATATTAATTAGCATAGTGGAAAGAGCTTGGCTCCCTAACACTGGACTTTCATTCACTCAAATTCCTGTATGGTTGTTGAACAGTGAATTTCAAATAAACCCTTTTCCCCTTCACCACATCATACCGACAGTCTCAGGATTTGTTAGTAATTAATATTTTATTTAGTAGCGCGTCTTACTAACCGTTCGAGTTACACGCTTAAGTACTAATTACGATAATGGGTTAGGAATAAGTAATGTTTAACTTAGAGGAAGTGAGCCTAAATTTGCGTGAAGGGAAAGTAGAAAACCATTTAGGACAACCCACTCCCAGTTCACCCGATAGCGAATCGAACCTCGATCTCCTCGTCTTCGGCAGTGTAGCTAAACACAAAACCAGCGGATTAGCTAGCTATGCCACTCTGGCGGGTATCAGAATTTGTTGTTCTATTTTCCAAGGGGAAGTAAAAATAAAGAGAAAATACTAATAACCATCATGGCGAGGGGGAGGAGGTGTGGAAGGAAGCATGTGATATATTTGTCCAAGATGAAAACTTTGTCCAGTTAGCTAATTATTAGAATCACTAGTATATAAAAATACGTCTTCACTCCGAATAATGTATACCTCTCAAACAACAGGTATTACTTTAAACTCTAAATTTACTTTCTCCACACACAATAAATTTTGACTCTTATAAAATTATTCAAAAAGTTAGGGTTTGTTAGAAGAAACTCAAAAGAATTTACTGACTATAGAGTAAAATCTTTTATTTTTTATTCTCTAATACGAGGCCACTTGGAATTTGGTTCAATTATTCGGTGTCCATAATATAAAAAGTTTTCCCATTTTTATTGATAAATTAAAAAAACACGTTTGTAAAATCATTTTTCCATATTAATCAAAATATTATACCTTTGCTCTCAATAGCCACTCAGCGAACTTACTTTGATATCAAATTAAAAAGAGATTGTACATAATCTTCTTTGTACAAAATATTCTATACAATTTCAGGAACTAGAACTTAATCCTATAGGACATTTTTACTGTAAAACTTTTGAAATGTAAAAAACAGTAAGCCTATTTGACAAAACTGAACAAATTGAATTTATGATAATGTAATTATTAATTAAAACCATTACAATTTAAAGTTATATTTTTATTATATTAGATATAAATAATAAACTCAATATATTTATCATTGATTTATTTGACATATGTCATTATTCAACCAAAAGCAAACCAACTATCAAATCGCTCACATTATTTTAAGCAATCCAATATGCTGTGTAATCTCTTGCACAACATTTTGTACACACATTTTTGTCTGTGTATGCGATCTATCTTAAAACCTGTTTGACAGCACACAGTCTGTCTTTAAAAACAAATTACTTAATTACTATTAAGTACTACCACATTAACTGCATCTGTGTTTCATTTTAGACAATTTAGTTATGAATATAATGAAATTAATATTGCGAACTGCTGTTATAGGAAATTGGCTTCCCCGCCATTAACTGTTTTAGTTCCTTCAAACAAAATAAAAGAATATTGATGTAAACAACCACTTGATGATATTATATATAGAGAGGGCAGTCTTTTTAACAACAACTTGATACTACTATACATATAGAGAACCTTGTTTTTTTAACAACATGATGCTACTATATGTGTTTAGTATGAATATATCTATTGAGCCAGTTGTGCTTTATTCTTTGTGTTATTAATAATATTCGTTAGCACTAGTTGTCAGCACCGAATTGACCCTTCTCCCCCAATGGCTCTAGGCTCGCTAATTCCACGCTTTTCCTAGTATAACGGGTAAAAATGTGAGTTCAAGTGTTTTTTTAGCTCTCAGGGTACACATCCATGTAACTCTCTTATGTAAAATAATACATAAGTGCTCAAAAAACAAGAGTGGGGCACCCCAACTACCATCTCATCACTCCAGGTATTCTTGGTCACCACTCGCAAAGGTAGGCTCATAGTTAATTAATTGGTTTTCTCTGTGTTTGATCATTTAAAGCTTGTGTACATAATCATGCCTGTTAACATTGTACAATATATATATATATATATCTTTGTCTTTTTAACAACAATTTGATGCTACTATATACAACGTGTTTCTAAAACATTGCATCAAACTTTGGCAGGAAACTCCTTGGGTGAAGACACCCGCCTTGGTGGCGTAGTTGGCTAACGCGCTAGTCGTGTTGAGCTCGACTGCCGAGGACGGGGAGATCGAGGTTCAAATCTCGGTCGGGTGAACTGGGGGTGGTTTTTCCTACATGGTTTTCCACTCTCCCTCCACGCAAATGCGGGTTCACTTCCTCTAAATTCAACCCTCCCAATTCCTAATCCATTAGCGTAATTAGTACTTAAGCGTATAACCCGAACGGGTAGTAAGACGCGGTGCTAAATATTATTATTATTATTATCCTTGGGTGAAATTAGAATAATTCTCATAAGCAACCTAGGGTCCATCTTCAATATTAAGGGCGGTATACACTCCTTAAGACAGAGCTAAAAACGACTGTTGTGTGAAATATTATGAAAACTGCTTAGGGTATTACAACGAATCTTTGTATACTACTTATTGAAACCTTGATCATTAATAAACAAAATGTGCTGTTACCGCTACCCACCCCCATCATGTAAAAAAGGGGGTTGTAACACATTTTTTCTAAAATAAAATATGTCAGAGTAAGTATTACCAATTTTTACTTAAGATTACAAAACAGGGAATCAAAATTAACAAAATAGGTGTCTTGGAGAAACTGTCTAGCTTTCCCCGTTTCTGAGATAATCATGCATGTTTAATTTCAAAGACAAGTGTTAATTCCTGCCAGGTAGGGAGCCAATAAAGCTGTGTTGCTTCAACCCCCTCCTTTCCCCCACTCTTATTATCACTATCTTCCCCTCCCTCCACGAGCAGACTGCATCAGTCCACACGACTTCACTGCATGTTGCGCGTATTACTAGTCAAATGGCAAAGTATACAAACGCAGAAATGACAGACATGGTCATGCTGTACGGTGAAGCTAGAGGAAACGCAAGAGCAGCTGCACGGTTGTACCACGATAGATATCCTGCGCGACGTCAACCTTATCACCGGACCTTCACCGATGTCACTCAGCGACTTCGTGAAACAGGTACATTTCAGCTACGAGGGGGGGGGCTGGTCACCCGAGAAATGTTCGCACTCCAATTGTCGAAGAAGAGGTACTGAATTATGTGGATGATAACGCGTCAACAAGCACACGTGCCATTGCGCATCAAACGAATGTGTTCAATTCCACAGTATGGCGTGTCATGCATGATCAGCTGCTGCATCCGTACCACATGCGCAGGGTGCAGGCATTGGGGCCAGCAGATTATGCTCCTCGACATGAATTTTCCGACTGGTTTCTGCAGCAGTGTGGAGTGGTTCCTGATTTCTCCACTATAATATTGTTTTCCGATGAGGCAACATTCACCAGAGACGGCTATTTTAATAGTACAAATTCCCCCTGCGGGACGGGGTTTAGAATAGTCCCGCAGTAACCCCTGCTTGTCGTAAGAGGCGACTAAAAGGGGAGGCTTTTGTGCAGGACGTACCTCGTGCAGGAAAAACCTATCCTAAATCTTTCCTTTCACCTCCTTTTTATTCCTTCCCTTTCACCCCTTTTTTTCATTCTTCACCCTTCGCTTTCTCTCTCCTTACCTCTTTCTTCCCTTCCCCTGCCGTTCAGTCCTGCACAGAGACTTTTGGCCCTCCCGTTGACGACCCTGGCATCTAACACGGCTTTCCTTGGACGATTATTGAATACCACTGCCTTGAGCTCCTGAGTGAAAGTGCGCCGGTTGTAATATCTTGGTAGAAGGGCCTTAGGGATGACAATAACCGGGTACCCTACTTTGAGAAAAGACCGGTTGCGTTCACGAGGGCCCGGACGTAAAATTGGCACTTTCCTACACCCACTTGCTGCGATGACCTCTCTCTCGGCGATGCCCTATGCGAAGGTTGTCATGTCTAGCGTCGTATAGGGCCTCTCGTCGGGACAGTTAACAGGGCCATATGTGGTAGTACCAACATGGATCACCCTGGGTCTACGATCCGAGTACTGTGTAGGTTGTCCCCAAAAATGGCATGGCCACTTCTTTTGTCGCTGCTGACAACATACTGTCCGCTGGCACCGTACTGCCAAACCACGCTGGCAACTCACTGCCCGGCCCCTCACAGGGCCGTAATACTGAAAAGAGGCGGAAACGGGTAAGGCCGTCCAGCCCTTTAATAATAGAAAACCAGGATGTGGTGAGGCCCCAGCCCCGCTTCCTGGTAATGTCTAGAGTCGATGACGGTGAGACTCTGAAACGTGCCAGCCCATTTATCCTCGAAAGAGTGATAAATGGTGCTGCAAAGTCAGAGGTCTCTATAAGAAAACTGCGAGATGGCACTGTGATGATCCAGACCATAAATGACGTCCAGACGGTAAACGTAATGCGAATAACTGAGATACCGTTGAGCAATACAGCCCATTTAAAGGTAAAGGTGGAGCCACACAGGTTCCTCAATGTTTGCAAGGGAGTGGTCACTTGCTATGACCTCGACTGCGTGAGCATTGAGGATATCTGTGATGAGCTTGCACCTCAACATGTTACCGAAGTTTATAGAATAGTGACAAAAAAGAATGGCCAAGAAAAAAAGACGGATACCTATATCCTTACATTTGCGACTCCTACTCTTCCAAAGGAGGTTCGAGCAGGTTTCCACGTGCTTAGGGTCCGGCCGTATGTCCCCAATCCTCGGCGCTGTTTTCAGTGCCAGGAATTTGGGCATACGAAGCTGAGATGCCGTGGAAAGCCAACCTGTGCGGATTGCGGTAAAGAGGCTCACGATACACCGTGTGAGTCTCCTAAGCTCTGCGTGAACTGCAAGGGTCCGCATTCCGCCTGGTCTCGGGCCTGTCCTAAATGGAAGGTGGAGAAAAAAGTCCTGGAGATTCAAACTGAAAAGAAGATTTCATATGCCCAGGCCCGCAAAGAATACTTATCCAGTCAAGCTCCGGTATTTCAGACATCATATAGTCAGATAGTCAGCCAAAATATAAATTGTCCCAACTGCCACTGCGCAGTCAACGTTTCAAAGCCATCTTCCCGACCTGTGCCTCTAGTCACTACTCGAGAAACTCCAGGCCAACAAGTGCCAAGATTTTTTCAGGTGGTGACGCCTCCAATGAGATCGTCCCCACCACCTATACCCCCGAGGTCTCCTCCTCGGGGCACTCTACCTATCCCTCCTCGGGGATCACCTCCGATCCCTCCTCGGGGATCACACACGAGCCCTCCTCGGGGAACACCCCCGAGCCCTCCTCGGGGAACACCCCCGAGCCCTCCTCGGGGAACACCACCGAGCCCTCCTCGGGGAACCCCCCCGAGCCCTCCTCGGGGAACCCCCCCGAGCCCTCCTCGGGGAACCCCCCCGAGCCCACCTCGGGGCCCAAAATTAAGTGCGGCCGTTGTCGAGCCGCTCAATCTCGCCTCTGTAACTTCGGAGGTAGGGATGAGCGGTGGTACAGGCGAGGCCGCAAAGGCGAATCCCACTGGTACCTTAAGGAAGGACCAGCGAGGGATCGCCGAGAAAATTATTTTGAAGAAAGCGTCGAAGGCTTTAACAAAGCCTTCCCGCAAGGATTCACCAACCCTGTCTCTCCAAGACAAATCAAAACCTCTCCTGAAGCGGGAGGTCCAGGAGAGACTGGGAAAAGCAAGAGGGCCCAAAAAGGCCATCAATCAATTTTTATATTTAAAAGATAACGTTATGGATTGCGAGGATAATTAAACTTTATATTGATAAATAATGTCGCTACTACAATGGAATTGTAGGGGTTTCTTTGCTCGTGTAGAGGAAATTAAACAAATAATTTCTTCCCTGCATCCTTACATCTTGTGTTTGCAGGAGACCCACTTCCGCCCAACTGACAACCCGATGCTTCGTGGGTACGATGTATATCGTACCGACAAGCCCATTTTTGATCGGGCTAGCGGAGGTGTGGCTATATTTGCACGTAGCAATATATATCATAAATCTGTAAATATTATATCCGATCTCCAAGTGATTGCTGTCAGAGTCTCTCTTCCTATCGAAGTAACCGTATGCTGCATCTACCTCCCACCAGGTGAGCGTGTTTCAAAGAGGAGCCTAGAGGCCCTCTTTATACAACTTCCCGCCCCCTATATCATCATGGGGGATTTTAACGCACACAACCTGGTGTGGGGTTCCAATTTTACAGACGCCCGTGGGAGGATGGTAGAGGATATTCTTGTCTCGGGAAGCCTGGTGTTAATGAACACTGGGACCCAGACACACTTCTCCACCTTCAATGGTGTATCCTCTGCCATCGACCTAACTCTATGTAGCCCCGGGATCGCTGCTCACTTCCTTTGGGAGGTTCACTCGGATCTATGTGGCAGCGATCACTTTCCCATTCTGCTTTCGCCACTTCACGATCCTCCCGGTATAGCACGGGCACCACACTGGGTTCTTAAACGTGCTGACTGGGATAAATTTCGCGAGCTCGCCGTATTTGATCAACCCCTTTCTCTTGACGTCGATGTGAATATAGACCATTTTACTTCGACGGTCATCATGGCGGCGAGGGAATCCATCCCTAAATCCTCGCCACATCCGCGCCACCGACCTGTTCCCTGGTGGAACGAGGAGTGTCGGTTGGCTATTTATGACCGTCGAAGGGCCCTACGTCTCTTCCATCGACGTCCTACTTTAGAGAATCTGGAGTCTTTCCGGATTCTACGTGCTCGAGCTCGCCGTATCATTCGTGAAAGCAGAAGAGAGTCTTGGAGACAGTTTATTTCTACCCTTACAATTTCCACTCCCACAACCAAGGTTTGGGACAATATTCGTAAATTACGTAGTAGCAAAAATACCAGTAATAATATACCTGCCCTCATGTCAAACGGTTCGCTTGTCTCCTCCCCTGTGGAGGTCGTCAATGTATTGGGCTCTATGTTCACCGCTATTTCTAGCACTGCAAGCTACTCTAATGAGTTTGCAGCGCTTAAGCGGAACATAGAGCGCCATTCTATTGACTTTGGTCAGAGCCGGGGGGAGGATTACAACTCCCCCTTTACAATGGATGAATTGACCTATGCCCTGTCTCAGGCTGGCAACACAGCTTCCGGTCCCGACGACATCCACTACGATATGTTGCGCCAGCTTCCTCCTGCTGGACAGACATATCTCTTGGACCTTTATAATAGTGTTTGGGGATCTCATCAATTCCCATCACTATGGAGGCAAGCAACCGTTATACCAATATATAAAAGTGGCAAGGATAAATTAGAGCCAACTAGTTATAGACCGATAGCCTTAACTAGTTGTGTATGCAAAATATTGGAAAAAATGATAAATAAACGATTAATATGGTATTTAGAATCCCGCAATCTACTATCAAATATCCAATGTGGTTTTCGCCGTAATCGATCCACGGTGGATCATCTCGTCCGTCTCGAGACGGCGGTTCGTGACGCCTTTCTCCACAAACATCATCTTTTGGCAGTTTTCTTTGATTTGGAGAAGGCTTACGATACCACATGGCGGTACGGCATTTTAAAAACCCTTTTTAATTGGGGGTTCCGAGGGAACCTCCCTGTTTTTATATCTAATTATATGTCAGATAGACACTTCCGGGTAAGGTTAAACAACACCTTATCCGATGATTTTATTCAAGAAAATGGGGTTCCTCAGGGCAGTACTCTAAGCTGTACGTTGTTCGCCATTGCAATTAATGGCATTGTGGACAACGTGCGGCTACCTGTCCGTTCATGCCTTTTTGTGGATGACTACGCAATTTATTGCAGTTCGTCGAGTCTCCACAGGGCTGAACGGCAGATACAACTCTCTGTAAATAATCTGTGGTCGTGGGCATCGCGAAATGGCTTTCGCTTCTCTGCAGCCAAGACGACGGTCGTCCACTTCCACAGATTACGTGGAATACAACCTGTCCCCAGTATTTTAATGAACCACGTTGTTTTACCAGTCTCAGAGACCGTAAGGTTTCTGGGACTTTTATTTGATTTTAAATTAACTTGGATCCCTCACATCAAAGACCTGAAAGCGAGGTGTATAAAAGCACTCAACCTGCTCAAAGTGGTTAGCGGTCGGTCCTGCGGTGCTGATAGGGAAACCTTGATGCGCCTGTATAGGGCCTTGGTAAGATCAAAACTAGACTACGGCAGTTTCGTTTACGGATCGGCGAGACCCTCGGCGTTAAAGATGCTGGATAGTGTCCACCATGCTGGTATACGACTGGCTACTGGTGCTTTTCGTACCAGTCCAGTCGTCAGCATCTGTGCCGACGCCGGTGAGCCCCCTCTCTCTTACCGGCGGTCCTATCTTCTGGCATCTTACGTGTCGAAACTACACTGCATGCCGGAGCATGTTGCCTACCGTCCTGTGTTTCATCCCCCTAACCGTGTCTTGTATGAAACCAAATGGCGTAGTACAAGGCCGGTTGGGATCAGGATGCTATCGGTTTTCGACACGTGTGGGATAGTCCTACCAAAGGCTATCCCCACATCCCCAGGTCGAGTTTCTCCCTGGAAGATACGCCTACCTCAATGCCATTTTGATCTTGCCAAGTTCCCTAAAGCGACCACCCCACCAATTATATATGAGAGGACCTTTTATGAGCTCCTCTCCACTCGCTTTCAGGGCTTTAAGCGCGTCTATACGGATGGCTCCAAGTGTGGGGCCTCCGTGGGATGCGCATTTGTTGTGGAGGGAAACCATTTTAAGTTTGGTTTACCTGGTGAATCCAGTGTTTTTACGGCTGAATTATACGCCATTTTTAAATCTCTGTGTTTTATTTATCGTAAGTGTCACCGTTCTGTGCTCATCTGCACGGATTCCATGAGTGCTCTGTTGGCATTGTCCACTCTCTACTCCTGGAATCCCCTCGTGCAGATGATACAGGAGCAAATTTTAAAAATTGATTCATTAAACACCCGGCTCGCCTTTTGCTGGATTCCTGGTCACGCTGGTCTTTCAGGAAATGAACTTGCTGACCAGGCGGCCAAGGAGGCAGCACGCCTGCCTCCGGAGGCGAGTCTGGGTGTCATGTTTTTAGATCTAAAGGGTTATGTTCGGCGTGGGGTCTTACGCACCTGGCACGAGCAGTGGGTCTCGACCCCTGCTCAGAACAAGCTACGGTCCATCAGGGACGGTGTGTCGCGATGGCCCTCTTCTATACGAAAGTCTAGAAGAGAGGAGGTCATCGTGACGAGACTCCGCGTCGGGCATACATTACTAACCCACGGATTTTTATTGAGAGGGGATCCACCTCCAGTGTGTGAATTTTGCGATGCTCCCCTTAGTGTGTACCACATTTTGGTGGAGTGTCGCAAATATGCCCCTATCCGCCTGGCTCTTGATTTTAAAGGTGACCTACGTTTTTTATTACGTGATAGCACGGAGGGAGTTATTTGTTTACTCCGTTTTATACGCCAGGCGGATCTTTTTAATGCCATTTGAGTCACTTTTATAAAGTGACTCATCTGGATTTATCTCATATTGAAAACTTTTTAACATTTTAGTACATTTTAATATGTTTGTTCTGTCTTTTTAACGTATTATTTTAACATGTTTTAAGATTTTAATGTGTTATATTTTAATATGTTTGTTTTGTAATTTTAACGTAGTGTATACACCTGTGGTTTTATTTTAGCAGGTGTATCACTTCTTTTAATCTAATTGCCCATTTGAGCGCTCCTATGGAGTGTCTCAAATGGGCTTTTTCTCATATTGAGAATATCTGTTTTTAATTGATATACAAATTTTAATATTGTATATTGTTTTATATTTTATGTTTCCACCTGTTTATTCTAACAGGTGGACTATGTGATGTCTCTCTCCCTAATGGAGATTTTACTGTGTGTGTAAATGTCAAGGCCCTAATGACCTCATTGTGTCGATGGGCCTCTAAACAATAATAATAATAATAATAAATAATAATAGTACAAATAGTCACATTTGGAATGACGTGAACCCTCATGCAACTATCATCATGGGCGACCAGCATAGATTTTCTTTCAACATCTGGGCAGGCATTGTGGGTAACCATCTCATTGGCCCTTACCTGATGCCACGACGTTTGACTGGCCACATCTACTACCAATTTCTGAAATTTGAATCCACAGTTCCTCGAGAATGTACCGCTCTCCGTTAGACAACGCATGTGGCTACAACATGACGGTGCCCCACCTCATTTCACAAGAGCTGTGCGTGACTACCTCAACACTGCATTTCCTGCCCGATGGATAGGAAGAGGTGGGCCTGTTGCGTGGCCACCACGCTCTCCTGACCTAAATCCGTTAGACTTCTTTCTGTGGGGTTTTGTCAAAGCTTTGGTGTACGGGACAGCTGTTGAATCTGAGGAAGACCTGTTAGCCAGGATAGTTGCTGCATGTGATAATGTTCAAGAAACTCCACGTGTTTTCGAAAGAGTAAGCCAGTAATTGATACGTCGCCTCAATTATTGCAATAACGTTAGGGGCCACCATTTTGAACACTTGCTATGAATCTGCTTTTAAAGCTAGGAACTAAAACATGCAATAACTACAATTTGTATTTCTTAATGTAGCTTTCAATATTCCAGTGAGTGTAATGAATAAAATCCCACCCAAGTGTGAACTGTGTAAGCATAACTCACTAATGTAATAAATAGCAACACATCAGAGCTTATGAAGAAGGAAAAGTATCAGAGTTTCTCCATCATAACACACAAACCAGCATTGTTTACCAAATGTACGTGATACATAGTCACACGTGCCGGTAAAAATGGTTAAACGACTGCATTGCGAAATAAAACTGCGATTCTGGCTGCCTACCTGGCAGGCATTTGCACTTGGCTCTGATCTCAAACTTGTGTGATTATCTCAGAAACGGGGAAAGCTAGACAGTTTCTCCAAGACACCTTTTTTGTTAATTTTGATTCCTTGTTTTGTAATCTTAAGTAAAAATTGGTAATACTTACTCTTACATATTTTATTTTAGAAAAAATGTGTTACAACCCCCCCTTTTTTACATGATGGGGGTGGATAACGGTAACAGCACATTTAGTTTATTAATGATCAAGGTTTCAATAAGTAGTATACAAAGATTCGTTGTAATACCCTAAGCAGTTTTCATAATATTTCACACAACAGTCGTTTTTAGCTCTGTCTTAAGGGGTGTATACCGCCCTTAATATTGAAGATGGACCCTAGGTTGCTTATGAGAATTATTCTAATTTCACCCAAGGAGTATCCTGCCAAAGTTTGATGCAATGAATTAGAAACACGTTGTATATACATAGAACCTTGTCTTTTTAACATTTTGATGCTACTATATATATATACAAAGAACCTTGTTTTTTTAACAACTTGATGATAATATATATATATATATATATATACATAGAACCTTGTCTTTTTAACAACTTGATGCTATTAAAGAGGGCAGTCTTTTTAAAAACCACTTGATACTATTATAGAGGGCAGTCTTTTTAAAAACAACTTGATGCTATTATATATATCAGTCTTTTTTAACAACAACATGATGTGATTATAGTGGGCAGTCTTTTTAACAACAACTTGATTCTATTATATAGGGCAATCTTTTTAACAACTACTTGATGCTATTATAGATGGCAGTATTTTTTAACAATAACTTGATGCTATTATAGAGGGCAGTCTTTTTAACAACTTGATTCTACTATATATAGCCTATAGAGAACATTGTCTTTTTAACAACAATTTGATGTTACTATTTACACTAGTGATGGGTCGAACAAGTTCGTTTACGCGAGATAGCTCACATAAGCTTGCTCACTAAAAGGAGTAGTTCATGAAGAGTCGTTCATATGAGTCATATCGTTCACAGCACCCAGGCTCAGGTTCAGACCAAGGCTCAGACTCAGGCCCAGACTCAGAACCAGGCTCAGACCTAGCTCAGAACTAGTCTCAGGACCAGGCTCATTCTCAGGCCCAGTCTCAGGCTCAGACTCAATCTCAGACCTAGGCCTAGGCTCAGAACTTGGCTCAGAACGAGGCTCAGAAATAGGCTCAGGACCAGGCTTAGGCTCAGAAACAAGCTCATACTCAGGCTTAGGCTCAGAAACAGGCTCAGAACCAGGCTCAGGCCCAGGCTCAGAAAAAGGCTCATGGACAGTCACGGAACCAGGCTAAGGACCAGACTCAGGATCAGGCCCAGGTTCAGAACCTGGCTCAGAACTAGGCTTAGAAACAAGCTCAGGACCAGGCTCAGGCTTAGGTTCAGGCTTAGCTACAGGCTCTGGATCAGGCTTAGCTCAGGTTCAGTACCAGGCCCAGGCTCATTCTCAGACCCAGGCTCATTCTCAGACCCACACTCAGACCCAGAACCACAACCGGACACAGATTCAGGCCCAGATTCAGACCTAGACTTAGACTCAGACTGAGGCTTAGGCTCAGGCTCAGAATCAGGATCAGGTTCAGACACAGTGTCAGGCTCAGATTCAGACTTAGACTCAGGCTAAGTGTCAGGCTCTGCCCTTCCTAAGGCTCAGGCTCAGGCCCAGGCTCATTCTCAGGCCCAGACTTAGGCTCAAGCTCAGGCTCACGCTCAGGACCAGGCTCAGGTCCAGGCACAGACTCAGGCCCTGGCTCAGAATTTGGCTCAGCCCCAGTCTCAGAACCAGGCTCAGGCCCAGGTTCAGAACCAGGCCTAGGCGCAGGCTCAGTCTCAGGCTTAAACTCAATTTCAGCTTCAGGCTCAGGCTTAAACTCAATTTCAGCTTCAAGCTCAGGCTCTGTCTCAGGCCTAGGCCCAGGCACAGAAACAGGCTCAGGCTCAATCTCAGGCCTAGGGTGTGGTTCAGGCCCAGGATCTGGCTCAGGCTCAGGCCTAGGCCCAGGTTCAGAACTATTCTCAGGACCAGGCTCAGGCTTAGGCGGTGGTTCAGGCCCAAACTTAGGCTCAGGCTCAATCTCAGATTAAGACTCAATCTCAGGCCAAGCCCAGGCTCAGGCTCAATCTTAGGCCTAGGCCCAGGCTCAAGCCCACGCTCAGGGTCAGGCCCTGGCTCAGGCCAAGGATAAGGCCCAGGCTCACGCCCAGGCTTAGATTCAGGCCCAGGCATAGGCACAGGCTCAAGCTTAAGCTCAGGCTCAAGCTCAAGCTTAAGCTCAGACTCAGGTCCAGGCTCAGAACCAGGCCCAGGCTCAGGACCAGTTTCAGGCCAAGGCTCTGGTGCAGGCTCAGGCTCATTCTCAGGCCCAGGCTCAAACTCAGAATCAGCTCAGGCCCAGTCTTAGGCTCAGTCTCAGGCCCAGGTTCAGGACCAGGTTTAGGCTTAGGCCTAGGCTCAGTCCCAGGCTCAAGCTCAGAATAAGGCTATGGTTAAGGATCAGGCTCAGGTTCAGACTCAGGTCCAGGCTCAGAGGCTCTGGACCAGCCTCAAGCTTAGGCCCAGGCTCAGAACCAGGCTCAGAACTGAGCTTAGGACCAGGCTCAGGCTTAGGCTTAGGCTCAGGCCCAGGCTAATTCTCAGACCCACACCCAGACCTAGAACCACACACAGACCCAGACCCTGATTAAGACCTAGACTCAGACTCAGACTGAGGCTCAGGATCAGGCTCAGCATTAGGCTCAAGCCCAGGTTAGAAATAGGCTAAGGTGCAGGCTCAGACTAAGGCTAAGTCTAAGGCCCAATCTATGGCTCAGGCTCTAGCCCAGGCTCAGGTTCAGGCTCTAGCCCAGGCTCAGGTTCAGGCTCAGGCTCTAGCCCAGGCTCAGGTTCAGGCTCAGGCTCTAGCCCAGGCTCAGGTTCAGGCTCAAGCTCAACCCCAGGCTCAGGTTCAGGCTCAAGCTCAACCCCAGGCTCAGGTTCAGGCTCAGGCTCTAGCCCAGGCTCAGGTTCAGGCTCAAGCTCAACCCCAGGTTCAGGCTCATAACCAGGTTCAGACTCAGGCCCAGACTCAGGCCCAAGCTCGGAACTAGGCTCAGGACCTGGCACAGGCGCAGGCACATGCTCAGGCTCAGGTTAAAGCTATGGCTCAGGTTCAGGACTAGGCTCAGGCTTAGGCTCAGTTTCAGGTTCAGTCTCAGGCCCAGGCTAAAGCACAGGCTCAGAGTTAGGCTCATGCCCAGGTTCAGAGTTAGGCTCATGCCCAGGTTCAGGCTCTGGCTCAGACTCAGGCCCAGGTTCAGAAACAAGCTCAGGGCCAATCTCAGGGCCAAGCTCGGAACCAGGCTCAGGACCAGGCTCAGGCTAAGGCTCTGGCTCTTGACCAGGCCCAGGCTCAAAACCAGGCTAAGGACCAGGGCTAGGCTCAGGCCGAGGCTCAGAACCAATCTCAGGACCAGGCTAAGGCTCAGGTTCATCTGCAGGCCCAGTCTCAGAACCAGCCCCAGGCTCAGAACCAGGCCCTGACCTAGACCCAGACCTAGATAAACACCCAAACCCAGATTCAGGCCCTGATTCAGACCCATATTCAGACCTAGACTCAGACTGAGGCTCAGGCCCAGGCTCAGGCTAAGGTTCAGTCTTAGGGTCATATTCAGACTCAGACTAAGGCTCAGAGTAAAGCTCGGGCCACAGCCAGTCTAAGGCAAAGGCTCAGGTTCAGGCCCAGGCTTAGGCTCAGTTTCAGGCTTAGGCTCAGTTTCAGGCTTAGGCTCAGTTTCAGGCTTAGGCTCATTCTCAGAATTAGGAACAGGCTCAGGCTCATTCTCTAGCTAAGGCCCAGTTTCAGGCTCAGTCTCATGTTTTGGCCTAGGCACAGGCACTCGCTCAGGCTCAGTCCCAGGCTTAGGTTCAGGCTTAGGTCCAGGCTCAGGCTCAAGTTCAGGTTCAGTCTAAGGCTCAGGTCCAGGCTCAAGTTCAGGTTCAGTCTAAGGCTCAGGCCCAGGCTCAAACTCAGGTTCAGGCTCAGTCCCAAACCCACACCCAGACACAGATCCAGTCTCAAGCTCGGGCTCAGACTCAAACCAAGACTCAGAACCAAACTCAGGCCTAGGCTCAGACTCAGGCTCAGTCTCACGCCTATGCCCAGTTTCAGGCCCAGGCTCAGACCCAGGCTCAGGCTAAAGCTATGGCTCAGGCCCAGCCTCAAACTCAGGCCCCGGCTCAAGCTTAGGTTCAGGTTCAGACTCAAGCCCAGGCTCAGGCCCAGTCTCAGACTCAAGCCCAAGTTCACAAACAAGCTCAGGGCCAGGCTCAGCACCTGGCTCAGGCTCAAGCTAAGGCTATTGCTCAGCACCAGGCTCAGGTTCAGTCCCAGGTTCAGACTTAGGCCCAAGCTCAGAACCAGGCCCAGGCTCAGGCCCAGGCTCAGATCCAGTCACAGAACAAGGCTCAGAACCAAGTTCAGGTACAGGCTCAGACTCAGGCCTGTCTCAGAACCAGGCCCAGGCTCAGAAACAGGTTCAGGACTAGGCTCAGGCCCAGGCTCATTCTCAGACCCAGACACAGACCCAGACTTAGAACCACACCCAGACCCAGACTTAGAACCACACCCAGACCCATATTTAGGAACGGTTCAGACTCAGATTCAGACCTAGACTCAGACTCAAACTGAGGCTCAGGATCAGGATCACGATCAGGTTCAAGCTCGGACTCAGGCTCAGGCTAAAGCTCAGGCTTTGCCAGGCTCAGGCACAATCTTAGTCTTAGTTTCAGTCTCAGGCTCATTCTCAAGTTCAGGCCAAGGCTCAGGCTCAAGCCCAGACTCAGGCTTTGGCTCAGTTTCAGGCTCAGGCCCAATTTCAGGTTCAGGCCCGGGCTCATGCTCGGCTCAGGCCTAGGCCCAGGCTCAGGTTTAGGCTCAGGCCCAGGCTTGCTAGGGCTCAGTGTCAATCTCAGGCTTAGGCTCGGTTCAGGATCAAGCCAAGGCCCAGGCTAAGGCTCAGGCCCAGGCTTAGGCTCAGTTTCAGGCTCAGGCTCATTCTCAGGATAAGGCCCAGCCTCTGGCTTAACTTAGGCACAGGCTTAGGCATAGTTACAATTTCAGGTTCAGGCTCAAGCCCAAGCTTAGGCTCTGTTTCAGGATCAAGCTCATTCTCAGGCCCAGGCTCAGGATCAGGCTCAGGCCCAGATCAGCCCCAGTCTCTGGCCCTGTATCAGGCCTAGGCTTAGGCCGAATCTCAGATTCAGTCGAAAGCTCAGGTTCAGGTCCAGGCTCATGCTCAGATTCAGGCTCATTCTCTGTCCTAGGCCCAGGCTAAGGCCCAGACTCAGGCTAAGTCTCAGGCCTAGGCCCAGGCTCAGAACCAGGCTCAGGACCAGTTTTAGGCTTAGGCTCAGTATCAGGCCAATGATCAGGCTCATGCTCAGGCCCAGGCTCCTAATCAGACTCAGGCCCAGGATCAGAAACAGGCTAAGGACCAGTCTCAGGCTAAGGCTATGGTTATGGACCAGGCTCAGCCCCAGAATCAAACTCAAGCCCAGGCTCAGAAATAGGCTTAGGACCAGCTTCAAGCTTAAGCCCAGGCTCAGAACCAGCTTCAAGCTTAAGCCCAGGCTCAGAACCAGCTTCAAGCTTAAGCCCAGGCTCAGAACCAGGCTCAGAACCAAGCTCAAGTCCAGGCTTAGGCTTAGACTCAGGCTAATCCGTAGGCTCAGGCCCATGCTCATTCTTAGACCCACACCCAGATTCAGACCTAGACTCAGACTCAGACTGAGGCTCAAGATCAGGCTCAGACTGAGGCTCAAGATCAGGCTCAGACTGAGGCTCAAGATCAGGCTCAGACTGAGGCTCAGACTAATGCTCCGGCTCTGCCCAGGCAAGGCTCTGAGACTCAGGCCCAGGCTTAGGCTCAGTTTCAGGCTCAGGCTCTTTCTCAGGCCCAGGCTAGACTCAGTCTCAGGCGCAGGCTAAGGCTCAAGGCTCAGGCCCAGACTCGGAGCCAGGCCTTGGCTCAGGCCCAGGCTCAGCTTCAAGTTGAGGCTCAGGCTCAGGTTCAGAACCAGGCATAAGCTCAGGCTTAGGCTCAGACTCAGGTTGAGAGTCAGTCCCAGGCTCAGAACCAGACTAAGACCCAGGTTCAGAACTAGGCTCATGCACAGTATCAGGCTCAGGCCCAGGCTCAGGCTCAGGCTTATACTCAGACTCAGGTTCTGGCTCAAGCAAGGCTCAGACTCAAACTCAAGCTCAGAACGAGTCTCAGGCCCTGGCTCAGAACTAGGCTTAGGACCAGGCTTAAGTTCAAGCTCAGACTCAGGCTGGGGCGCAGGCTCAAGCTGAGGCCAAGTCTATGGCTCAGTCTCAGGCCAAAGCTAAGACCCAGGCTCAAGCTAAGTCTCAGTCTCAGGCCAAGGCTCAGGCCTAGGCTAAGGCTTAGGGTCAAGCTCAGGCTAAGGATCAGTACTAGAATCAGGTTCAGGCCCAGGCTCATACTCAGGCCTAAACTTAGAAACCGGCTCAAAACCAAGCAAAGGACCATGCTCAGGCTAAGGCTATGGCTCAGGACCAGTTTCAGGCTCAGGCCCAGGTCAGAACCAAGCAAAGGACCAGGCTCAGGCTAAGGCTATGGCTCAGGGCCAGTTTCAGGCTCAGGCCCAGGTTCAAACTCAGGCCCAGGCTCAGACCAAGCTCAGGACCAGTCTCAGTCTTAGGCTCAGGCTCAGGCCCAGCTTCGGGACCAAGCTCAGTTTCAGGCTTAGGCTCAGGTTCAGGACCAGGCTCAGGCCCAGGCTCATTCTCAGACACACACCCAGACCTAGACCTAGAACCACACCCAGACTTAGACCCAGATTCAGACCCAGATTCAGACCTAGACTCAGACTCAAAATCAAATTGAGGCTCAGGATCAGGCTCAGACTCAGGCTTGGACTCAGAATCAGACTAAGGCTCAGGCTAAGAATCAGGCTCAGGCTTAGGCTCAGTTCCTGTCTCAGGCCCAGGCTTAGGCTCAGTTCCAGACTCGGGCTCAGGCTCTGGCCCAGGCTTAGGCTCAGTTTCAGGCTCAGTTAATTCTCAGGCTAAGGCCCAGGCTCAGGCTAATGATAAGGATCAGGCTCAGGTTTAGGCCCAGATTCAGGTTAAGGCTCAGAATTAGCCACAGGCCCAGGCTCATGCCAAGGCTCAGGCTCAGGCTAAAACTTAGGCTCGGGTTCAGTCTCAGACCCAGACCCAGAACGTGACCAAGACCCAGACCCAGACAGAAACCTAGACCCAGACCCACACCAAGAGCAAGACCCAGATTCAGACCTGGATTCAGACTTAGACTAAGACTCCGACTGAGGCTAAGGATCAGGTTCAGGCTCAAGATAAGAGTCAGGATTAGGCTCATGCTCAGGTTCAGGTTTATGCCCAGGCTCAGGCAGAGGCCCATGCTCCGACACAGGCTCTGGCTCAGACTCAGGCTGAGGCTCAGGCTCACTCATTCTCAGGCTCCGGCTCAGGCTTAGGCCCAGTCTCAGGCTTAGCCCAGGTTCAGGTTTAGGCCCAGGCTTAGGCAGAGGCCCATGCTCCGACACAGGCTCTTGCTCAGACTCAGGCTGAGGCTCAGGCTCACTCATTATCAGGGTCAGGCTTAGGCCCAGTCTCAGGCTTAGCCCAGGTTCAGGCTCAAGCTCAGTTTCAGGCTCATTCTCAGGCTCAGGCTCAAGTTAAGGTTCAGTCTAAGGCTCAGGTTCAGGCTCAAGCCAGGCCCAGTCTCACTAAGTCTCAGGGTCAATCTCAGGTTCAGGATCAGGCACAGGTCCAGTCTCAGGCCCAAGCTCAGACTCAGGCTAAGGCATAGTTTCAGGATCAAGCTAATTATTAGGTTAAGGCTCAGTCTCAGGCTAAGGCATAGTTTCAGGCTCAAGCTAATTATTAGGTTAAGGCTCAGGATCAGGCTCGGGCTCAGGCCCAGGCTTAGGCTCAATTTCAGACTCAGGATCATTTTCAGGCTCAGGCTAAGACTAAGACTCAGGCCCAGGTTCAGACCCAGGCTCTGGCTCAGGCTCAGGCTCAGGCTAAGGCTCGGTCCAAGGATCAAGATCATGATCAGGCTTTAGGCCCAGGCTTTTTCTCAGGTTAAGGCTCAGGCTCAGAATCAGATTCAGTCCCAGACCAAGTCCCAGATTCAGATCCAGACACAGACCTAGACCTAGACCCAGTCCCACACCCAGAACCAGGTTCAGACCTAGATTCAGACTCCAAATGAGGCTCAGGTTCAGGATCAAGATAAGGCTCAGTCTCAAGCTCAGGCTCAGTCTCTGTTTCAAGCTCAGACTCAGACTTGGGCTCAGGCAAAGGCCCAGGCTCAGGCTAAGATTCAGGCTCATGCCCAGGCTCATTTCCAGGCTTAGGCTAACGCCCAGGCTCAGACTCAGATACAGGCTCAGGCACAGTCTTGTGCTTAGGCCCAGGCCCAGGCTCACTATCATGTTAAGGCCTAGGCTCAGGCCCAGGCTCAGGCTCACTAAGGCTTCGAATCAAGCTCAGGTTCAAGTTCAGGAACAGGCACAGGTCCAGGCTCCAGCCAAGGCTCAGAATTAGGCTCAGGCTCAGGCTGTGGTTCAGGCCTAGACTTAGGCTCAGTTTCAGGCTCAACCTTATTCTCAGGTCCGGGCTGAGGCTCAGGCCCAGGCTCAGGCCTAGGCTTAGGTTCAGTCTCAAGTTCAGGCTCGGGCTCAGGTTCAGGCTTGGGCTCAGGTTCAGGCTCGGGCTCAGGTTCAGGCTCAGGCCCAGACTCAGGCCCAGGCTCAATCTCAGGCTCAAGCTCAGGCCCAGGCTCAGACTCAGGCCAAGGCTCAGAAACAGGCTCATGGCCATGCTCAGAACCAGGCTCAAGACAAGTCTCAGGCTAAGGTTAAGCCAATGGTCAGGCCCAGGCTCAGGTCGAGAATTGGACTCAGGCCCAGTCTCAGAACAAGGCCTAGGCCAAGGCACAGGCCCAGGCTCAGGCCCAGGCTTAGGCTTAGAATCAGGCTCAGGTTTAGTCTCACGCCATAGATCAATCTCAGGCTCAAGTTCAGGCTCAAGTTCAGGCTCAGGCCTAGCCTCAGAAACCGGCTCAGGGCCAGGCTCAAAGACAATCTCAGGCTAAGGCTATGGCTCTGACCCAGGCTCAGGTTCAGACTCAGGCCTAGGCTCAAAACAGTCCTAGGCTCAGAACCAGACGTAGGCGTAGGTCCTGACCTGGCTCAGGATCAGGCTCAGAACCAGGCTCCTAATGAGGATCAGAAGTAGGCTCAGGACCAGGTTTAGGCTTAGGCTCATGCTCATGCTAAGCAGCAGGTTCAGTCTCATGCTCATGCTAAGCAGCAGGTTCAGGCTCAGGTTCAGGCTCAGGTTCAGGCTCATGCGCAGGCTCAGGCTATGGCTCAGGCCTAGGCTAGGGTTCAGTCTCAGGCCCAAGCTAAGGACCAGGCTCAGGCTTAGGCTCAGGCCCAGGCTTAGCTCAGGCTCACGCTCAAGATCAGGCTCAGGACCAGACTCAGGCTCATGCTGAGGCTATGACTCAGACATAGGCTCAGAACCAGGCCTAGGCTCAGGACCAGGCTCAGTACCAGGCTTCTAACGTGGCTCAGAAGTAGGCTCAGGACCAGGCTCAGAACCAGGCTTCTAACGAGGCTCAGAAGTAGGCTCAGGACCAGGTTTAGACTTAGGCTCAGCCGCAGGCTCAGTCCCAGGCTAAGGCTCAGGTTAAGGCCCAAGCTCAGGCACAGGCTTATTCTCAGACCAAAACCCAGTCCCAGACCTAGATTCACACTCAGACCTAGATTCAGGCCCAGATTCAGACCTAGACACAGACTCAGATTCAGACTTAGGGTTTTACTCAGGATCAGAATCAGGATCATGTTCAAGCTCAGGCTCAGTCTCAGGCCCAGACCCAAACTCAGTTTCAGGCTAAGGTTCAGGTTCAGGCCCAGGCTCAGGCTCAGACTCTTTCTCAGACCCAGGCTCAGGCCTAGGTTTAGAACTAGGCTCAGGACCAGGTTCAGGCGCCGGTTCAGGCTCAGTCTCATGCTAAGGCTATGGCTCAGGCCCAGTTTCAGGCCGAGGCTCAGGCTCAGCCGCAGTCTCAGGCTCAGGCACAGGATCAGGCCAAGGCTCAATCTTTATCTCAGCTTCATACCCAGGCGCAGGCCGTCTTATTCTCAGACCCACACCCAGACCCAGACCTAAAACCACACCTAGACCCAGACCAAGATTCATGCCCTGATTCAGACCCATATTCAGACCTAAACTCAGACTCAGACTAAGACTCAGAGTAAAGCTCAGGGTGTGCCCAGTCTAAGGCAAAGGCTCAGGCTCAGTATCAGGCCCAGGCTTTGGCTCAGTTTCAGGCTCAAGCTCATTCTCAGGCCCAGACTCAGGCTAAGTCTCAGGCTCAGGCACAGTCTCAGGTTTAGGCTGAGTTTCAGTCTCAAACTCAGTATCATGTTCAGGCCGAGGCTCAAGCCCTGGCTCAGGCTCAGGTTCAGGCTTAAACCCAAGCTCAGGCTCAAGTTAAGGTTCAGTCTAAGACTCAGGGTCAGGCCCAGGCTCGCTAAAACTTAAGGTCAAGCTCAGGTTCAGGCTCAGGATCAATCACAGGACCAGGATCAGACTCAGGCTTATGCTCAGGCTCAGTCTCAGACTCAGGCCCAGGATTAGGCTCAGTTTCAAGCTCACACTCATTCTCAGGCTAGGCCTAGGCTCAGACTCAGGCTATGTCTCAGGCTCAGGCCCAGTCTCATGCTTATGCTCAGTCTCAAGTTGAAGCCTAGAATCAGGCCCTGACTCAGGCTCAGGTTCAGGCTTCGGCCTAAGCTCAGGCTCAAGTTCAGGTTCAGTCTAAGGTTCAGGCCCAGGCTCAGGTTCAGGCTAAGACCCAGGCTTCGGCTCAGACCCAGGCTCAGGCTCAGATTCAGTCTCAGGCCCCGCCCAGGCTCACGCTCAGGCATAGACTCAGACATAGACTCAGGCTTAGGCTCAGGTTCAGGCCCAGGCTTCGGCTCAGACCCAGGCTCAGATTCAGGCTCAGTCTCAGTCCCCAGCCCAGGCTCAGGAACAGGCTCAGGCTCACGCTCAGGCATAGACTCATACATTGACTCAGACTCAGGCTATGTATCAGGCCCAGGCTCAGGCTTAGGCTCAGGTTCAGACTCAGGCCCAGACTCAAGCTCATGCTCAGACTCAGGCCCAGGCTTAATCTCAGGCCCATGCTCAAGCTCAGGCTAAGGTTAAGCCAATGATCAGGCCCAGGCTCAGGTCGAGAATTGGACTCAGGCCCAGGTTCAGTACCAGACCCAGTCTCAGAACAAGGCCCAGTTTCAGGCCCAGGCTCAGGCCCATGCTCAGCTTCAGGCTAAGGCTCAGGCTAAGGGCCAGGATTATACTCAGACCCAGACCCAGACCTAGACCAACAACCAGACCCAGATTCAGGCCCTGATTCAGAACCATATTCAGACCTAGACTCAGACTCATACTGAGGCTCAGGCTCTGACTCAGCATTAGGTTCAGGATAAGGCTCAGGCTTAGGCTCTGACTCAGACTCAGAGTAAGGCTCAGAGTAAGGCTCAGGCTCTGCCCAGTCTAAGGCAAAGGCTCAGGCCCAGGCTTAGGCTCAGTTTCAGGCTCAAGCTCATTCTCAGGCCCAGGCTAAGGTTCAGGATCAGGCTCAGGCCCAGGCTCAGAACCTGGCTTAGGCCCATACTCAGAACCAGGCTCAGGACCAGGCTCAGGATCAGGCTAAAGCTATGGCTCAGATCCAGGCCCAGGCTCAGAACCAGACTCAGGACCAGGCTCAGAACCAGGCTCAGGACAAGGTTTAGGCTTAGTCTCAGACTCAGCCGAACGCTCAGGCTCAGGATTAGGCTCAGGTTCAGACCTAGGCTTATTCTCAAACCCACACACAGACCTAGAACAAGACCCAGATTAAGGCCCTTATTCAGACACAGATTCAAACCTAGACTCAGACTCAGAGTGAGGATCAGGATCAGGTTTAGACTCAGACTAAGGCTCAGGCTAAGGATCAGGCCCATGCTAAGGCCAGGCTCAGGCTCAGTCTCAGGCCCAAACCCAGGCTCAGGAACAGGCTCAGGCTCACGCTCAAGCATAGTGTCAGGCCATGGCCCAGGCTCAGGCTCATTCCCAGGCTCACGCTAAGGATATGGCTCAGGCCTATGGCTCAGTCTCAGGACCAGGCTAAGTCCCAGGCTCAAGCTTAGGCGCAGGCTCAGATTAAAGGCCAGGCTCAGAACCAGAATCAGGCTCAGGCGCCGGCTCAGGCTCAGGCTAAGACTATGGCTCAGGTTCAGGCTGAGGCTGAGGCTCAGTCTAAGGCCCAGGCTCAGGCTTAGTTTAAGGCTAAGGCTATGGATCAGGCTCAGGCCCAGGCTCAGGTCTAGGCTCAGAATCAGGCCTAGGCTCAGACTCAGGCCAAGGCTCAGAAACAAGCTCATGGGCAGGCTCAGAACCAGTCTCAACCTCAGGCTCAGGCTAAGCCTATGGTCAGGTCGATGCTCAGGCCCAGAATCGGACTCAGGCCCAGGCTCAGAACCAGGCCCTGGCTCAGAATAAGGCTTAGTACCAGGCTCAGGCCCAGGCACAAAACCAGGCTCAGAACCAAGTTCAGGACGAGGCTCAGGCCAAGGCTCATTCTCAGACCCACACCCACACCCAGACCTAGAACCACACCCAGACCCAGATTCATTCCCTGATTCATACCCAGATTCAGACTCATTCTAAGGATCAGGCTAAGGCTCAGGCTTTGCCCAGGCGTAGCTCAGGCTCAGTCCCACGCCAGGCTCAGGCTCAGGTATAGGCTCAGACTCACAATCATGCTCAGGGCCAGGCTCAGAACCAGGCACAGGACCAGTCTCATGCTCAGGCTAAGGCTATGGCTCAGGCCCAGGCTCTGGCTCTGGCCCAGGCTCAGAACCAGGATAAGGACCTGGCCCAGGCTCAGACACAGGTTTAGGCTCAGTTTCAGGCTCAGGCTCAGATCTGGCTCAGGCCCAGGCTTAGGCTCAGTTTCACGCTCAGGCTCATTCTCAGGTTCAGGACCAGGCACAGGTCCAGGTTTAGGCCTAGACTCAAACTCAATCTCAGGTTCAGGCTCAGGCTTAGACGAGGCCTCAGACTCAGGTTCAGACTCAGGCCCAAGCTCAGAACCAGGCTCAGGGCCATGTTCAGAACCAATCATAGAACCAGGCTCAGGCTAAAGCTATGGCTCAGGACCAGGCTCAAGCTCAGGCTCAGAACCAGGATCAAGCTCAGAACCAGTCCTAGGCCCAGGCTCAAAACCAGACTCAGAACCAAGTACAGGACCAGGCTCAGGCATAGGCACAGACCTACTCATGTTTAGGACCAGGCTCAGGCCCAGGATCATTCTCAGACCAACACCCAGACCCGGATTCAGGCCCATATTCATATCCAGACTCAAACTAAGGATCAGGCTCTGCCCAGGCTAATTCTCAGGCTCAGGCTTAGGGTCAGATCCCGGCTTAGGCTCAGGCCCAGGTTTAGTCTCAGTTTTATTCTTAGGCTCATTTTCAGGCCCAGGATAAGCCTCAGGACACTTCTCAGGCACAGGCTAAGGTTAAGGCCCAGGCTCAGGTTCAGTCTTAGGCCCAGGCTCAGGCTCACACTCAGGCTTAGGCTCAGGCCCAGGCCCAAACTCAAAACTAGGCTCAGGACCAGGCTCAGCTTAAGGCTGAGAATCAGGGTCAACACAGCTTCAGGCCTAGGCCCAGGATCGGGCTAAGGCTCAGGCTCAGGTTCAGGCTCCAACTCAGGTTCAGACTCCGACACAGACTCAGACCCAGATACAGACCCAGATCCAGACCCAGAACTATAACTAGACCCAGACACAGATTCAGACCAAACTCACAATCGGACTCTTACTGAGGCTGAAGCTCAGGCTCAGGTCCAGTTTGAGGATCAAGATAAGGCTAAGGATAAGGCTCAGGCTCACGCTCAGTGTCATACTCAGGCTTAGGCTCTAGCTCAGGCCCAGGCTCAAGCTCAGGTTCAAGCTTAGGCCTAGGCTCTGGCACAGACACAAGCTCAGACTCAGGCCCATGCTCATGCCCAGCTCAGGGCCAGGCTCAGAACCAAGCCAGCACTAGTCTCAAGCTCAGGTTCAAGCTCAGGCTAAGATAATGGCTCAGGATCAGGCTCAGAACCAGGCCCAGGCTCAGAACTAGGTTCAGGACTAGGGTCAAGCTCAGAACCAGGCTCAGAACCAGTTTCAGGACCAGGCGCAGGATTAGTCTCAGGCTCAGCCGCAGGCTCTGACTTAGGTTCAGGTCAAGGACCAGGCTTATTCTGAGACCCAGATTCAGACACAGATTCAGACCCAGATCCAGACCCAGAAACAGACCTAGACCCAGTCCCTTACCCAGACCCAGGTTCAGACCTAGACTTAGACTCAGACTCTGACTGAGGCTCAGGATCAGGCTCAGGATAAGGCTCAGGTTCAGGATCAAGATAAGGCTCAGGATAAAGCTCAGGTTCAGGCCCAGGCTCAGGCTCAGATTCGGCTTGGCCCAGGCTCAGGATCAGGCCCAGGCTCAGGCCTAGGCTCAGTCTCAGGTTCAGACCTAGACTCAGGCCCAGGCTCAGGCTCGCTGAGGCTCAGAGTCAAGCTCAGGTTCAAGTTCAGGATCAGGCACAGGTCTGGACCTGGATCAGGACCAGGTTAAGGCTTAGGCTCAGACTCAGCCTCAGGTTCAGGATCAAGCCCAGGTTCAGGACCAGGCTCAGGCTTAGGCTCAGATTCAGACATAGAATCAGGCCCAGGCTTACTCTCAGACCCAGACATAGAACCACACCCAGATCCAGACCCAGTTTCAGTACCTTATTCAGACCCAGATTCAGACCTAGACTCGGATTTAGACTCAGACTGAGACTCAGGCTCCGGCTCAGGATCAGGATCAGGTTCTTGCTAAGGCTCAGGCCTAGACTCAGACTCAGACACAGACTAAGGCTCAGACTAAGGCTTAGGCTTTACCCAGTCTAAGGCACAAGCTCAGGCTTAGGCACAGTTTAAGCCTCAAGCCCATACTCAGGATCAGGTTCTGGCTAAGGCTCAGGCTTTTCCCAGTCTAAGGCACAGGCTCAGGCTTAGGCTCAGTTTAAGCCTCAAGCTCAGGCCCAGGCTCAGGCTCAATCTTAGTTTCAGGTCCAGTCTCAGGCTTAGGCAAATTACAGACTCAGGCACAGTCTCAGTTTCAGGCCAAGTCTCAGGCTTAGGATAAGTTTCAGGCTCAGGTTCAGGCCTAGGCTAAAGCCCAGGCTCAGACCCAGACTCGGATCAGGACCCAGACCCAGATCTACACCCAAACACAGACCTAGACCTAGACCAAGACACAGACCCAGACACAGATTATGACCCAGGTTCAGACCTTAACTCAGACTCCAACTCCAACTGAGTTTCAGGCTCAGGTTGAGGTTCAGGATCAAGATAAGGCTTATGATAAGGCTCAGACTCAGGCTCAGGCTAAGTCTCAGGCCCCGGCACAGGCTCAGGTTCAGGCGCAGGCTCAAGTTCAGGCTCAGCCGCAGGCTCAGCCCCAGATTCAGGTACAGGCACAGGTACAGGCTCAGACTAAGGCCCAGGCTCTGGCGCAGGCTCAATCTCCGGCTAAGGCTATGGCTCAGGTACAGGCTGAGGCCTATGCTCAGGCTCAGGTTTAGGCTCAGGCCCAAGATTAATCTCAGTTTCAGGCTTAGGCTCAGGCTCAAGCGCAGGCTCAGGACCAGGCTCAATTTAGACTGAGGTTCAGGCTAAGGCTTAGCTCAGGCTCAAGCTCAGGCCAAGGCTCAGCCCCAGGCTCAGGGTAAGGCCCAGGCTCTGGCCCAGGCTTATTCTCAGACCCAGGCTCAGAACCTGTCTCAGGCCCATGATCAGATCCAGGCTCAGGACCAGTCTAAGGCTCAGGATCAGGCTAAAGCTATAGCTCAGATCCAGGCTCAGGCCCAGGCTGACTCAAGCCCAGGCTCAGAACCAGGCCCAGGCTCAGGACCAGGCTCAGTCTCAGGCCCATGCTCAGAACCAGGCTCAGGATCGTGTTCAGACTAAGGCCCAGACTCAGTCTCAGGCCTAAGCCCAGGCACAGGAACAGGCTCACGCTCAGTCATAGACTCAGGCCATGTCTCAGGTCCAGGCTTATTCTTATACTCAGGCTCAGGACCAGGCTAAGGCGCAGGCTCAGGTTCATGCAGAGGCTAAGGATATGGCTCAGGTCCAGGCTTGGGCCTATGGCTCAAGGTCAATCTCAGGACCAGGCTCAGTTCCAGGCTCTAGTCTAGGACCATGCTGAGATCAAAGCCAAGCTCAGAACCAGACTCGGGTCCAGGCTCAGGACAAAGCTTAGTTCCAGGCTCAAGCTCAGGATCAGGCTCTGGCTCAGGCTCAGTTTCAGGCTCAGGTTAAGACTCATACCCAGTCTCAGAACAAGTCTCAGAACTAGGCCCAGGCTCAGAACTAGGCTCAGGACCAGGCTTAGGCTCAGATTAAGGCTCAGAGTCATTCTCAGGCCCAGGCGAAGGCCTAGGCTCAGGCGAAGGCTCAAGCTCAGCTGCAGACTATGACTCAGACCCAGACCCAAATGCAGACCCAGACCCTGATCAAGACACAGATCTAGACCCAGACCCAGATCCAGACACAGACCTAGAACTAGACCCAGACCCACACCTAGACCCAGATTCAAACCCAGGATCAGACCTAGACTCAGACTCCGACTGAGGCTCAGGCTCAGGATCAGGTTCAGGTTGAGGATCAAGATAGGCTCACGATAAGGCTCAGGCTCAGATTCAGGCTCGGACTCAAGCTCAGGCTAAGTCTCAGGCCAAGGCTCAGGCTCAGCTTCAGGCTAAGGCTCAGGTCCAGGCTCAGGTTCAGGCCCGGGCTCAGGCTCAGACTCAGACCACGGCTTAATCTCAGGCTCAGGCCAAGACTCAAGCTCAGGCTCAGGCTAAGACTCAGTTCCAGGCCCAGGTTCGGGCTCAGGCTCAGGTTAACACTCTGGCTCAAGCTAAGGTTCAAGCTCAGGCTCAGACCCAGACTCAGACTAAGGCTTAGGCACAGACTCAGGCTCAGAACCAGGCTCAGGCTCAGAACTAGGCTCAGGGCCAGGCACAGGCTCAGACAGGCTATGGCTCAGGCCTAGGTTCAGGCCTAGAATCAGGCCTAGGCTCAGGCCCAGGCTTAGCTCAAGCTCAAGCCCAGGCTCAGGTCCAGGCTCAGACTCAGATCCAGACTCCGAAACAGGCTCAGGGCCATGCTCAGAACCAGGCTCAGGCCCAGGCGCAGAACCAGGCCCAAGCTCAGAATCAGGATCAGTACCAGGCTCAGGCTCAGTTTCGGGCTCAGACTCAGGTCCTGGTTCAGGCCCAGGCTAAGGTTCAGTTTCAGGCTCATTCTCAGGTTCAGGCTCTGGCCCATGCTCAGGCTCAGGCCCAAGCTTAAGCTCAGTTTCAGGCTTAGTCTCATTCTCAGCCTCGGACCCAGGCTCAGGCTTAGGCTCAGTCTTAGGCTGAAAACCAAGCTCAGAACGAGGGTCAGAACCAGACTTAAACTAAGGCTCAGGCTAAATTTCAGGTTCTGCCCAGTCTAAGGCATATTCTCAGGCCCAAGCTTAGATTCAGTTTCAGGCTCAGGCTGATTCTCAGGATCAGGCACAGGCTCATGTTCAGGCTCAGGTTCAGGCACAGGCCATTCTCAGGCTCAGTTTCAGACTCAGGATAAAACTCAGGTTCAGGCCTAGGTTCAAGCCAAGGCTCAGACTCAGGCTCAGGCTTAGACACAGGCTCAGCCTCAAGTTCAGGTTCAGTCTAAGATTCAGGCTCAGGCCCAGGCTCGATAAGGCTTATGGTCAGGCTCAGTTTCAGATTCAGGCTCAGGCACAGGTCCAGGTTTAGGCCTAGGCTCAGACTCAATCTCAGGTTCAGTTTCAGTTTCAAGCTCAATCTCAGGCTCAAGCCATTGTCAGGCTTAGACTCAGGCTCAGGCACATTCTCAGGCTTTAGCCCAGACTCAGGCTCAGGCCCATCCTCAGACCCAGGCTCAAGATAAGGCTCAGACCCAGGCTCAATCTCAGGCTCAGACCCAGGCTCACTTTCAGGCCCGGGCTCAAGCTCAGACCCAGGCTCAGAACCAGTCATAGGACCAGTCTCTGGCTCAGGCTTAGGCTAAAGCTATGGCTCAGGACCAGGTTCAAGCTCAGGCCCAGGCTCAGAACCATGCCCAGGCTCAGAACCAAGTTCAGGACTAGGCTCATATCTAGACTCAGGTTTAGGACTAGGCTCAGGCCCAGGCTCATTCTCAGAGCCACACCCAGACCCAGACCTAGAATCACATCCAGACCCATATTCAGGCCCAGATTAATACCCAGACTCAGACTAAGCATCAGGCTAAGGCTAGGCTCTGCCCAGGCTTAGGCTCAGGCCCAGGCTTAGGCTAAGTTTCATTCTCAGGCTCATTTTCAGGCTCATGCCCAGGATCAGTCTCAGGCTCATTCTTAGGCTCAGGCTTAAGCTCAGGCTCAGTCTTAGGCCCAGACACAGGCTCAGGCCCACACTCAGGCATAGGCTGAGGCCCAGGCTCAGAACTAGGCTCAGGACCAGGCTCAGTCTCAGGTTATGGCTGAGTATCAGGATCAGGCCCAGGTACAGGTCCAGGCTCAGGCTAAAGCTCAGGCTCAGATTCAGGCTTAAGCTCAGATTCAGACTCCTACTCAGACCCAGATCCAGACACAGAATCTCAGAATCAGACTCCGACTGAGGCTGAGGCTCAGGGTCAGGATCAGGCTCAGGTTGAGGTTGAGGATCAAGATAAGTCTCAGGATAAGGCTCAGGTTCAAGCTCAGGCTCAGTCTCTGGTCCAGGCTCAGGCTCTAGCCCAGGCTCAGCACTAGTCTCATGCTCAGGATCAGGATCAGTCTAAGACTATGGCTCAGGCCCCGGCTCAGGCTCAGGTACAGGCTCAAACTCAGACCTAGACCCAGACCCACACACTGACCCAGACCCAGGCTCAGGCTCTTGCTAAAATTCAGACTCAGGCTCAGAACCAGGCGCAGGCCCAGGCTCAGAATATGGCTCATAAACAGGTTCAGGCAGAGGCTTAGGCTCAGTCTCAGGCCCAGGCTCGAACCCAGGCTCAGGCTAAGGTAATGGCTTAGGCTCAGGCCTAGGCTCAGTCTCAGGCTCAGGTTCAGGCTCAGGCGTAGGCTCAGGCTAAGTATTAGGGTTAGGATCAGGCTTAGGCCCAGGCTAAGGCTCAGGTTAAGGCTCAAAATCAAGCTCTGGTTCAGGCTCAGGCCCAGGCTCAAGCTAAAGCTCAGACCCAGACCCAACCTGACCCAGATCAGGACTCAGACGCTGATCTACACCCAGACACAGACCTAAACCTAGACCTAGACCCACAGCCAGACCCAGATTCAAACTCAATTTCAGACCTAGACTCAGACTCTTACTCCGACTGAGTTTCATGCTCAGGTTCAGTTCAGGATTAAGATAAGTCTCAGGATAAGGCTCAGGCCCAGAAACTGGCCCAGGCTTAGGTTCAGGCTCAGGTGCAGGCTAAACACCAAGCTCAGGCCCAGGGTCAGACTCAGGCGCAGGTTTAGGCTGAGGCCAATGCTCAGTCTCAGGCCCAGGCTTAGGCTCAGTCCCAGGTTTAGGCTCAGACCCAGGCTCAAGCTCTGGCTCAGCCTCATGCGAAGGCTCAGGCCCAGGCTCAAGTTAAGGCTCAGGCTCACGCTCAGGATCAGGTACAGGATCAGGCTCAAGACCAGAATCAGGCTCAGGACCAGTCTCAGAACCAGGCTCCTAACGAGGCTCAGAACCAAGCTCAGGACCAGGTTTAGGTTAAGTTAAAGCTCAGCCGCAGGTTCTGGCTCAGGCCCAGGCTCAGGCTATGGCTCAGGTTAATGCCCAGGTTTATTCTCAGACCCACACCCAGTCTGAGAATCAGGCCCAGATTCAGACCAATATTCAGATCTAGACTCAGACTCAGATTCATAATGAGGGTTAGGCTCAGGATCAGGTTCAGGCTCAGATTTTGGCTCAGGTTCAGTCTCATTCTCAGGCTCAGGCTCAGACCCAGGCTCAGGGTCAGTCTCCGGCTCAGGCTCAAGCCCCCATGCTAAGCTTCAGGCTATGGCCCAGGTTCAAGCTCAGGCCCAGGCTCAGGCTCAGACCCATTCTCAGACTCTGACCCAGGCTCAGAACTAGGCTCAGGACCAGGCTCAGGTGCAAGCTCAGGCTAAGGCTATGGCTCAGGCTTAGACTAAGGCTATGGCTCAGGCCTAGGATCAGCTTCAGGCTAAGGCTCAAGCTCAGGTTCAGGCTTAGGCCCAGACACAGGCCCAGGCTAAGGCTCAGAACCAGGTTCAAACTCAGGCCCAGTCTCCAAATCAGGCCCAGGCTCAGAACTCAAGTCCAGGCACAGACCCAGGCTTAGCTCAGGATCAGCCTCAGGCCCAGGCTCAGGCTCATGTTTAGGCACAGGCCCAGGCTTAGCTCAGGCTCAGGCTAAGGCAATGGCTCGGGCCGAGGCTCAGTCTATGGCTCAGACTAAGGCTGTGGCCCAGGCTCAAGCCTAGGCTTAGGCTCAGTCTCAGGCCTAGGCTCAGGCCCAGGCTCAAGCTTAGGCTCCGAATTCAGACTTAGGCCTAGGCTCAGAACCAGGACCAGGACCAGGTTTAAGCTTAGGTTCAAGCTCAGCTGCAGGCTCAGTCTCAGGTCCAGGCTCAGGTTTAAGCTCAGCTTCAGGCTCAGGTCCAGGCTTATTCTCAGACCCACACCCGGACCCAGACTTAAAACCACCATCAGACCCAGATTCAGGCCCTGATTCAGACCCATATTCAGATATAGGCTCATATTCAGACTCAGACTGAGGTTTAGGCTCAGGCCCAGGCATAGGCACAGCTTCAGGCTAAGGCTCAAACTCAGATTAAGTCTCAGGCCCATGCTAAGGCTCAGATCAAGGTCCAGACTCAGGCCCAGTCTCAGAACCAGGTTCAGGCCCAGGCTCAGAACTTGAATCAGGACTAGGCTCAGGCTAAGTCTATTGCTCAGGCCTAGGCTCAGTCTCAGGCCCAGGTTAAAGCCCTGGCTCAGGTTTAGGCTCAGGCCAAGGCTCAAGCTCAGGCTAAGGCTCAGGTCCAGGCTCCGGACCAGGTTAAGACTAAGGCCCAGGCTCAAAAATAGCACCAGGCTCAGAACCAGGATCAACACCAGGTTTAGGCTTAGGCTCAGCTTCAGCCTCAGGCTGTGGCTTAGGCTCAGGTTCAGGCCTAGGATCAGGCCCAAGCTTACTCTCAGACCCAGACCCAGACCTAGAACCAGACCCAGATTCAGTACCTGATTCAGACCCAGATTCAGACCTAGACTCAGATTTTGACTCAAACTGAGGCTCAAGCTCAGGATCAGGTTCTGGCTAAGGCTAAGGCTTAGGCTCAGTCTCAGACTAAAGCTCAGGCTTTGCCCAGTGTAAAGCTCATTCTCAGGCTTAGGCCCAGGTTTAGGCTCAGTTTAAAACTCAAGCTCATTCTCAGGCTCAGGCCCAGGCTCAGGCTCAAACTCAGGTTAGGGCCCAGTCTCAGGCTTAAGCTAAGTTTCAGGCTCAGGCTAAGTCTCAGGTTTGGACCTAGGCTAAGTATAAGGCTCAGGCCAAGTCTAAGGCTCAATTTCATGCTCAGTCTCATTCTCATGCTCAGGCTAAGTCTCAGGTCCAGGCTCAGATCAAGTCTCAGGTTCAGACTCAGTCAAAGTATCAGGATTAGGATCAAGCTCAGGCTCAGGCTTAGGCTCAGGCTAAGTCTATAGCTTAAGCCCATGCTTAGGCCTAGGCCTAGGCTCAGTATCAGGCTCAGGCTATGGCTCAGTCTCAGGCAAAGGCCCAGGCTTAGCTCAGGCTCAGGTCAAGACTCAGGCACAGGCTCAGGGCCAGGATCAGAGCCAGTCTCAGGCCCAATCTCAGGCTCAGGCTAAGGTTCTTGCCCCGGTTCAAGCTCAGGCTAAGGTTCAGATTCAGGCCTAGGCTAAGGACCTGGCCTAGGCTCAGAACCAAGCTCAGGACTAACCTCAGGCTCCTAACGAGGCTCAGAACCAGGCTCAGGACCAGGTTTAGGCTTAGGCTCAGGCTCAGCCACAGGTTCTGGCTTAGGCCCAGGCTCAGGTTATGGCTCAGATTAAGGCCCAGTCTCAGGTTTAGGCTCAGTTTCAGTCTCAGACTCATTATCATGTTCAGGCCTAGGCTCATGCCCAGGCACAGGCTAAGGTTCAGGCCCAGGCTAAGGTTCAGGCTCAGACTCAGGCTAAGTATCAGACTCAGACTCATGCTCAGACTTAGGCTCAGGCTTAGGCCCAGGCTCAGATTAATGCTCAGAATCAGGCCCAGGCTCAGGCTTAAACTCAGGGTATGACCCAGGCTCAGGCAAAGTTTCGTGCTCAGGCTCAGGCTCAAGCTAAGGCTCAAAATCAGGCTCAGGTCCAGACTCATGTTCATACACAGACCCTCACATAGACCAAGCCCCAGACTAAGATTATATTAAGACGAAGATAAGATTAAGACTAGATTAAGTCCCAGATTCCCCCTGCGGGACGGGGTTTAGAATAGTCCCGCAGTAACCCTGCTTGTCGTAAGAGGCGACTAAAAGGGGAGGCTTTTGTGCAGGACGTACCTCGTGCAGGAAAAACCTATCCTAAATCTTTCCTTTCACCTCCTTTTTATTCCTTCCCTTTCACCCCTTTTTTTCATTCTTCACCCTTCGCTTTCTCTCTCCTTACCTCTTTCTTCCCTTCCCCTGCCGTTCAGTCCTGCACAGAGACTTTTGGCCCTCCCGTTGACGACCCTGGCATCTAACACGGCTTTCCTTGGACGATTATTGAATACCACTGCCTTGAGCTCCTGAGTGAAAGTGCGCCGGTTGTAATACCATAGTAGAAGGGCCTAGGGATGACAATAACCGGGTACCCTACTTTGTGAAAAGACCGGTTGCGTTCACGAGGGCCCGGACGTAAAATTGGCACTTTCCTACACCCACTTGCTGCGATGACCTCTCTCTCGGCGATGCCCTATGCGAAGGTTGTCATGTCTAGCGTCGTATAGGGCCTCTCGTCGGGACAGTTAACAGGGCCATATGTGGTAGTACCAACATGGATCACCCTGGGTCTACGATCCGAGTACTGTGTAGGTTGTCCCCAAAAATGGCATGGCCACTTCTTTTGTCGCTGCTGACAACATACTGTCCGCTGGCACCGTACTGCCAAACCACGCTGGCAACTCACTGCCCGGCCCCTCACAGGGCCGTAATACTGAAAAGAGGCGGAAACGGGTAAGGCCGTCCAGCCCTTTAATAATAGAAAACCAGGATGTGGTGAGGCCCCAGCCCCGCTTCCTGGTAATGTCTAGAGTCGATGACGGTGAGACTCTGAAACGTGCCAGCCCATTTATCCTCGAAAGAGTGATAAATGGTGCTGCAAAGTCAGAGGTCTCTATAAGAAAACTGCGAGATGGCACTGTGATGATCCAGACCATAAATGACGTCCAGACGGTAAACGTAATGCGAATAACTGAGATACCGTTGAGCAATACAGCCCATTTAAAGGTAAAGGTGGAGCCACACAGGTTCCTCAATGTTTGCAAGGGAGTGGTCACTTGCTATGACCTCGACTGCGTGAGCATTGAGGATATCTGTGATGAGCTTGCACCTCAACATGTTACCGAAGTTTATAGAATAGTGACAAAAAAGAATGGCCAAGAAAAAAAGACGGATACCTATATCCTTACATTTGCGACTCCTACTCTTCCAAAGGAGGTTCGAGCAGGTTTCCACGTGCTTAGGGTCCGGCCGTATGTCCCCAATCCTCGGCGCTGTTTTCAGTGCCAGGAATTTGGGCATACGAAGCTGAGATGCCGTGGAAAGCCAACCTGTGCGGATTGCGGTAAAGAGGCTCACGATACACCGTGTGAGTCTCCTAAGCTCTGCGTGAACTGCAAGGGTCCGCATTCCGCCTGGTCTCGGGCCTGTCCTAAATGGAAGGTGGAGAAAAAAGTCCTGGAGATTCAAACTGAAAAGAAGATTTCATATGCCCAGGCCCGCAAAGAATACTTATCCAGTCAAGCTCCGGTATTTCAGACATCATATAGTCAGATAGTCAGCCAAAATATAAATTGTCCCAACTGCCACTGCGCAGTCAACGTTTCAAAGCCATCTTCCCGACCTGTGCCTCTAGTCACTACTCGAGAAACTCCAGGCCAACAAGTGCCAAGATTTTTGCAGGTGGTGACGCCTCCAATGAGATCGTCCCCACCACCTATACCCCCGAGGTCTCCTCCTCGGGGCACTCTACCTATCCCTCCTCGGGGATCACCTTCGATCCCTCCTCGGGGATCACACACGAGCCCTCCTCGGGGAACACCCCCGAGCCCTCCTCGGGGAACACCCCCGAGCCCTCCTCGGGGAACACCCCCGAGCCCTCCTCGGGGAACCCCCCCGAGCCCACCTCGGGGAACCCCCCCGAGCCCACCTCGGGGAACCCCCCCGAGGCCCACCTCGGGGCCCAAAATTAAGTGCGGCCGTTGTCGAGCCGCTCAATCTCGCCTCTGTAACTTCGGAGGTAAGGATGAGCGGTGGTACAGGCGAGGCCGCAAAGGCGAATCCCACTGGTACCTTAAGGAAGGACCAGCGAGGGATCGCCGAGAAAATTATTTTGAAGAAAGCGTCGAAGGCTTTAACAAAGCCTTCCCGCAAGGATTCACCAACCCTGTCTCTCCAAGACAAATCAAAACCTCTCCTGAAGCGGGAGGTCCAGGAGAGACTGGGAAAAGCAAGAGGGCCCAAAAAGGCCATCAATCAATTTTTATATTTAAAAGATAACGTTATGGATTGCGAGGATAATTAAACTTTATATTGATAAATAATGTCGCTACTACAATGGAATTGTAGGGGTTTCTTTGCTCGTGTAGAGGAAATTAAACAAATAATTTCTTCCCTGCATCCTTACATCTTGTGTTTGCAGGAGACCCACTTCCGCCCAACTGACAACCCGATGCTTCGTGGGTACGATGTATATCGTACCGACAAGCCCATTTTTGATCGGGCTAGCGGAGGTGTGGCTATATTTGCACGTAGCAATATATATCATAAATCTGTAAATATTATATCCGATCTCCAAGTGATTGCTGTCAGAGTCTCCCATCCTATTGAAGTAACCGTATGCTGCATCTACCTCCCACCAGGTGAGCGTGTTTCAAAGAGGAGCCTAGAGGCCCTCTTTATACAACTTCCCGCCCCCTATATCATCATGGGGGATTTTAACGCACACAACCTGGTGTGGGGTTCCAATTTTACAGACGCCCGTGGGAGGATGGTAGAGGATATTCTTGTCTTGGGAAGCCTGGTGTTAATGAACACTGGGACCCAGACACACTTCTCCACCTTCAATGGTGTATCCTCTGCCATCGACCTAACTCTATGTAGCCCCGGGATCGCTGCTCACTTCCTTTGGGAGGTTCACTCGGATCTATGTGGCAGCGATCACTTTCCCATTCTGCTTTCGCCACTTCACGATCCTCCCGGTATAGCACGGGCACCACACTGGGTTCTTAAACGTGCTGACTGGGATAAATTTCGCGAGCTCGCCGTATTTGATCAACCCCTTTCTCTTGACGTCGATGTGAATATAGACCATTTTACTTCGACGGTCATCATGGCGGCGAGGGAATCCATCCCTAAATCCTCGCCACATCCGCGCCACCGACCTGTTCCCTGGTGGAACGAGGAGTGTCGGTTGGCTATTTATGACCGTCGAAGGGCCATACGTCTCTTCCATCGACGTCCTACTTTAGAGAATCTGGAGTCTTTCCGGATTCTACGTGCTCGAGCTCGCCGTATCATTCGTGAAAGCAGAAGAGAGTCTTGGAGACAGTTTATTTCTACCCTTACAATTTCCACTCCCACAACTAAGGTTTGGGACAATATTCGTAAATTACGTAGTAGCAAAAATACCAGTAATAATATACCTGCCCTCATGTCAAACGGTTCGCTTGTCTCCTCCCCTGTGGAGGTCGTCAATGTATTGGGCTCTATGTTCACCGCTATTTCTAGCGCTGCAAGCTACTCTAACGAGTTTGCAGCGCTTAAGCGGAACATAGAGCGCCATTCTATTGACTTTGGTCAGAGCCGGGGGGAGGATTACAACTCCCCCTTTACAATGGATGAATTGACCTATGCCCTGTCTCAGGCGGGCAACACAGCTTCCGGTCCCGACGACATCCACTACGATATGTTGCGCCAGCTTCCTCCTGCTGGACAGACATATCTCTTGGACCTTTATAATAGTGTTTGGGGATCTCATCAATTCCCATCACTATGGAGGCAAGCAACCGTTATACCAATATATAAAAGTGGCAAGGATAAATTAGAGCCAACTAGTTATAGACCGATAGCCTTAACTAGTTGTGTATGCAAAATATTGGAAAAAATGATAAATAAACGATTAATATGGTATTTAGAATCCCGCAATCTACTATCAAATATCCAATGTGGTTTTCGCCGTAATCGATCCACGGTGGATCATCTCGTCCGTCTCGAGACGGCGGTTCGTGACGCCTTTCTCCACAAACATCATCTTTTGGCAGTTTTCTTTGATTTGGAGAAGGCTTACGATACCACGTGGCGGTACGGCATTTTAAAAACCCTTTTTAATTGGGGGTTCCGAGGGAACCTCCCTGTTTTTATATCTAATTTTATGTCAGATAGACACTTCCGGGTAAGGTTAAACAACACGTTATCCGATGATTTTATTCAAGAAAATGGGGTTCCTCAGGGCAGTACTCTAAGCTGTACGTTGTTCGCCATTGCAATTAATGGCATTGTGGACAACGTGCGGCTACCTGTCCGTTCATGCCTTTTTGTGGATGACTACGCAATTTATTGCAGTTCGTCGAGTCTCCACAGGGCTGAACGGCAGATACAACTCTCTGTAAATAATCTGTGGTCGTGGGCATCGCGAAATGGCTTTCGCTTCTCTGCAGCCAAGACGACGGTCGTCCACTTCCACAGATTACGTGGAATACAACCTGTCCCCAGTATTTTAATGAACCACGTTGTTTTACCAGTCTCAGAGACCGTAAGGTTTCTGGGACTTTTATTTGATTTTAAATTAACTTGGATCCCTCACATCAAAGACCTGAAAGCGAGGTGTATAAAAGCACTCAACCTGCTCAAAGTGGTTAGCGGTCGGTCCTGCGGTGCTGATAGGGAAACCTTGATGCGCCTGTATAGGGCCTTGGTAAGATCGAAACTAGACTACGGCAGTTTCGTTTACGGATCGGCGAGACCCTCGGCGTTAAAGATGCTGGATAGTGTCCACCATGCTGGTATACGACTGGCTACTGGTGCTTTTCGTACCAGTCCAGTC
Organism: Timema podura; assembly: GCA_033556935.1. Taxonomy (NCBI): domain Eukaryota; kingdom Metazoa; phylum Arthropoda; class Insecta; order Phasmatodea; family Timematidae; genus Timema; species Timema podura. Next base: position 57,731,330 of record JAVRXN010000013.1, on the reverse strand, counting down.
GTCAGCATCTGTGCCGACGCCGGTGAGCCCCCTCTCTCTTACCGGCGGTCCTATCTTCTGGCATCTTACGTGTCGAAACTACACTGCATGCCGGAGCATGTTGCCTACCGTCCTGTGTTTCATCCCCCTAACCGTGTCTTGTATGAAACCAAATGGCGTAGTACAAGGCCGGTTGGGATCAGGATGCTATCGGTTTTCGACACGTGTGGGATAGTCCTACCAAAGGCTATCCCCACATCCCCAGGTCGAGTTTCTCCCTGGAAGATACGCCTACCTCAATGCCATTTTGATCTTGCCAAGTTCCCTAAAGCGACCACCCCACCAATTATATATGAGAGGACCTTTTATGAGCTCCTCTCCACTCGCTTTCAGGGCTTTAAGCGCGTCTATACGGATGGCTCCAAGTGTGGGGCCTCCGTGGGATGCGCATTTGTTGTGGAGGGAAACCATTTTAAGTTTGGTTTACCTGGTGAATCCAGTGTTTTTACGGCTGAATTATACGCCATTTTTAAATCTCTGTGTTTTATTTATCGTAAGTGTCACCGTTCTGTGCTCATCTGCACGGATTCCATGAGTGCTCTGTTGGCATTGTCCACTCTCTACTCCTGGAATCCCCTCGTGCAGATGATACATGAGCAAATTTTAAAAATTGATTCATTAAACACCCGGCTCGCCTTTTGCTGGATTCCTGGTCACGCTGGTCTTTCAGGAAATGAACTTGCTGACCAGGCGGCCAAGGAGGCAGCACGCCTGCCTCCGGAGGCGAGTCTGGGTGTCATGTTTTTAGATCTAAAGGGTTATGTTCGGCGTGGGGTCTTACGCACCTGGCACGAGCAGTGGGTCTCGACCCCTGCTCAGAACAAGCTGCGGTCCATCAGGGACGGTGTGTCGCGATGGCCCTCTTCTATACGAAAGTCTAGAAGAGAGGAGGTCATCGTGACGAGACTCCGCGTCGGGCATACATTACTAACCCACGGATTTTTATTGAGAGGGGATCCACCTCCAGTGTGTGAATTTTGCGATGCTCCCCTTAGTGTGTACCACATTTTGGTGGAGTGTCGCAAATATGCCCCTATCCGCCTGGCTCTTGATTTTAAAGGTGACCTACGTTTTTTATTACGTGATAGCACGGAGGGAGTTATTTGTTTACTCCGTTTTATACGCCAGGCGGATCTTTTTAATGCCATTTGAGTCACTTTTATAAAGTGACTCATCTGGATTTATCTCATATTGAGAACTTTTTAACATTTTAGTACATTTTAATATGTTTGTTCTGTCTTTTTAACGTATTATTTTAACATGTTTTAAGATTTTAATGTGTTATATTTTAATATGTTTGTTTTGTAATTTTAACGTAGTGTATACACCTGTGGTTTTATTTTAGCAGGTGTATCACTTCTTTTAATCTAATTGCCCATTTGAGCGCTCCTATGGAGTGTCTCAAATGGGCTTTTTCTCATATTGAGAATATCTGTTTTTAATTGATATACAAATTTTAATATTGTATATTGTTTTATATTTTATGTTTCCACCTGTTTATTCTAACAGGTGGACTATGTGATGTCTCTCTCCCTAATGGAGATTTTACTGTGTGTGTAAATGTCAAGGCCCTAATGACCTCATTGTGTCGATGGGCCTCTAAACAATAATAATAATAATAAGTCCCAGATTCAGACCCAGATTCAGACCTAAAATTTGACTCAGATTCAGACTGAGGGTCGGGTTCAGGATCAGGCTCAGGCCTAGGCTCAGTATCATTCTCAAGCTTAGGCTAAGTTTCAGGTTAAGGCTTAAGCTCAGGCCCAGGCTCAAGTTCAGTTCCAGGCTCAGTCTCAGGTCCAGGCTCAGGCGCAGGCTCACACCCAGGCTCAGGCTAAGGCCCAGGCTCATCTTCAGGCTAAGGCTCAGGTTCAGGATCAGGCCCAGGCTCAGGCTCAGACCCTTTTTCAGACTCAGACCCAGGCTTAGAACCAGGCTCAGATCTAGGCTTAGGACCAGGCTAAGGCTGAGGCTCAGGCTCAGGGCCAGGCTTATTCTCAGACCCACACCCAGACCTAGAACAACACCCAGACCCAGATTCAGGCCCTGATCCAGACCCATATTCAGAGCTAGACTCAGACTCAGACTGAGGTTCAGGATCAAGATCAGGTTCAGGCTCAGGCTTAGGCTCAGATTCAGACACAGACTAAGGCTCAGAGTAAGGACCAGGCTCTGACCAGTCTAAGGCAAAGGCCCAGGCTTTGGCTCAGTTACAGGCTCAAGCTCATTCTCAGATCCAGGCTCAGGCTCAGTTTCAGGCTCAATCCCAATCTCAGGCCCAGGCTCATAACCTGGCTCAGGCCCATGCTCAGAACCAGGCACAGGACCAGTCTCAGGCTCAAGCTCAGGCTCAAGATCAGGTTCAGACATAGAATCAGACCCAGACCCAGATGCAGTCCCAGATCCAGACCCAGAACCAGATCTAGACCCAGATCCAGACCCAGACAGAGACCTAGAAATAGACACAGACCCACATCCAGACCCAGATTCAGACTCAGGTTCAGAACTGGACTCACACTCCAACTGATTCTCAGGCTCAGGATCAGGTACAGGTTGAGGATCAAGATAGGTTCACGATAAGGCTCAGGCTCTGGTTCAGTCCCAGGCTCAGGCTCAAGCCAAGTTTCAGGCCCAGGCACAGACTCAGTTCTAGGCTTAATCTCAAGCTCAGGCCGAGGCTCAGACTTAGGCTGTGGCTCAGGCTGTGGCTCAGGCCCAGGCTTAGGCTCAGGCCCAGGCTTAGGCCCAGGCTAAGGCTCAGTTTCAGGCTCAGGCACATTTTAAGGCTTAGGCTAAGGCCCAGGCTCAGGCTCAGGATAATTATCAGGGTTAGGATCAGGCGTAGGCCCAGGTTAAGGCTCAGAATCAAGCTCAGGCTCAGGCCCAGGCTCAAGCTCAGGCTCAAACTCTGACCTAGACCCAACCCAGACCCAGATCTACACCCAGACACAGACCTAGACCTTGACCCAGACCCACACTCAGACCCAGAATCAGACCCAGGTTCAAACCAAGGTTCAGACCTATACTCAGACTCCGACTGTTTCAGGCTCAGGTTCAGGATCAAGATAAGGCTCAGGATAAGGCTCAGACTCAGGCTCATGCTCAGTCTCAGGCCCAGTCACAGGCTCAACCCCAGGCCCAGGCTCATACTCAGGCTCAAGCGCAGGTTCAGCCACAGGGTGAGGCGCAGGCTGTCTCCGGCTAAGGTTATGGTTCAGGTTTAGGCTGAGGCCAATGCTCAGGCTCAGGCCCAGGCTTAAGCTAAGGCTCAGGTTTAGGCTCAAGCCCAAGTTCAATTTCAGGCTCATGCTCAGGCTCAGGTTCAAGCTCAGGCTCAGGCAAATGCCCAGGCTCAGGCTCAGGCTATGGCTTAGGCCCAGGTTCAGGCCTAAGCTCAGAAACAGGCTCAGGGCCAGGCTCAGAGATAGGCTCAGAACAATCTCTTTCTCAGGCTCAGGCTAAGGATATGGCTCTGGACCAGGCTCAGACTCAGGCTGAGGTTCAGACTCAGGCCTAGGCTCAGAACCAGGCCTAGACTCAGGACCAGGTTCAGGCTTAAGACCAGGCTCAGAATCAGGCTCCTAATGAGGCTCAGAAGCAGGCTCAGGACCAGGTTGAGGCTTAGGCTCAGAATCAACAGCAGGCTCAGGCCCAGGATCAAGCTTAGGCTCAAACTAAGGCTATGGCTTAGGCCCAGGCTCAAGCCTAGGCCTACGCTCAGGCCCAGGCTCAGGCTGAGGTTCATGCTCAGGCTAAGGTTCAGACTCAGACCTAGGCTCAGAACAAGGCCTAGGCTCAGGACCATGCTCAGGATCAGAACCAAGCTCAGAACCAGGCTCAGTACTAGGTTTAGATTTAGGCTCAAGCTCAACCGCAGGCTCAGGCTCAGATTCAGGCCCATGTCTCAGGCCTAAGCCCAGGCACAGGCTCAAGCTCAGTCTCAGGCCTAGGTCCAGGTTCAGGCCCAGGTTCAGTCTTAAGCCCAGACTCATGCCCAGGCTCAGGCCTAGGCTCAAACTCAGGCCCAGGCTCAGTTCAGGTTCAGGACCAGGCTCAGCCACAGGCTCAAGCTCAGGCTCAGGAACAGACTCGGAACCAGGCTCAGGAACAGACTCGGAACCAGGCTCAGAACCAAGCTCAGGACCAGGCTCAGGCTTAAGCTAAGGCTAAACCGCAGGCTCATGCTCAGGCCCAACTTCAGGCCCAGGCTTCAGGACCATGCTCAGGCCCAGGCTCATTATCAGACCCACGCACAAACCCAGACCTAGAGCCACATCCAGACCCAGATTCAGACCTATACTCAGACTGAAACTCAGGTTCAGGCTCAAGATCAGGTTCAGGCTCAGACTTAGACTCAGACTAATGCTCAGGCTCGGCCCAGGCTAAGTCTAAGGCTAAGGCCTTGGCTTGGCTGAGTTTCAGAATCAGTCTCATTCTCAAGCTCAGGCCCAGGCTAAGACTCAGGCTCAGTTCCAGGCTCAGAACCAGAACCAGGCCTGGGCCCAGGCTTAGAACTAGGCTCAGACTCAGGTTCAGTCTCAGACCTAGGCCCAAATTAAGGCCCAGTCTCAGACTCAGGCTCATTCTCAGGCCTAGGCAGAGGCTAAGGCCCAGTCTCAGGCTCAGGCCCAGTCTCTGGCTCATGCTCAGGCCTAGGCCCAGGCTCAGAACCAGGCTCATGACCTGGTTTAGGCTTAGGGTCAGGCTCAGGCTCAGGCCCAGGTTGAGGCCCAGGCTCAGACTCAGGCTCAGAAACAGGCTTAGGGCTAGGCTCAGAACCAGCTTCATGACGAATCTCAGGCTATGGCTATGGCTCAGGTTCATGCTCAGGATCAGGCCCAGGCTCAGATATAGGCCCAGGCTTAGGACCAGCCTCAGGCCCAGGCTCAGAACCAGTCTCACAACCAAGCTTAGGACCAGGTTCAGTCGTAGGCTGAGGCTCAGCCGCAGGCTCAGGCTTAGGCTGAGGCTCAGCCACAGGCTCAGCCACAGACTCAGGCTCAGGCCCAGCTTCAGGCCCAGGCTTCAGGACCAGGGTCAGGCCTAGGCTCATTCTCAGACCCAGACCCAGACCTAGAACACACCCAGACCCAGATTTAGACCCAGATTCAGCCCTAGACTCAGACTGAGGCTCAGGCTCTGCCAAGGATAAGTCTCAGGCTCAGACTTAGACTCAGTTTCAGAATCAGTCTCATTCTCAGTCACAGGCCCAGGCTCAAACTCAGGCTCAGACCCAGGCTTAAAACTAGGCTCAGACTCAGGCCCAAGCTCAGGCTCAGGCTTAGGCGCAGGCTCAGACTCAGGCTAAGGCTATGGCTGAGGTCCAGGTTCAGGCCCAGGATCAGAATCAGGCTCATGCACATCCTCAGGTTCAGGCTCAGTTTCAGGCTAATGCTATGGCTCAGACCCAGGCTCAGGCCCAGGCTTAGAACCAGCCTAAGGACCATGCTCAGGCTCAGGCTCAGAACCAGGCTCGGGATCAGGTTTAGGCTTAGGCTCAGGCTCAGCTGCAGGCACAGGCTAAGGTTCAGGCTTAGGCTAAGACTTAGACTCAGAAACAGGCTCTGGGCCGGGTCAGAACCTGGTTCAGGACGAGTCTCAGGCTCAGCCTAAGGCTATGGCTCAGGCCAAGGTTCAGACACAGGCCAGAGCTCAGGCTCAGGCCCAGGATTAAAACCAGGCTCATGACCATGCTCAGGCCCAGCCTCAGAACCAGTTTCAGAACCAAACCCAGGACCAAGTTTCGGTTTAGGCTCAGACTAAGCCACAGGCTCAGGTTCATGCTTAGGTTCAGGTTAAGGCCCAGGCTCATTCTCAAGCTCAGATTCAGTCTCAGGCCTAGTCCCAGGCCTAGTCCCAGGCTCAGGCCCAGCCTCAGGCCCAGCCTCAGACTCAGGCTCAGGCCCAGGTTTAGGTCACGCCAAGGATCAGGCCCAGGCTCAGGCCCAGGCCCAGGCTCTGCTTCAGGCTAAGGCTAAGGCTCAGGTTCAAGCTCAGGCCCAGGCACAAGCTCAGGCTCAGGCTCAAACTGTCTGGCTCTCTCCCAATCCCTTCACCCCTTCTCCTACATAACTTGACGAGCGAGCGCTAACTAGTTACCACAATTCCCGTTCCAAGCGTTCAAATCGGTTCCTTAACTTTCAACTTATGAACGAATTAAGATTTATGTGTTATACATCCGAAGCCTATTGCGTTTGATTCTTTCATTTTATTACTTACGCATATTACTTATAATAATTAACCTCAGCATATAGCCTTTAGTGTCTAATTCACAGAATTATGTCTATTGATGTTAAGAAAAATAGCTAGTTTAATATTGCAAGATGTGCTGCTATCTAGTAACGATAGTAAGCATTTATAGTTGATTTTTCCGTAGTAACCAACGAAGAACGACAGAAGTGTCGTGATTGACAAACACACCTGACTCTTATAGTCCATTGCAATTAGACCGAAAAATGACAAATAGGAGAAAAAATTTATAAAGTTTTTAAACTTTTGTCAAATACTCCTTTGACCTCAAGGAAATGAGATCTGAAGAGTTCCCATCTCTGAGGGGGGAGCTTCCCCCCTAACCCCCTTAAATTTGAAAAAACCATCAAAGCGTAAAATGATCGTACCCAGCTTATAAAAAAACTAATAACAATGTTTATAATTTTAAACTGTAACAACTTATTATTTTTATAAATAATCTTACTATATGTAACCCCGTATTGGCCATGGTTTTCTTAAAAAAATGTATTTTTTATGAAAGAAAAAACAGGAAATCTCAGATTTGTAGTAGTTTCTTAGTATTTATTTCATTTAATGTATTTTTTATGAAAGAAGAAACAGGAAATCGCAGAATTGTAGTAGTTTCTTAGTATTTATTTCATTTATTAAAGAAGTAACATAACAAATGTTTATTTATAAAGTTTATTATATCCGCCAAACTATGCACGTCACCCGACTTTGAATAAAAGAGCGTACGCACAGTGTTTGGCCAGCGCCTGTCACGTAATGAGAGGGGAACTCGCGCATGCGCGCTAAATCACTGTTCTTCTGCGCATCCTGACGTCATTTCTTTACAAATTACACGAGCAGTAGTGTGTTGTGCTTTATCAAGTGAAGCGTTGTGAAGAGTGAAGTGTTTTATTGTACTTGAATCTTCTGCTATACATTCATGGTCTCCAGACGTTACAAGTGGATCATTTTCACAGTTCTCTTTTGACAATGCTGATTTTAATATTGCCACAATGACCGGAAAGGACACATTCCATTCCATGGGGGGATACGTTGTGTCACACCAAATACTGCTATAATAGACAGAGAAGTTATCAAATTATCTAGTAGCCCTGCTTCAAAGGAAACCGAGGTGGCCCAAAAAAATCGAAACAAAAACATTTAGACGAGAGAACAGAGCTGGCATTGAAGAAGTTACATTACAAAATGTTTACGTAGATGGGGCTTTTAAAGAAGCAGCTAAACTCTCTAATCAAGACATTTCTTGGTTGTTTGGGAAATTTTTGAAGCAATTTTCTATGCCTTCCTGTCAAGGTTTTATTGAAAAGGTTACTAATGACATGCCTTACTCAACATCACAGGTACTAGCTCTTCCATTTGTTAACAGCCCACCAACTGATTAGGGCACAATATTGACTGTTTTAATTTATGCAATCCAGGAAAGCAATAAGAGAAATCAAATAACGACTGTTGTGACCTTTGATCTACCCCTTTACATCAAGGCAAGAAATATCGTTGCCCTTGAAAACAGCAGTGAAAATGAAATGTTTTCGAATATCATCATTCGATTGGGAGGCTTCCACTTGCTGATGAGCTACCTTGGATCAATCGGCTTTATAATGAAGAATAATGGAATTTCCGAGCTATGGGAAACTGTATATGCTGAAGCATCAATTCCGCACATGCTTTCAGGACATGCTTATTCAAGAGCTATCGAGGCACATTGTACAACTCTGTGCGCTCTTTCAGTAATAATAATGGAGGAAATGGACATTTCAGACCCTGATAAAGAGCACATGACTAGTCTCCTCTCCAACTTTGAAGTCATTCCACCGTGATTTGATTGCCTGAAAGAAGATCAAGTGGTTACAAAGCTGAAAAAACAGTTTTTTTACAAGATTAAAAGACTCAAGCAACGAGGGAAAACATCTCAACTATGGCTGCAGTACTTTGAACTTGTAACCCAAGCACTACACTTTATTCAAGCAGAGCGTATGGGAGATTGGAACCTTCACTTGAACTGCGTTAAGCAATGCTTCCAGTGTTTCATGCAGCAAGACATTTCCCTTACGCCAAGGCTGGTCAATTGTACCTCCAGGATATGGATGCACTTGAGAAGAACATGACAACTGAGGAATTCTGTGAATCTACCCAGGACAGCTTCTTTACTATTCACCGTTCAAATAAGAATTGGTCCGGAGTTTGGTCAGACATGGTGATAGAGCAAACGCTAATGAAAAACTTGAAAAATGTTGGAGGTGTTACACACGGGAGAGGTTTTTCTGGTAGCGTTCTTAACAGGTGGATTTGTGGTTTCCCCATAGCCCACCATGTTTGTGAGGAAATTGAAAAATTCTGCAACATGCTCACAATTAGCAGCAATCAAAAGGTTGAATTGAGAAGTGGAAGAATACTAACTAGTGAAATACACTGTAAGAAATTCGAAGCATGGTTACGACAACACTCGCCTTTTATTGATATGCAAGATCTGTTCTCACTGGCATCTGGCTTAGTTGCACAAGATGATGTCAGATGCTACAAAGCTGTATCTGTAGGAGAACAATCTCTGCAAAGAATTGGAACTGACATTACACAATTTGGCTCTCTCAAGCTGAAAAGAGCTGGCGTGGCTAAGACAATGTCTTCGTCAACCAGCACAGTAATAGACGGAAAAGACGTTATTGAAGTTGATACAACGCAGCTTTTCCAGAGAATACTGTGCACTGTACATTCACCTGACGACTTACAAGATTGTTTCATATTTGAGCTTGCAACAGTACCCATGGCTTTATTTGATGGCAGCGGCCTTATGAGAAAGATAGAGAAATCAGCGTTTTATAATGTCTTTGATACAATTCCAGAGCGACCCGTTGGTAGCAGTGACAACCTGTACTTTGTTATTGATGGAGGCTTTCTTATGGCCAAAGCAAGGGACCTTTGGTGATGTCTACACCACCTACACATCTTACATCAAGAAGCATTATGGCGATCAAGTAAGAGTGGTTTTTGACGGATACACTGAAAGTAGTGTCAGCACTAAGGTTGTAGAACGCCAAAGACGCTTGATGAAGCGTACTTCAAGAGAAATAATTTTTAATGAGAGTACAGTTCTCGTTGACTCACAGAAACAATTTCTAAGCAATCTTTCCAATAAGGAGCGTTTAATTTTGCAACTCGCTGGCCACCTGGAGAACGTAGGCATACGCACGTTTACAGCAACAGATGATACTGATGTACATATTGTGCGTACCGCAATAGAGACACATGAGAAGAATAACAAGTAAGTTGTTGTAGTTGGCCAAGATGTTGATCTTCTTGTTTTACTTATTGCTCTTACTCCAGACGCAATGGATGTCCTCATGCTGAAAGAGGGTAAAGGTAACGTCAAAGATAGGTACTACAGCTCTAAAGATCTGCAGAAGTCTAATTTTGTGACCGATGGCAAAAAATCAATTCTCTTCCTTCATGCGATTAGTGGTTGTGACACAACCTCAGGGTTTTATGGGAAGGGAAAACTGCAGGCAGTACAGTTGTTCAACCACAGTAAATACCTGCAAGATATCCCTGAGATCTTCAATAACCCTAATTATACTTATGATGACATCGAACGAGCAGGAGAGAGGTTCATCATCGCATTGTACAACAACAACAAAAAAGAAGAAAGCAGCTTGAATAAGATGAGATATGAGTGTTTTAATAAACTAGTAGGTCAAGCAAGTGCTGCTGTTGTCCTCTCCAAGTTACCTCCAACCACAGAAGCTGCACATCAACACTCCCGTCACACATTCCACCAAGTACAAACATGGCAAGGAGATTGTTTGAACCATCAGGTTGGGGATGGAAGTTAGTGAACAATTTGTTGACGCCCATATACACTACTAAAGGACCAGCGCCAGCTAAAATAGTGTCTCTAATTACTTGTGGATGCAATAAAGGTTGTGGAAAGAAATGCAAGTGTGTGAAAGCTAGCCTGCGTTGCACTATTATGTGCAAGAACTGCTGAAGCCAAAGCTGTTCTAACACTTAAGCAATAGACCTCGTCGATGAAGAAGAAGAAGAAGACAATAATTATATTATATAGTAAAGAAAGAACTGTTACATTATTTTGTATTATATAGACAGAAATAATTTTAATGTAATTATTGTAAAATAAAATAATTTGTATTGAAATGTAGCCTAAATATTTTTCGCACATCCGAAACTTTTTAATTCTTAATTTATGACTATGTTCTAAATTTTCAATTTAGAGAAGGTTATGTGTTGTTTGGTGTTTAGTAAAGTAAAGCTTGGGTTTTAATCTGTGTAGTAACTTGTTTTATAAGCAAGATACAACCTTTTTACGGTTTTACTACTTCAAAATTTCAGGGGGGCTTAGGGGGCTGAAGCTCCCCTCTCAAGGGAGGGAACTCTTTGGTTTTCATTTCCTGGAGGTCCAGAGAGTGTTTAACCAAAATTTAAAAACTTTATAAATTTTTTCTCCTATTCTACCTAATTGCAATGGACTATTAATAATGTAGCATGTAATGGCGGTGTGAACAAATCGCTCGCGAAGTGAAAGTCGTTTGTTCAAAGCTCTCGTTCAAGAATCGTTCAATTTGAATGACTCGCTCACGAGCGACCCATCACTAATTTACACAGAGAAACTGATCTTTTTAACAACAACTTGATGCTAATATATATATATAAATATATATATATATATATATATATATACACAAAGAAGCTTGTATTTTTAATAAACAACTTGATGCTACTATACATACAGAAAACCTTGTTTTTTAACAACATATTGATACTACTATATACACAGAGTACCCTTTATTTTTAAAAACAACTCTATGCTACTATACATATAAAGAAAAGAATGTCTTTTTAACTTATGCTACTATATATAAAGAGAACATTATCTTTTTAACAACAACTTGATGCTACTACAAGGGTTCAGTCATAAACCACGTACCGGTAATACTTTTTCTTACATTTTTAGCTCCCCCCATGAAACTTCATGTAGATATTAAACCTAACACCCACACCCTCAATTAGTGTTACATAAATTTTCTCACCAAGAATGAATTTCATTATTTCATCATAATGTGTGTCATCAAATGTGTTGAGGTTCATTGATTCAGGCAGACAGTGCCACTTATGTGCATTAAAAATATTACTAAGCAAATAGTAGCCTAAGTACTAAACTTGAATTTTTAACATCGTAGATAATTATTCAGAAGCACCGTACCTGTAATCAATAAGTAAATAGGCCACCTACTTTTATTAAAGGTGAATTCATGATAATAATAATTTTCTAAAACACACCTAGTTGGCGTAGTTAGCTAACGCGCTAATATTGTGTGGAGCTGGACTGAAAAGTACGGGGAGATAGAGGTTCGAAACTTTGTCGGGTGAACTGGGGCAAATTCTCCTAAATGGTTTTCCATTCTCCCTCCACACCAATGTGGGTTTATTTCCTCTAAATTCAACCTTCTCAAATCCTAACCTATTTGCATAATTAGTACTTAAGCTTAGGCTATAACCCGAATGGGTAGTGAGACGCCATGATAAGTAGATTTTAAAAAAATTCAACATTAGAATGTGAGTGCTTTAGGTGGGTTATAAGATCTGTGTTTTGTAACACTTTGATATACTGTAACCAAACCTCCCCTCATGTAGACATTAGAGCTCCCCACTCTCCCACACTCCCACAAATCACTAAGAATAAGATACATGGTTTAAATGGACAGCCCCTAATTAAGGAGAATACAGTAGTCTTTAAAAAGTCACTTTATTCTACTTTAGAAGAGAGATTTGTGTCTGTGTAAATTAGTTTTGATGTTACTATATATACCTAAAACATTGTTTTGAAAAACCTTGATGTTATTGAAGTAACAACAGCAACAAACATTTGACATAGAAAAGACAAATAAACTATTTATGCACGTTCGTGACTTACCGTGGTATAAATTTCGGCGAACCAGTACCAGACGCTCCCGGATACTGCGAAACGCCCCTCGGACACACCGGCCTAGCCCCCTGAAACAACCACCGGAACATCCGCTGCTCATTTTCGTTTTATTCTTCATTATAACTTAATTTCTTTCTCACAAACTCAATTTAACCTCTTTTATGGTTCTCCAAGAAGACACCACAAAGATTTTTCTTGCTAGGCAACAAGATTTGTTTCCTAGGAAGAAAGAACAAACCTTGGAGAGACGCTTTTGATATTCTAATAAATCATTTAGTTTTATATCCTTGGCATTGGAGTACTGTAAACTTCTTTTTGTTTTAAAACATAATATTTGGTTTATGGGCGAAAAGATTATAAAATATATCAAGATTAAAATGAATATTATTTTTAAAAATTTGATTCTTTGCTAATTTATTTGAATTGCTTAAATTCTGCAAGCCTTACAAAAATTATTATCTAGTTTTTTTATTTATTACATACTTAACCATGGACTTCTTTGTCAGGTAGTAGAAATAATTAAAATACAATTTCATTTAAAATTAAAAACACTGTTGTGTATCGCAAACAATGAAGAAATCTTAGTTTCGTTTATAAAATTAATATTACAAATGCATAAAATATCACCAAGCTATCACCATATTTTAATTTAGAATCAAAACCATTTTTAACACACTTAATAACATAAATATTGCATTAATAGAGTTTATTTTGTTTTAAAAATATGCTTTGTTTAATAAACACACAGTTAATTTAATATATATAAATGAGGTTTGATCCACAAAAGACTTTTGTTTTATATATAAATTAATCTCTAGTATATCAACCAAGATATTTAAGAAGAAATGTTAAGACTTTAACTTAAAAATATGTTTTGGAGATATTTCTAGAATAATAAAATTATAGATTTAATCAAGTAAAGTTAGCTTCAGGAAACGTTCAGAAACTACTTATAATTAACATCTTAATTAGGAGATAAGCAGTTTTTTCTTTATTAGCCAAAACTATATTCCCTGGAAGATTCATTAAGTATGTTGATTATACCTTTTACTCATAATGAAAGACTTTTTTATGCAGCTAGAAAACAAAAGTTTATGTAATAGAGTTTAAATATTTTATATGGTTTAAAAAGCATTGTATTTTGTGTGTCCGCCTCGTTGAAATATGTTTACGTTTTTAAGCTTTCTACAGGAGCTGTGTTAGTATTCCAAAATCCTCATTGTTTAATAATCTGTCAAGTGGTGCTAATATAAGCTGAAAGTAACTATGGTTAGTTGGTTGGTTAGAATGTTGCAGACTTTTACGCCTGTGTTTTACATATTGATCTCTATAATATAACTGGATGGACATCTGGGGCTGACATTTCCGAGCCGTCGTCTGAATACCATTGTGTAAGAGAAAAGAAACACTTTCAGTTATCTCTTTCTCTCTTACAGCCATACAAGGAAACGTGACATTTTGACATCGTTCATTAATTTAATTGAATTGTGCGTATAACCCGAACGGGTAGTAAGACGCGGTGCTAATAATAATAATAATTTAATTGAATATATGAGATACATCAATGTCTGATTAGTTAAATGGATTAAATGTGTTAGTAAAAGCTTTGAAGTGCATATAAAAGTTGGAAACTGTGAGTTTTTTCTTTAAATAAGTTGTTGTACGCCAATATATACGATTATTTTTTTAAGGAAGCTCGTTTTTAAGGCTTTATCTCGTACCAGAAGCCTACCCTATAGTGGTATTTAGGTAGGATAAAAGACCTTCCGAAAGTGAATCAATACGACCATTTTAAGTGGCCGTTCATCCTACCAAAATACTAATATATGATAGTATTCTGATACGGAATAGATCCTTCAAGATTGGGGTTCTTACTTTAATCAGGGTTTAGTAGATACCGTAATTCCTACAAGCATATGACCTGAATTATCATTTGAATGTAAGACTTCTACACAAAATATCTCATTCAAACAGAAGTAATACAGTTTTTAACAAATTTGTTTCATTATAGTTATCGAACTTTTAACAAAATATAGTTTGTGAAGGCAATGTAACGAAAAAATGGTATTATTATAATAATTTCTACACGACTATAACCTTTGTGATTTTTGATCGTATTACAACTACACAAAGTTTGTCATTCAAACAAATGTAATCAAATTTTAAGACACCTTATTCAATATTTATACAACTTTCAATATAATATGGTTTCTGAAACCAATTTCCAAGCCAATAGCCAACTTTAAATATAAGTTTAGACTTGGCAGACTGTAAATAAAGTGGATGATAACTACATATTTAAATATATTCAAGATTTTATTCGTATTTGTATAGTATTACCTGTAAAAATGAATTGTAAATCCTATAATGTAAATTATTCGCTAAGCAAGTGTGGTAAAATACATCACTATTCTCAAACAATAACACTTTTATCCATCAGATACATGTTTTCGCAAAGAACCATTCAAAGAAAATGTTAAATCTTTCCCCACACAATGTAGAACCCGATAAACTTGAGAGACACGCTTTGGACCTTAGCAATGCGTAGGTTTATGTCCATCCAGTATATTATAGAGATCACAGGTTTTACCTAGTGATCTATACATTATATTGAATGGACATAAACATACGCATTTCCAAGGTCTAAAGCGTGACATTAACCCTAAAACATTAGGATCTTATTTTTACCTCCTAATACTAGGATGGGTGAATTTTCACCCAACATTTTATTTTTTATTTTTCCTAATTAATATTTATATTTTTTACCCTTGGTTTGGATTAGGGAGTTTCTAGGATGGAAGAACAACCTGTAGAAATGTTTAAGTTAAAAAAAACGTTTACAATTCCAAAATTAAAGTGAATTATTTTAATGTGTTTTTTTGCCAGACATATGACAAAATATTCGGCTTTTTTCATACAATTAAAAAATGTGGATTTTTTTCAAAATTTACTCTCTAGAGTCTGAATTAAGTTTTTAAAATGAAACATGAATTTAATAATGATAATAACTATTTTTATTATAATAATACTAAACTAAAATACTCTTTGTGTGTGCTTTTCACAGTTTCATAAACCCCATCAGCTCATTTGCATCTTTTGCAAACATTTTCCCTGTGTTTTCCCCAGTATAATGACTGACGCTTAGCACATTTAACCGCATACTTCTTGTCCTGCTTAGAACGACACAAAAGATACCATCCTTGCCCAGATGTACTGGCTCAAACAGCAAGTACGGCTCATCTGCCGAAGTTCCAATGACTTCAACATATGGCCGGTAGTGTTTAGTGCAGGCTGTAATGAATTTATCCCATATCAATCAAATATGATCGAATGGATTGGCAACTTAAAGTTCTTGTCTCGTTTCTTTTTATCGAAACGAAGACAGTTTGTGATGAACATGAACTGTTCTAGAAGCATGATTCAAGAGTATATTTGACTGTCAAAACTCCCCGCAGAAACTTTGCTGATATGTGATTGCTATGTTTGGCGGCATATATATATAAATAAAATCCCGATGAGAGCTTTTATTTCAAGCAGATTGACATTACCAATCCAGTAATATTTAACTCTTTGTGTAGCCACCTTCAAGTTCGTGTACATCACAATCATCTCCAGCATTTCTTCACAGAAAAATAGGGACCCACTTTCTATTTTTATGGCACAAATTCGTATTTCACCAACTGGACCTGGTACTTTTCTTATTATGCTCCTTTCTGGCACTCGTCATTTTTTTAATGTTTCTGTGGTCGTCCAGGTGTTGACTCTTCCTTTGATTGTTTTATTTTCAAGTTGCAGGTTCAGTTTCTTCATCAGACTCTGACTTCGATTCAGTAGGAATATAATCCTTATCATTGTCTGAATAATCCTGTTCATCCTCCTCTACGACATCTTCCCCTACATGATCCTCTTTAGGATCTATGGAATGTGAGGGGTCTTCTTCATTTGAGTCCTCATTCTCCAGATTTAGCTCCTCTTCGAACAATGTACTCAAAATTTCAGCTTGACTAAGTTTTGAAGAATTTTGTCTACTTTTCGTATGAAATAAAATAATAAACAAAGACATTAAAGTAAAATTTCACTCAAAGATAATGAAATAAATAAAAATACACCCAATATTTATATGAAAATATTATTATCTACTTGAAAATAGTAAAAATAAATTATCACTGTAACTAGGATGGGTGACTTTTCACCCAACACCATTCAGAACAGAAAGAAAAAAATCGGACATAAATCAACCCAAACCACAGTTTCCCTTATCAATGGATTATAGGAAACTATCTTGAGTGACAAGTTGGTTGGTAGCGTAGCCAACGTTCGGTAGCCGTAAAAAATTTCCCTGGGTGAACTTTCACCCATCATAGTGTTTTAGGGTTAAAGTTTATCGTCTGATACGTTGTGGGGGGTAAGATTTAACGGTTTATATCAATGTTCTTATGCGAAAACATGTCTCTGACGAATAAAATTATAATTATTTAAAAATAGTGAAGTATTATACAACACTTGCCTGAATAATCATTTACATTCCTTCCTGGTTTCTCGCAAAGTATGCTTCGCTCTTTTATTCTTCTCCCTATATTTTTCCATGGTTTCCTTATTCCTATTCTTAAAACGGGTTCTGAATTCTTTATTACTTGTCCTTCCCCATATCTCTTCTACAATTACCACCAGACTGTTCTCATCCATGATAAAGTAGTCTATCACCGACTTTTCTTCCCATCCCATCTGTATCTTGTGATCTTATGATTTTCTCTTTCCTTCTTTTACCAGCTGTTTTCCACTTTCATTTTTTCCCCGCACATGACTCCAACAATCTTCTACCCTCCTAGATTCTCTCTCCTCATCCTTTCTTCCCTAACACATCCTCAAACCATACTTTTCTTTTCATACTTTTGTATTCAGATGATATATTAATATTTAAATATTAATAATAAACAATACAATTATTTAAGTCATAGAATATTAATACTATAAACATAATATATTTACTTTGAAATGGCCGCGAATACGAAATATATAAGGTTTTCTTTAAATCACATTAAACTTAGATCACCCGACTAACTAAAAGTTCCATAACGCACTTGCATTGCTTCCTCGTAAGGAAACGATTTTTTTAGTCTTATTTTAATATAGTTACTAAAATGACCGCTAAAAATTGACCGTTTCTTCTGTCTCTATCCAAATATTCAAAGAGGATGGAGCCAAAACAAATAAAAAATAATATCTGAATGCATGGAAATTAACTAATTACTATATCATGTATTTAAAATATAAAAAATATTTAACACAAGCACACTATCCCCCTTTGCCTTAAAAGGTTTTTTCACTAATTAAAATTGATTTAGAAAGTAAATAATTTGATGTTATTTCAATTCTTCACAATTAATACCAAGTGCTTTTATTTTCTAGGATTTCTTCAGGCTTTAATCCCTAGCAACAATTCCTTTTCTTTTTGTTAGAACGAGAAATCAACATATAGCTGTCTACCAACAACAGCTGATCCTGACTACTATTTGGCTTAGCTTAGAAATACCATGAATTTATAAATAGTTCACTTAGAAGCCACACCAAAATCTTATTTATTCTCGGCTAAGTTGTATTCACAAATTTTAAATTTTGTATCAAGCCAGCCTTACTATAATCTATTTCAGGACAACAAGTTTAATAGAATGTGAATTCTCCGTAGCCAATACCTGACAATTTGTTATAGCCTGTTACATAACTTCTAGAGTTTGATACCATGCTGCTTATTAAGTAATATATTTGCAACATTTGTATAAATACGTAATTGGATCCCAATAATCAGAGCCTGAATTCACTAACGGGATTAAATAGTTGCGCTGGCGCAAGTTTGAAAGATGTGCCCAAATCCCTATTCACTAAAAGAAGCAGGCGCAATTTAAGAGCAAAGTTGCGCCTTTTATTTGCCACCACTCAAGAGTAGGCGCAACTAATAAAATCATGATTGTTACTTCAATAAATTTAAATGGCAGCATATTATCGTTATGGCTTAGGATACAATAATAAGTTAACTGTACCACAATTAATAATAAAGAAATTAAAATAACATATTTCTGTCAAGCATAAAATTTATTTCAAATCAGATAGTGGTAAAATAGCAATTACCTACCTTTTATTGTTGAAATCTTACATTAAAAAAACGTAATGTCATATTTTATTGATTATTACAAAACAAAACGTCAAACAAAACCACGAACTGTGTAATCTTTGTCTAGATCCAAAGAGGTTTGTATTCCTTCGAATCCAAAGAGATCGCGTCACTAAATATGGTAGTTAGTAGAGCTTTAAAATATGTTTTAAAGTTTCTATAAGTATTTTCTTAATGGAACTTAAGCTTTAAACTAATAATATTAATAAATACTAAATAATATACTAATATTGGTTTTGTAAAGCACTCAGAACGAGGTCGCTTCTAATTTTATTGCTAGTTTATAAGCAAAATATTTAGAAATCTTTGTATTTGCTGTCATTTTCATTATAGATTTAAAATAAAGTAGCCTTGGCTTTGAAAGTAAATTCTTCACAAGGATTGGTCGAAAAGAGCGAAATTGATGACGTTTATGGTGACGTCACCATAAAATTGCCACTAGTTTGCGCTTTGTTTAGTGAATACGGAAATAGAGCAACTAATAAGGCGCATCTTTGGGAGTATCTTGGGTGCAGAGTTACGCCATTTCTAGACTTGCGCCGGATTAGAATTGCACTCGTTAGTGAAACCAGACCCAGATGTTTGACATCCATGTCAAGATCGACAAAGTAAATCGTGACCTATTTGGTCTCTTGAGGTATAATCTTGCTTTGATTGCCTTACTTTAAATGTAAATAAGGTTAATACTACTATTTATCATCAATCAATGACAAAACTAGCGAATAATTAATTTGAAAATAGTAGTAACTGATAAAAGTACGGTTGACTATCCTCCCCCTTTTCGACACACCTTGTCATCACTTTTATTGCATCAAATGTTTCAAAATATTCTAGTTTGAAATCAGACATATAATATGTGTCCATAAACTTAAAAATACCCTTTAAGTCTCTGAAGTATCCACACTTCCATAAATAGGCCTATATTTAATGAAATTCAAAACTCAAATTGGTAAACTCTCCTAATGGTAATTCCAGCACTTGTCCATAGGAAAATGAATAGCCCTAGCCTTAATGTTGAAGACTCTTTGTTTATTTATTGAATCCAGTTACTATACAGCCTATCCTTCAGCTAACTTAGAAATATTGTTTAGAAATATAGAAAAATTCCTCTTCAGAACTGTGAAAAGCAAATACATTTTGCAGTATTTTATCACTTACAGAGAAATCTGAATAGGCCAATCGCTTGGTAAATCCTTATTTCTTTTTGATTTCCCCTATTAAATCCATTAACTACTACTTATTCCTCATTTGATGTAGATAATATAAATTTAAAATAACAAAAATAATCCTTTTACAACCAAGTAAAGAAAATTGGATATTACAAAACTTAGGCTATCTCCTTCCTTGAGTGTTATTTAATGTTCTAATACGTGTTGTGTTTCACTCAAACTCGGTATACAGAAACTGTAGGCTAACCCCATATTGTTGGTGACTTTTTCAAATAAATATAATAATAATAATAAAAAACTTGGCATGTTGATAATTGACTTAACTCTTTGTTTTCTGATTTTATTGACAAATAAGACCTTTAACCTCAATCCATTGACATCATTGTTTTTAGCTCTTCTTAAAGTAAAACATGATACAGCATTATACTAAATAACCATCTTCTGTTCCAGCATCTTCCATCAACTTCGCTCTTTCATACCGTGCTTCCACTGACTACACATCTGCGTGGTGAGCCTTCTTCATGACAATGGTGGATGGTTAATCTTACAGATCTTGATTTGAGGAAATATTTCTTGTAAAGGTAATAACTCCATTTCTAAGGTACTCTCTGCTTAAATTATGATGTACCTTGAAAACTATCGCTCGTATGTAAATAACATAACTTGAAAATTTATTTTTGTTCAGAGACCAAATTGACCCTGATACTAATAAACACCCTATTTGACAGTTTAGTGACCACTATGACTTTAATAGTGATTGATGATAAGCTCAATAACTTAACGATTGTCCATAACTGGAAAATACTTCATTAATTTGACAATTGTTCATTGCTTGAAGATTCTTCATTAACTTGACGGTTGTTCACATCTCTAATATTGGTCACCTAACTTAGTCTCTTCCAAAAATCTCGTAGCTTCCACACAAACTACATCCATCTTATCTAACGTAAATACCTCGTTCACATAATCCTATATCTAAAACAATGTCATTCGCTCAGTTCATTCATTATCTATCAAGTGATTAGAGAATACCATCAGGACCTTAAATACTTATTTCAACAACTATATAAAATAAAATATTACTCCTCACTTCAAGTCATCTCGTGACTTCACTGGCACAGCCAAGGGGAGATGGAGGGTAAATGGAGCTTGTTTCAGGGTTGAAACCCACCCCCAAGGCTCGCTAACCACCTACCCGCGCGCATCTTCGAGAACATTGTTTTTATGTTGTTTAAGTTGACAGTTCCTCTAAGAAAATAACTACAAAACATAGTTCTCGGCTTAGCAGTTAATTCTGCAACGAATGTGAAATATCATTTGAGAAAATGAGAGAGGAAGCTAAAGTAAATTTTTCTGCCTTGTACCAAACTGTTGAAGGTATCTGCAACGAACAAAGGGTTCCTGTGTCAAAACCTCGAACTGTCGGTTGCCAGAATAACAGAACAAATATTCCCAATTAGATCCCAGAAGATTACTTTAGAATAGGGATTTTTATACCATACTTGGATGAATTTATAATTTCTCTTAATGTAAGTTTGTTATTCAAAAATACACATTGCAACCATCACAATCACTATTCATCCAGAGGTGTAAGCTACGGAAGATACAGTTCTTAATGAACTTTATATGAAGCCAAGTAAATGAACAAAAACTAAAGAAAATTATTTCAAACGTGATTTCTGAGTTAAGAGTGAGTGCGAGTTGCTTATTTGAGTTTTCAGAGTTTAGCTCATAAATTAATTTTATAAATCAAATTTACTGAAAAAGATTTATTGAAACTTTCATGTAATCATAATGTAATAATCATCAATGAAAATATGTTTACAACAGCTTCTTCATAAAAACTTAATAGTCATAATAATTACAGAAAAATTACAATTTTTAGAAATTATAAATTATTTTGGATATCATTGTATTTCTTTTGATGCATTTATTGATTTCTATCAACTCTACTCTGTTGTTTCACCATCCTCCAAGTTATTCCTTTTCACACATACCCTCTCCTTGTCATCCTAAACAACATGTTTGCAGATATTAACATGACTCCCAATAATAGTTAAAATGAACAATTTACTCTATCAATTTATTTAATAAACACATGTTAAAAACACTTTTAAAAGTCCCGTACATATTTCTTTCAATTCATAAGCATTTTGTTGAATGACACAAGTGATGACATAAATATGTACCAGAGTAAATTAAATACATCTACTTTGCCTCTTTGAAAAACAATCTGAAACAAGGTTGTCCTTCACTAACCTTTATTTTATCAATGTTGACTGGTGTGGACTTGTTTTTCTGTTGTTTTCTTCTAGTCTGGGGCGCTCATTCTAAACTGTGCTTTGCAACTTGTTGAGCATGGGTAGCACTAGCGCTAGATCATGACCCTTCACAGCCTTTTCATTCAAGAGGGGGTCGTTGAAATGCTTGTTATATATAGTAGCCTGCCGTACTTCATATTGAATTACATAATGTGAGAATAGGGTCAAATTGTTTACCAGGGTGTTCAAGAGTTCAATGGCTACAAAACTATGCCAGGTAAAATTATTTCGATAACAATAACATCTCTAAAAGCACCCAATCTCCTAAATTCATCTTTACATGGATTTGATGTCGGATGGAACAATGTGTATCTTGTATACTAATATCTGCTAATTGTGTTACCAACTGTGGCTCATGGATTGTAAACCGGATGTATCTGACTAGGCCTCCCTACACTGTCACTGTATTCTTTACCTGGGCAATGTATATTTCAGATGTAGCGTTTTTTCAAACATTACTGTTGACAAATCCTGGAGAAACCATCTACCATTGAAAATATTTAGGATTGATCGCTAGAAGTTTTTGACAATAGTGCAAACAAACACACAGATGCCTCCTGTGGGACGGGGTTTAGAATAGTCCCGCAGTAACCCCTGCTTGTCGTAAGAGGTGACTAAAAGGGGAAGCTTCTGTGCAGGACGTACATCGTGCAGGAAAAACCTATCCTAAATCTTTCCTTTCACCTCCTTTTTCTTCCTTCCCTTTCACTCCTTTTTTCATTCTTCTCCCTTCTCTTTCTCTCTCCTTACCTCTTTCTTCCCTTCCCCTGCCGTTCAGCCCTGCACATAGACTTTTTTGGCCCCTCCGTTGAAGACCTTGGCATCTAACACGGTTTTCCTTGGACGATTATTGGATACCACTGCTTTGAGCTCCTGAGTAAAAGTGCGTCGGTTGTAATACCTTAGTAGAAGGACCTTAGGGATGACAATAACCGGGTACCCTACTTTGAGAAAAGACCGGTTGCGTTCACGAGGGCCCGAACGTAAAATTGGCACTTTCCTACACCCACTTGCTGCGATGACCTCTCTCTAGGCGATGCCCTATGCGAAGGTTGTCATGTCTAGCGTCGTATAGGGCCTCTCGTCGGGACAGTTAACAGAGCCATATGTGGTAGTACCAACATGAATCACCCTGGGTCTACGATCCGAGTACTGTCTAGGTTGTTCCCTAATATGGCATGGCCGATCACCTTGTCACCGCTGGCACTGTACTGCCGAATTCTCCTGGCACCTCTCTGCCCGGCTCCTCAAAAGGCCGTAATATTGATAAGAGGCGGAAACGGGTAAGGCCGTCCAGCCCAACAATGGAAAAGGTCCAGGAAGTGGTGAGGCCCTTGCCCCGCTTCCTAGTGATGTCTCGAGACGATGATAATGAAAACCTTAAACACGTTAGCCCATTTATACTCGAAAGAGCGATAAATGGTGCAGCAAAATCGGACGTTTCGATAAGGAAATTCGCGATGGCACTATTCTGATTCAAACTGCAACTGACGTCCAGTCGTCACACATTATGGATATTAAAGAAATACTATTGAGTAATACGTCTCATATACCGGTGAAGGTGGAGCCCCACAGGTTCCTCAATGTTTGTAATGGAGTGTTCACTTGCTATGACCTCGACTGCGTGAGCATTGAGGATATCCGTGAGGAACTTTCCCCTCAGCACGTCACCGAAGTGTACCGCATTGTCACTAAAAAGAACGGACAAGAAAAAAACCTACACTTATATCTTTACTTTTGCGAAACCTACGCTTCCAAAGGAGGTCCGAGAAGGTTTCCACGTGCTCAGGGTCCGGCCGTATGTCCCTAACCCCCGGCATTGTTTCCAGTGCAAGGAGTTTGGGCATACAAAGCTGCGATGCCATGGTAAGCCAACCTGTGCGGATTGTGGACAGGAGGCTCACGAAACACCGTGTGAGTCTCCTAAGTACTGCGTCAACTGCAAGGGTCCGCATTCTGCCTTGTCTCGGGCCTGTCCGAAATGGAAGTTAGAAAAAAAAGTTCTGGAGTTATAATCCGAAAAAAAGATCTCATATGCCCAGGCACGCAAGGAATACGCATCTAGTCAGGCTCCAGTATTTCAAACCTCCTATAGTCAAATTGTCAGTTAGAACATCAACTGTCCCAACTGTCATTGCGCATTTAATCTAGCAAAGACGTCAACGAGACCTGTGCCATTGATCTATACTCGAGACATCATTACTGATAACGCGCCAAATAAGGTGGCGCCTAAATTGTTACAGGTGGCTAAAACTCACCAAAGGTCATCTCCCCCACCTGTACCACCGAGGATCCCTCCTCGACGAACACCCCCGAGCCCACCTCGGGGCCTAAAATTACATGCAGCCATTGTCGAGCCCCTCGACCCCGCCTATGGGACCCCAGAGGTTGGGACGAGTGGTGATACAGGTGAGGCCATAAAGGCGATCCCCATTGGTGCCTTGGGAAAGGACCAGCGTGGGACCGCCATTAAAATTCCTATAAAGAAAGCCTCAAAGGCTATAGCAAAGCCTTCGCGTAAGCACCCACCGTCCCAGTCTCTCCAGGAAAAATCAAAATCTCTCCTGAAGCGGGAGGTCCAGGAGAGACTGGGAAAAGCAAGACGTTCTTAAAAGGGCCTCAATCAATTTTTATTATTAAAAGATGTCGTAATGGATTGCGAGGATAATTAAACTTGTTATTAATAAATAATGTCGCTACTACAATGGAATTGTAGGAAATTCTTTGCTCGTGTAGAGGAAATTAAACAAATAATTTCTTTCCTGCAACCTTCCATCTTGTGTTTGCAGGAGGTCGTTGTATTTGATCAACCCCTCTCTCTTGAGGTCGATTTTAATATTGGCAATTTTACTTCGACGGTCATCATGGCGGTGAGGGAATTTATCCCTAAATCTTCGCCAAATCCGCGCCACCGACCTGTTCCTTGGTGGAACGAGGATTGTCGGTTGGCTATCTCGGACCGTCGAAGGGCCCTACGTCTCTTTAATCGACGTCCTACTTCGAAGAATCTAGAGTCTTTCAGGATTCTAAGTGCACGAGCTCACCGTACTATTCGAGAAAGCAGAAGAGAGTCTTGGAGACAGTTTATTTCTACCCTTACTATTTCCACTCCCACAACTAAGGTTTGGGACAATATTCGCAAATTACGTAGTAGCAAAAATACCATTAATAATATACCTGCCCTCATGTCAAATGGTTCGCTTGTTTCCTCCCCTGTGGAGGTCGTTAATGTATTGAGCTCTATGTTCACTGTTATTTCAAGCTCTACGATCTACTCTAATGAGTTTGCAATGCATAAGCGGAACATAGAGCGCCATTCTATTGACTTTGGTCAGAGCCGGGGGGAGGATTACAACTCCCCCTTTACTTTAGATGAACTGACTTACGCCATGTCCTGGGTGGGCAGCACAGATCGCGGCCCTTATGATATCCTTACTTTTGCGACACCTACCCTTTCAAAGGAGGTCCGAGCAAGTTTCCACATGCTCAGGGTCCAACCGTATGTCCCTAACCCTCGGAGCTCTTTTCAGTGCCAGGAATTTGGGCATACGAAGCTGTGATGCCATGGTAAGACAACCTGTGTGGATTGTCGACAGGAGGCTCAAGAAACACCGTGTGAGTCTCCTAAGTACTGCGTCAACTACAAGGGTCCGTATTCTGCCTGGTCTCGGGCCTGTCCGAAATGGAAGTTAGAAAAAAAGTTCTGGAGATACAATCCGAAAAAAAGATCTCATATGTCCAGGCACGCAAGGAATACGCATCTAGTCAGGCTCCAGTATTTCAAACCTCCTATAGTCAAATCGTCAGTTAGAACATCAACTGTCCCAACTGTCATTGCGCAGTTAATCTAGCAAAGACGTAAACGAGACCTGTGCCATTGATCTCTACTTGAGATATCATTACTGATAACAAGCCAAATAAGGTGGCGTCTAAATTGTTACAGGTGGCGAAATTTCACCAAAGGTCGTCTCCCCCACCTGTACCACCGAGGATCCCTCCTCGACGAACACCCCCGAGCCCACCTCGGGGCCTAAAATTACATGCAGCCATTGTCGAGCCCCTCGACCCCGCCTCTGGGACTCCAGAGGTTGGGACGAGTGGTGATACAGGTGAGGCCGCAAAGGCGATCCCCACTGGTGCCTTGGGAAAGGACCAGCGTGAGACCGCCATTAAAATTCCTATAAAGAAAGCCTCGAAGGCTATAGCAAAGCCTTCGCGTAAGGACTCACCGTCCCAGTCTCTACAGGAAAAATCAAAACCTCTCCTGAAGCGGGAGGTCCATGAGAGACTGGGAAAAGCCAGAGGGCCTAAAAAGGGCCTCAATTTTTATTTTTAAAAGATAACGTAATGGATTGCGAGGATAATTAAACTTTTTATTAATAAATAATGTCGCTACTACAATAGAATTGTAGGGGTTTCTTTGATCGTGTAGAGGAAATTAAACAAATAATTTCTTTCCTGCAACCTTCCAACTTGTGTTTGCAGGAGACCCACTTCCCCCCAACTGACAACCCGATGCTTCGTTGGTACGATGTTTATCGTGCCGACAAGCCATACTTTGATCGGGCTAGCGGAGGTGTGGCTATACTTGCACGTAGCAATATAAATCATAAATATATAAATATTGTATCTGATCTCCAAGTGATTTTTGTCAGAGTCTCCCTTCCTATGGAAGTAACCATATGCTATATCTACCTCCCACCAGGTGAGCGTGTTTCAAAGAGGAGCCTATAGGCCCTCTTTATACAACTTCCCGCCCCCTATATCATTTTGGGGGACTTTAACGAACATAACCTGGTGGGGGGTCTAATCTTACAGACGCCCATGGGAGGATGGTAGAGGATATTCTTGTCTCGGGAAACCTAGTGTTATTGAACACCGGAGCCCAGACACACTTCTCCACCTTTAATGGTGTATCCTCTGCCATCTACCTACCTCTATGTAGCCGCGGGATCGCTGCTAACTTCCTTTGGGGGGTTCACTCGGATCTATGTGGCAGCGATCACTTTCCCATTCTGCTTTCGCCAATTCAAGATCCTCCCGGTATAGCACGGGCACCACAATGGGTTCTTAAACGTGCTGACTGGGGTAAATTTCACTATCTCGCCGTATTTGATCAACCCCTCTCTCTTGACGTCGATTTTAATATTGGCAATTTTAATACGATGGTCATCATGGCGGCGAGGAAATCTATCGCCAAATCCGTGCCGCCATCCTGTACCTTGGTGGAACGAGGATTGTCGGTTGGCTATTTCGGACCGTCGAAGGGGCCTACGTCTCTTTAATCGACGTCCTACTTCAGAGAATCTGGAGTCTTTCATGATTCTACGTGCACGAGCTCACCGTACTATTCGAGAAAGCAGAAGAGAGTCTTGGAGACAGTTTATTTTTACCCTTACAATTTCCACTCCCACAACTAAGGTTTGGGACAATATTCGTAAATTACGTAGTAGCAAAAATACCATTAATAATATACCTGCCCTCGTGTCAAATGGTTCGCTCGTTTCCTCTTCTGTGGAGGACGTCAATGTATTGGGCTCTATGTTCACCGCTTTTTCAAGCACTGCGAGCTACTCTAATGAGCTTGCACTGCATAAGTGGAAAATAGAGCGCCATTCTATTGACTTTGGTCAAAGCCGGGGGGAAGATTACAACTACCTCTTTACTTTAGATTAACTGACTTATGCCATGTCCCAGGTGGGCAGCACAGCTCCCGACCCTGATGATATTCATTACGAAATGTTGCGCCAACTGCCCCCTGCTGGGCGTGTGTTCCTCTTAGACCTCTATAATAGTGTTTGGGAATCTCATCAGTTCCCAATACTGTAGAGGCAAGCAACCGCTATCCCTAAATATAAATGTGGCAAGGTAAAATTAGAGCCAACTAGTTATAGACCTATAGCCTTAACTAGTTGTTTATGCAAAATATTAGAGAAAATGATTAATAAAAGATTTATATGGTATTTAGAATCCCGCAATCTATTATCTGATATACAATGTGGTTTCCGCCGTAACCGTTCCACGGTGGATCATCTTGTCCACCTGAGACTGCAGTTCTCGACGCCTACCTCCATAAACAACACCTCTTAGCTGTCTTCTTTGATTTGGAGAAGGCTTACGATACCACATGACGGTACGGCATTTTAAAAACCCTTTTAAATTGGGGGTTTCGGGGGAACCTCCCGGTGTTTATATGTAATTTTATGTCAGATAGACACTTCCGGGTATGGTTAAACAACACTTTATTCGATGATTTTATTCAAGAAAATGGGGTGCCTCAAGCCAGTACGCTGAGCTGTACGTTGTTTGCCATCGCAATAAACGGAATTGTGGACAACATGCACCTACCTGTCCGTTCATGCCTTTTTGTGGATGACAACGCAATTTATTCCAGTTCATCGAGTCTCCACAGGGCTGAACGGCATTTACAACTCTCTGTGAACAATCTTTGGTCGTGGGCATCGCGTAATGGCTTTCGCTTCTCTGCAGCTAAAATAACGGTCGTCCACTTCTACAGATTACGTGGAATACAACCTGTCCCCAGTATTTTAATGAACCACGTTGTTTTACCAGTCTCAGAGACCGTAAGGTTTCTGGGACTTTTATTTGAATTTAAATTAACTTGGATCCCCCACATCAAAGAGCTGAAAGCGAGGTGTATAAAAGCACTCAACATGATCAAAGTGGTTAGCGGTCGGTCCTAGGGTGCCGATAGGGAAACCTTGATGCACCTGTATAGGGCCTTGGTAAGATCAAAACTAGATTACGGCAGTTTTATTTACGGATCAGCGAGACCCTTGGCATTAAAGATGCTGGATAGGTTCCACCATGCTGGTATACGACTGGCTACTGGTGCTTTACGTACCAGTCCATTCGTCAGCATCTGTGCCGACGCCAGTGAGCCCCCTCTCATTACCGGCGGTCCTATCTTCTGGCATCTTTCGTGTCGAAAACACACTGCATGCCAGAGCATGTTGCTTACAGTCCTGTGTTTCATCCCCCTAACCGTGTCTTGTATGAAACCAAATGGCGTAGTATAAGGCCGGTTGGGATCAGGATGCTATCGGTTTTCGACACGTGTGGAATAGTCCTGCCAAAGACTATCCCCACATCCCCAGATCGAGTTTCTCCCTGGAAGATACCCCTACCTCAATGCCATATTGATCTTGCCAAGTTCCCTAAAGCGACCACCCCGCCGATTATATATGAGAGTACCTTTAACGAGCTCCTTTCCACTCGCTTTTAGGTCTTCCAGCGCATCTACACGGATGGTTCCAAGTGTGGGGCTTCCGTGGGATGCGCATTTGTTGTGGAGGGAAACCATTTTAAATTTGGTTTACCTGTTGAATCCAGTGTTTTTACGGCTGAATTATACGCCATTTTTAAATCTCTGTGTTTTGTTTATCGTAAGTGTCACCGTTCTGTTCTCATCTGCACGGATTCCATGAGTGCTATGCTGGCATTGTCCACTATTTTTCTCCTGGAATACACTCGTGAAGATGATACAAGAACAAATTTTAAAAATTGTTTCATTAAACACCCAGCTCGCCTTCTGCTGGATTCCTGGTCACGTCGGCCTTTCAGGAAATAAACTGGCGGACCAGTCGACCAAGGAGGTGGCTAGCCTGCCTCCTGAGGTGAGTCTGGGTGTATTGTTTTTAGATTTAAAGGGTTATGTTCGACGTGGGGTCTTACGCACCTAGCACGAGCAGTGGGTTTCGATCCCTTCTCAGAACAAACTGAGGTCGATAAGGGACGGTGTGTGGCGGTGGCCCTCTTCTATACGAAAGTCTAGAAGAGAGGAGGTCATCGTGACGATACTCCGCGTCGGGCATACATTTCTAACCCACGGATTTTTATTAAGAGGGGATCAACCTCCATTGTGTGAATTTTGCGATGCTCCCCTTAGTGTGTACCACATATTGATGGAGTGTCGTAATTATGCCCCAATCCACCTTGCTATTGATTTTAAAGGTGACCTACGTTTGTTTACTCTGTTTTATACGCCAGGCGGATCTTTTTAATGCCATTTGAGTCACTTTTATAAAGTGACTCATCTGGATTTCATCTCATATTGAGAACTTTTTAACATTTTAGTATATTTTAATATGTCTGTTTTGTCTTTATAACGTATTATTTTAACATGTTTTATAATTTTAATGTGTTATATTTTAATATGTGTGTTTTGTATTTTTAACGTAGTGTATACACCTGTGGTTTTATTTTAGCAGGTCTATCACTTCTTTTATTCTAATAACCCATTTGAGCACTCCTATGGAGAGTCTCAAATGGGCACTTTTCTCTATTGAGACTGTTTTTAATTGATTGACAAATTATAATATTGTATATATTTGTATGTTCTATATTTCCACCTGTTTATTCGAACAGATGGACTATGTGATGTGTCTCTCCCTAATGGAGATTTTACTGTGTTTTTAAATGTCAAGGCCCTAATGACCTCATTGTGTCGATGGGCCTCTAAGCAACAATAATAATAATTTATTTTAGCAGGTCTATCACTTCTTTTATTCTAATAACCCATTTGAGCACTCCTATGGAGTGTCTCAAATGGGCACTTTTCTCTATTGAGACTGTTTTTAATTGATTGACAAATTATAATATTGTATATATTTGTATGTTCTATATTACCACCTGTTTATTCTAACAGGTGGACTATGTGATGTGTTTCTCCCCCATGGGGATTTATTGTGTTTCCTTTGTAACTTAAGGCCCTAATGACCTCGCTGTGTCGACGGGCCTCTAAACAATAATAATAATAATAATTCTTAACAAATTCTGACAATTTTCATATCTATTAAAATACATTATAGTTTCTGATTGGTTCCATATTTATATAAGCACATTATTTATTTATTTAGAGGGGTTCTTTTTTATTCAAATTTAATTCAGTTTTTATTATGACTCGTTCATTATTTGTCCCAGCTAGTAAATTATTTATTCTGAATCTAATTTTATGATTGTTATTACATTGTTCAACAAAATTATTTGGCGTATAAAACAATGAACATGGTCAAGCTCATTTTCAGGCTCATTTTCAGGCACAGGCTCAGACCCAGGCTCAGGATTAGGTTCAGGCTCACGCCCAGGCTCTGACTCAAGCTCAGGCTCAAGATCAGTCTCAAGCCCAGGCCAAGTTCAGGTTCAGGCTCAGGCCCAGGCTCTATCTAAGGCCCAAGCTTAGGCTCACACCCAGGCTCATTCTCAGGCCTAGGCCCAGGCTTAAGCCCAGGCTCAGGCTCAGGCTCAGGCTTATATCCAGGCTCAGTCTCACGCCCAGGCTCAGACTCAAGCTCATGCCCAGGCTCAGGGTCCAGGCTCATGCTCAGGCTAAGGCTCATGCCCAGGCTTAGGCTCAGGCTCAGTCTCAAGCCTAGGCTATGGCTCAGGCCCAGGCTCTGGCACAGACTCAAGCTCAGTCTCAGGCCTAGGCCCAGGATCAGAACCAGGACCAGGCTAAGGCTCAGGCCCAGGCTCATTATCAGACCAACAACCAGACCCATACCTAGATCCACACCCAAACCCAGACCCAGATTCAGGCCAGGTTTCAGACTTAGATTCAGACCTAGACTCAGATTCAGGCCTAGGTTAAGGCTCAATCTCAGGCTCAGGGCCAGTCACAGGTTTAGGCTCAGTTTCATTATCTGACTCAGTATCATGTTCAGACGTAGGCTCAGGGCCTGATTCAGCTTCAGGCAAAGGCTCAGGTTAAGGCTTAGGCCCAGGTTCAGGCTCAAGTTCAAGTTTAGTCTAAGGTTCAGGGTAAGGCTCAAGCTCAGGATCAGGCTCAGGCTAAGGTTCAGACTCAGACTCAGGCTCAGAATCAGGCTCAGGCTTAGGCCCAGGCTCAGGTTAATGCTTAGAATCAGGCTCAGGCCTAGGTTAAGTCTCAGGCTCAGACTCAGGGTATGATCCAGGCTCAGGCAAAGTTTCATGCTCAGACCCAGGCTCAGGCTCAAACTAAGGCTCAGAATCAGGCTCAGGTCCAGACTCATGCTCAGACACAGATCCACACCTAGACCAAACCCCACACCCAGACCCAGAACTAGATTAATTCCCAGATTCAGACCTAAAATTAGACTCAGATTCAAACTGAGGATCAGGCTCAGGATCAGAATGAGGATCAGGCTCAGGCCTAGGCTCAGTCTCATTCTCAAGCTCGGGCTCAGTCTCAGGTTAAGGCCTAGGCTCGGGCTCAGTCTCAGGCCCAGGCTCAGGCTCAGACTCAGTCTCAGGCCTAGTTTCAGGCTCAAGCTCAGGCTCCTGCTCAGGCTCAAGCTAATGTTCAGACTCTAGCTCAGACCCAGACCCAGATGCAGACCCAGACCAAAACACAAATCCAGACCCAGATCTAGACCAAGATCCAGACCCAGACACAGACCTATAACTAAACCCAGACCCACACCCAGACCCAGATTTAGACCCAGGTTCAGACCTAGACTCAGACTCTGACTGACGCTAGGGCTCAGGCTCAGGTTCAGGTTGAGGATCAAGATAGGCTCACGATAAGGCTCAGGCCCAGGTTCAGGCTCAGGACCAGGCTCAGGACCAGACTCAGGTTCAGTCTCAGGCCCAGGCTCAGGCTCAGCTTCAAGCTCAGGCCCAGGCTCAAAACTAGTCTCAGGGCCAGGCACAGGCTCAGGCTAAGGATATGGCTCAGGCCTAGGTTCAGGCCTAGGCTCAGGCTTAGGTTCA
Source organism: Timema podura (assembly GCA_033556935.1). Lineage (NCBI taxonomy): Eukaryota > Metazoa > Arthropoda > Insecta > Phasmatodea > Timematidae > Timema > Timema podura. The sequence goes on along the minus strand of JAVRXN010000013.1, from coordinate 57,698,741 downwards.
GGCTCATGTCCAGGCTCAGACTCAGGCCGAGACTCAGAAACCGGCTTAGGGCCAGGCTAAGAACTAGGCTCAGGACCAGTCTCAGCCTCAGGCTAAGGCTATGGCTCAGGCCCAGGCTCTGGCTCTGGCCCAGGCTCAGACTAAGGCCCAGGGGCAGAACCAGGACCAGTCTCAGAACCAGGCCCAGACTCAGAACCAGGATCAGGACAAGGCTCAGGCTCAGGACAAGGCTCAGGCTCAGGATTAGGCTCATTTTCAGGTTCAGGTCCTGGCTCAGGCCCCAGCTCAGGTACAGGATTAAGCTCAGTTTCCGGCTCAGGCTCATTCTCAGTTTCAGGCTCACGCCCAGGCTTAGGCACAGTTTAAGGTTTAGTCTCATTCTCAGGCTTGGACCCAGGCTCAGTCTTAGGTTCAGGCGTAGGTTCAAGCCCAGGCTAAAACTCAGACTCAGGCTCAGGCTTAGACCCAAGCTCAAGCTCAAGTTCAGGCTCAGGCCCAGGCTTGATAATGCTCATGGTAAAGCTCAGTTTCAGGCTTAGGCTCAGGCAGAGATCCTGGTTTAAGCCTAGGCTCCGACTCAGGCTCAGGCTCAGGCTTGGGCTCAGGGTCAGACTCAGGCTCAGGCTCTAGCTTGGGCTCAGGGTCAGACTCAGGCTCAGGATTTGGTTAAGGATTAGGCTAAGTATCTGGCTCAGGATCAGGCTAAGACCGAGTCTCAGGCTCAGGTTAAGGCTGAGAATCAGGCTCAGATTCAGACTCAGGTTCAGGCTCAAGCTCAGGCTCACACTCAGACTTAGATCCAGAATCAAACCAAGACCAAGACCCAGACACAGAACCAGATTCAGACACAGAACTAGACCAAGGACCCAGACCCACACCCAGACCAAGACACATATTCAGACCCAGGTTCAGACCTAGACTCAGACTATAACTCCACCTGATGCTCAGGCTCAAGTTCAGGTTCAGGTTCAAGATCAAGATTAGGCTCGGGGTAAGGCTCAGACTCAGGCTCATTCTCAGGCTCAGTCTCAGGCCCAAGCTCATGCTCAGCTTCAGGCTAAGGTTCAGGCTCAAGCCCAGGCTTAATCTCAGGCCTAGGCTCAGAACCAGGGCCAGGCTCAGAACCAGGCCCAGGATAAGAACCAAGCCCAGGATAAGAACCAGGCCCAGGCTAAGAACCAGATTCAGGACTAAGCTCAGGCACAGTTTCATTCTCAGAACCAGACCCAGACCTAGACTTAAAACCACACCCAGACCCAGACCCATATTCAGGACAAGATTCAGACTCACATTCAGACTCAGGCTCAGAATCAGATTCAGACTCAGACTAAGGTTCAGGCTAAGTCTCAGGCTCTGCCCATGCTAAAGCTCAGGCTCAGGCCCAGTCTTAGGATCAGTTTCAGGATCAATCTCATTCTCAGGTTCAGGCTCAGGATAAGACATAGTCTCAATCTCAGGCTCAAGCCCAGTCTCAGGCTTAGGCTCAGGCTCAGGCTCATTTCATGTTCAATCCCAGGCTGAGGCTCAGGGTAATACTCAGGCCCAAGCTCAGGCCCAGGCTTAGGCTCAGGACAAGGCTTAGTCTCAGTTTCAGGATCAGGATTATTCTCAGGATCAGACTCAAGCCCAGCCTCAGGCTCAACTCACGCCCAGGCTTAGGCTCAGTTTCAAGTTCAGGCTCAAGCCCAGGCTTAGGCTCTCTTTCAGGATCAGGCTTATTCTCAGGCTCAGGCCCAAATTCAGGCTGAGCCTCAGGCTCAGGCCCATGCTCAGGCCCAGGCTCTGGCCCAGTATAAGGCCCAGGCTTAGGCCCAATCTCAGATTCTGTCTAAGGCTCAGGTTCAGGCTCAGGCCCAGACTCAGGCTCAGACCCAGGCTCAGACTCAGGCCCAGGTTCAGGACCAGGCTCTGGTTCAGGTTTAGGCACAGGGTCAGGCTAAGGCTATGGCCCAGGCTTAGGCTCAGGCTAAGGTTCAGGCCCTGGCTCAAACTCAGGCTCAGGCTTAGGCTTAGGCCAAGGCACAGACTCAGGCATGGCTCAGAAACTGGCTCAGGGACAGTCTCAGAACCAGGCTAAAGACCAGGCTCAGGCTAAAGCTGGCTCAGGCCCGACCTCTGTTTCAGGCCCAGGCTCAGAACCAGGCTCAAGCTCAGGCCAAGGCTAAGACTCAGGCCCAGGCTCAGAACCTGGCTCAGAACCAGGCTCAGAAACAAGCTCAGGACCAGGATTAGGCTTAGGTTCAGGCTTAGCCACAGGCTCTGGCTCAGACCTAGGCTCAAGCTTAGGCTCAGGTTCAGGACCAGGCTCAGGCCCAGGCTCATTCTCAGACCCACACACAGACCCAGACTTAGAACCACACCAGTACCCAGATTCAGGCCCAGATTCAGACCCAGATTCAGACCTAGACCCATACTCACTCAGACCTAGGCTTAGGCTCAGGCTCAGAATCAGGATCAGGTTTAGACTCAGTGTCAGGCTCAGACTCAGACTAAGACTCAGACTAAGTCTCAGGCTCTGCCCCTCCTAAGGCTCAGGCTGACGCTCAGGCTCAGGCCCAGGCTTATGCTCAAACTCAGGACCAGGCTAAGAACCAGGCTCAGGCCCAGGCACAGACTCAGGCCTTGGCTCAGAACCAGGATCAGCCCTAGTCTCAGAACCAGGCTCAGGCCCAGGCTCAGGAAAAGGCTTAGGCTCAATCTCAGGCTTAGACACAGTTTCAGGCTCAGGCTCTGTCTCAGGCCTAGGCCCAGGCTCAGAACCAGGCTCAGAACGAGGCTCAGAACCAGGTTTAGGCTCAGGCTCAAGTTCAATCCAGGCTCAGGCCCAGGCTCAGACTCATGCTTAGGCTCAAGCTAAGGCTAAGGCTCATGCCCGGGCTCTAGCTCAAGCTCAGGCTCAGGCCCAGGCTCAGAGCTAGGCTCAGGCTCAGGTTCAGGCCCAGGCTCAAGCTCAGGCTCAAGCTTAAGTCCAGGCTTAGGCTCAGACTCAGGCCCAGGCTCTGAACCAGGCTCAGAATTAGGCTTAGGACCAGTTTCAGGCTGAAGCTCAGGCGCAGGCTCAGGATCAAACTCAGGCTAATTTTCAGGCCCAGGCCCAGTCTCAGGCCCAGGCCGAGGCTCAGGCTAAGTCTCAGGCCTAGGCCCAGGCTCAGGCCCAGACTCAGAACAAGGCTCAAAACCAGGTTCAGGACCAGGTTTAGTCTTAGGCCCAGGCTCAGTCTCAGGCTCATGCTCAGGCCCAGGCTCAGGCTCAGACTCAGGACCAGGCTCAGGATTAGGCTCAGGTTCAGAATCATACTAAGGCTCAGGCTCAGGCTAAGGTCCAGGCTTAGGCTCAGTTCAAGGCTCAGGCCCAGGCTTAGGCTCAGTTCCAGAATCGTGCTCAGGGGCTGGCTTAGGCTCAGTTTCATGCGCAGTTAATTCTCAGGCTAAGGCCCAGGCTCAAACCCAGGCTTTGGCTCAGGCTCAGGCTAATGATAAGAATCAGGCTCAAGCTAAAACTTAGGCACATGTTCAGTCTCAGATCCAGACTCACACTCAGACCCAGACACAGACCCAGACCCAGACCCAGACAAAGACCTAGACCTAGACCCACACCCAGAGCCAGACCCAGATTCAGACCTGGATTCAGACTTAGACTCAGATTACGACTGAGGCTAAGGATCAGGCTCAGGTTCAGGCTCAGGATAAGAGTCAGGATTAGGCTCATGCTCAGGTTCAGGTTCCGGCCCAGGATCAAGCTAATGCAGAGGCCCATGCTCCGACTCAGGCTCTGGCTCAGACTCAGGCCCAGGATCTGAACCAGGCCCAGGCTCATAACCTGGCCCAGGCTCAAAACCAGTCTCAGGACCAGGCTTAATCTCAGGCCCAGGGTCAGAACCAGGCTCAGGACCAGTCTCAGGCTTAGGCTAAGGCTCAGCCGAAGGATCAGGCTCATGCCCAGGCTCAGGCTTAGTCTCAGGTTCAGGCCCAGGCTTATTCTCAGACCTACACCCGGACATAGACCTAGAACAACACCCAGACCCAGATTCAGGCCCTTATTCAGACCCAGATTAAGACCTAGACTCAGACTCAGAGCTAGGATAAGGCTCAGCATCAGACTCAGACTAAGGATCAGGCTATGGATCAGGCCCAGGCTCAGACCCAGGCAAAGACTCAGGCTCTGGTTCAGTCTCAGGCCCAAGCCCAGGCTCAGGAACAGGCTCACGCTCAGGCAAAGATTCAGGCCATGGCTCAGACCCAGGCTCAGGTTCAGTCCCAGGCTTAGGCGCAGACTCAGGCTCAGACTTAGGCTCAAGCTTTGGATATGGCTCAGGTTCAGGCTCAGGCCTATGGCTCAGGTTCAATCTCAGGACTAGGCTCAGTTCCAGGCTCAAGCTTAGGCACAGGCTTAGATTAAAGCCAAGTCTCAGAACCAAACTCAGGCTCAGGACAAGGCTCAGGCTCAGGCTCAGGTCCAGGCTCAGTTTCTGGCTTTGGTTTAGGCTCAGGCTAGGCTCAGGTTCAGACTCATGCCCAAGCTTCGAACCAGTCTCAGGCCGAGGCTCAGAACAAGGCTCAGGTACAGGCTGAGGCTCAGAATCAGGCTCAAGCTCAGTTTCAGACTCTGACTCAGACCCAGATGCAGACCCAGACCCATACCCTGATCCAGACCCAGATATAGACCCAGACACAGACACAGACCTAGAACTAGACCCACACCCAGACTCAGATTCAGACCCAGGTTCAGACCTAGACTCAGACTCCAACTGAGGCTCAGGATCAGGCTCAGGTTCAGGTTGAGGATCAAGATAGGCTCACGATAAGGCTTAAATTCAGGCTCAGGCTCTGGCTCAAGCCCAGGCTCAGGCTCAAACTCAGGAACAGGCTCAGGCCCAGGCTCAGATTCATGCTCAGGCTCAGACCCAGTCTCAGGATCAGCTTCAGGCTTAGGCTCAGGCCTAGGCTTAGCTCAGTCTCAGGCTCAATCTCAGGTCCAGGCTCAGACTCTGGCCCAGACTCAGAAACAAGCTAAAGGCCAGGCTCAGAACCAGGTTTAGGACCAGTCTCAGGCTAAGGCTATGGCTCAGGCCTTGGCTCTCGCTCTGGCCCAGGCTCATACTCAGGCCCAGGCTCTGGCTCTGGCCAAGGCTCAGACTCAGGCGCAGTCGCAGAACAAGATCCAGGCTCAAAACCAGAATCAGGACAAGGCTCAGGACAAGGCTCAGGCACTGGCTTAGGCTCAGTTTCAGGCTCAGACACAGGCTTAGGCTCAGTTTCAGGCTCAGACACAGGCTTAGGCCCAATCTTAGGCTCAGGCCCTAGCTCAGGCCCTAGCTCAGGCCCAGGCTAAGGTTCAGTTTCAGGCTCATTCTCAGGTTCAGGCTCAGGTTGAGGCTCAGGTTGAGGCTCACGCTCACGCTAAAACTCAGACTCAGGTTCAGAACCAGGTGCAGAACCAGGTACAGAATAAGCCGCAGAACAAGGTTCAGGCCTAGGCTCAGGCCCAGGCTCAGTCTTAGGCTAAGGTACAGGCCTAGGCTCAGGTACAGGCCTAGGCCTAGGCTCAGGTTCAGATCTAGGCCTAGGCTCAGGTTCAGGCCTAGGCCTAGGCTCAGGTTCAGATCTAGGCCTAGGCTCAGGTTCAGGCCTAGGCCTAGGCTCAGGTTCAGATCTAGGCCTAGGCCCAGGCTCAGGGCCAAGCTCTGTCTCTAACCCAGGATCAGACTCAGGCCCTGTCGCAGAACAAGGCCCATGCTCAAAACCAGGCTCAGGCTCTGGACCTGGCTCAGGCACAGGCTCAGGCTCAGTTTCAAGTTCACGCTCAAAATCAGGCTCAGTGCCAAGCTCAGGCCCCAGCTCAGGCTACGGCTCAGGCTTAGGCCCAGGCTCAGGCTCAGGCTCAAACTCACGCTCAGTCGCAGGCTCAGCCTCAGGCTAAAACTCAGACTCAGGATCAGAATCAGGCGCAGGCCCAGGCTCAGGATTAGCCTCAAAACTAGGTTCAGGCCGAGGCTCAGGCCCAGGTTCAGGCTTAGGCTAAGGCTATGGCTTAAGACCAGGTTTAGGCCTAGGCCTAGGCTCAGGCCCAGACTCCGGCTCAGGTTCAAGCTCAGGCGCAGTCTCAGGCTATGGCTCAGGCCTAGGTTCAGGCTCAGGCTTAGGCTCAGGCCTAGGCTCAGGCCTAGGTTCAGGCTCAGGCTTAGGCTCAGGCACAGGCACAGGCTTAGCTCAGGCTCAAGCCCAGGCTCAGGCCCAAGCTCAGAAACGGGCCCAGGGCCAGGATCAGAAACAGGCTCAGGCTAAGGTTCAGCCTCAGGCCTAGGCTCAGGACCAGGCCTAGGCTTAGAAACCAGGCTCAGAACTAGGCTCCTAACGAGGCTCAGAACCAGGATCAAGACAAGGTTTAGGCTTAATCTCAGGCTCAGCCGAAGGTTCAGTCTCAGACCCAGGCTTAGGCCTAGGTTCTGGCCGAGGCTTATTCTCAGACCTACACCCAGACATAGACCTAGAAGAACACCCAGAACCAGATTCAGGCCCTTATTCAAAACCAAATTAAGACCTAGACTCAGACTAAGAGTTAGGATCAGGTTCAGGCTCAAGATCAGGTTCAGACTCAGACTAAAGATCAAGCTATGACTCAGGCCCAGGCTCAGTCTCAGGCCCAAGCCCAAGCCCAGGCTCAGGAACAGGCTCAGGGTCACGCTCAAGCAATGATTCAGGGCATGGCTCAGGTCCAGGCTCATGTTTAGACCCAGGCTTAGGCGCAGGCTTAGGCTCAAGCTCAGGCTAAGGATATGGCTCAGGTTATGGCTCAAGCCTATGGCTCAGGCTCACTCTCAGGACCAGGCTCAGTTCCAGGCTCAAGCTTAGGCACAGACTCAGATTAAAGCCCAGCCTCAGAACCAAACTCAGGGCCAGGCTCAGGCCCAGGCTCAAGCTCAGGCTCAGGTTCAAGCTCAGGCTCAGGCTAGGCTCAGGCTCAGGTTCAGACTCATACCCAAGCTTAGAACCAGTCTCCGGCCAAGGCTCAGAACCAGGCCCAGAACCAGGCCCAGGCTCAGAACTAGGCTCAAGACAAGGCTCAGGTTAAGGTTCAGATTCAGGCTCATGCCCAGGCTCAGGATCAGACTGAGGCTCAAGCTCAGGCTCAAGCTCAGTTTCAGACTTGACTCAGACCCAGATGCAGACCCAGAACCAGACCCTGATCCAGACCCAGATATAGACCCAGACCTAGAACTAGACACAGTCCCACACCCAAATTCAGACGCAGGTTCAGACCTAGACTCAGACCCCGACTGAGGCTCAGGCTCAGGATCAGGCTCAGGTTCAGGTTGAGGATCAAGATAGGCTCACGATAAGGCTCAGGCTCAGTCTAACGCTAAGGCTCTGGCTCAGGCTCAGGCTAAGGTTCAGCCTCAGGCCTAGGCTCAGGACCAGGCTTAGGACCAGGATCAGGCTCAGACCCAGACCCCTGCTAAGCTTCAGACTAAGGTTCAGTTTCAGGCTCAAACCCATTCTCAGACTCAGGCCCAAGCTCAGAACTAGGCTCAGGCCCAGGTTAAGGCTGAGGCTCAGGTTCAGTTTAAGGCCCAGGCTCAGGCTAAGGTTCAGACTCAGGCCTAGGCTCAGAACCAGGCCTAGGCTCAGGACTAGGCTCAGGCTCAGAACCAGGCTCCTAACGAGGCTCAGAAGCAGGCTCAGAACCATGCTCATAACAAGAATCAGAATCAGCCGCAGGTTCTGGCTCAGGCCCATACTCAGGCTCAGGCCCAGGCTCAGGCTAAGGCTCAAGTTAAGGCCCAGGCTCAGGCCCATGCTTATTCTCAGACCCACACCCAGTCCCAGACCTAGATCCACACCCAGACCCAGATTCAGGCCCAGATTCCGACCAATTTTCAGACCTAGACTCAGACTCAGATTCATACTGAGGGTTAGGCTCATGATCAGAATCAAAATCAGGATCAGTTTCAGGCTTGGCTCAGGCTCTGTCTTAGGCTCAGTTTTACTCTCAGGCTCAGTATCAGGCCCAGGATAGGCTCAGTTTCAGGCCCAGGCTCAGGCTCAGACCCAGACTCATGCTAAGCTTCAAGCTAAGGTTCAGTTTCAGGCTCAGACCCATTCTCAGACTCAGGCCCAAGCTCAGAACTAGGCTCAGGCCCAGGTTAAGGCCAAGGCTCAGGTTCAGTTTAAGGCCCAGGCTCAGGATCAGGCTCAGGCTAAGGTTCAGACTCAGGCCTAGGCTCAGAACCAGGCCTAGGCTCAGAACCAGGCCTAGGCTCAGGACTAGGCTCAGGCTCAGAACCAGGCTCCTAACGAGGCTCAGAAGCAGGCACAGGACCAGGTTTAGGCTCAGGCCCAGGCTCAGGCAAAGGCTTAGTCTTAGGCTCATTCTAAGGCTATGGTTTAGGCCCAGGCTCAGGTCTAGGCCTATTTTCAGTCTCAGGCCTAGGCTCAGGCCTAGGCCTAATCTCAATCACAGGCTCAGGCTATGGCTCAGACACAGGCTCAGGCCTAGGCTCAGGCTCAGTCTCAGGCCCAACTCAGGACAATCTTAGGCTCAGTTTCAGGCTAAGGTTAAGACTCCGGCCTAGGCTCAAAACCAGGCCTAGGCTCAGAACCAGGCCTAGGGTCAGGACCAGGCTCAGGCTCAGGACCACACTCATAGCCAGGCTCCTAACGAGGCTCAGAAGCAGGCTCAGGACAAGGTTTAGTTTTAGGCTCAGGTTCAGCCGCAGGTTCATGCCCAGGCTCAGCCCCAAGCTCAAGCTAAAGCTCAGGTTAAGGCCCAGGTTCAGGCCCAAGCTTATTTACAGACCCACACCCAGTCCCAGACCTAGATCCACACCCAGACTCCGATTCAGAACCAGATTCAGACCAAGACTCAGACTTAGATTCAATCTGATGGTTAGGCTCAGGATCAGATCTAGGCTCAGGACCAGGCTCAGACGAAGGCTCAGGCTAAGGCTATGGTTCAGGCCCAGGTTAAGGCTGAGGCTCAGGTTCAGCCACAGGCTCAGGCCCAGGATCAGGCCCAGGCTAAGGCTTAATCTCAGGATCAGGCCCAGGCTCAGGCCCAGGCCTATTCTCAGACACAGACCCAAACCTAAAACCACTCCCAGACCAATACCCAGACCCAGATTCATGCCCTGATTCAGACCTATATTCAGACCTAGACTCAGGTTCAGGCTCAGGATCGGGATCAGGTTCAGTCTAAGGTTCAGGCTTAGGCTCATACTCTATCTCAGACTAAGGCTCAGAGTAATTCTCAGGTTGTGCAAAGGCTTAGGCTCAGGTTAAAGCCCAGGCTTATGCTCAGTTTCAGGCTCAAGCTCATTCTCAGGCTCAAGCCCAGGCTCAGGCCCAGTCTCAGGCCCAGTCTCAGGTTTAGGCTCGAATTCAGTCTCAGACTCAGTATCATGTTTAGGCGTAGGCTCAGGCCCTGGTTCAGACTCAGGCCCAGGCTCAGGTTTAGGCTCAGGTTCAGGCTCAGGCCCAGGCTTGCTAGGGCTCAGGGTCAATCTCATGTTCAAGCTCAGACCCAGGTTCAGGCTTATGCTCAGGTCCAGGCTCAAATCCAGGCTCAGACTCAGGCCCAGGCTCAGAAAGAGGCTCAGGGCCAGTCTCAGAACCAGGCTCAAGCTCAGGCACAAGCTAAGGCTATGGTTAAGGATCAGGCTCAGGCCCAGAATCAGACTGAGGCTCAGAATTAGGCTCAGGACCAGCCTCAAGCTCAGGCCTAGGCTCAGAACCAGGCTCAGAACAAGGCTCAGAACCAAGCTCAGGACCAGGCTCAGGCTTAGCCACAGGCTCAGGCTCAGGCACAAGCTTATTCTTAGACCCACACCCAGACCCAGACCTAGAACGACACCCAGGCTCAGACCCAAATTCAGGCACAGATTCAGACCCAGATACAGACCTAGACTCAGGCTCAGGATCAGGTTCAGACTCAGGCTCAGACTTAGACTAATTCTCAGGCTCTGCCCTAGCTAAGGCTCTGAAGCTCAGGCCCGGCTTAGGCTTATTCTCAGATTCAGGCTCAGGCTTAGAAATAGGCTCAAACTAAGATTTAGTCTCAGGCATAGACTTAGGCCCAAGTCTCAGGATCAGGCCCAGGCTCAGGCTTAAGCTCAGGCTCAGTCTCAGGCGGCCCAGGTACAGGCCAAGGCTAAGGCACAGGCCCAGGCTCAGCTTCAAGCTGTGGCTCAGGTTCAGGCCCAGACCCAGGCACAATCCCAGTCTTAAGCTCAGACACAGGTTGAGACTCAGGCTCAGAACCAGACTCAGGCCCATGCTCAGAACTAGGCTCAGAACCAGATTCAGGACTAGGCTCAGGCCCAGGCTCATTCTCAGAACCAGACCCAGACTTAGAACCACACCCAGATCCAGACCCATATTCAGGACAAGATTCAGACCCACATTCAGACCTAGACTCAGACTCAGATTGAGGATCAGGCTCAAGCTCAGGATCACGATCAGGTTCAAGCTCAGACTCAGGCTCAGACTCAGATTAAGGTTCAGGCTAAGTCTCAGGTTCTGCCCAGGCTAAGGCTCAGACTCAGGCCCAGTCTTAGGCTCAGTTTAAGGCTCAAGCTCATTCTCAGGTTCAAGCCCAAGCTCAGACTTAGTCTCAGGCTAAGGCTCAAGCCCAGTCTCAGGCTTAGGCTCAGGATCAGGCTCAGGTTCAGGCTCAGTCCAGGATCAAGCCCAGGCTTAGGCTAAGGCTTAGGCCCAGGCTCAGGCCCAAGCTTAGGCTCAGGACCAGGCATAGGCTCAGTTTCAGGATCAGGATTATTCTCAGGCTCAGGCCCATCCTCATGCTCAACTCAGGCCCAGGCTTAGGCTCAGTATCAGGTTCAGGCTCAAGCCCAGGCTTAGGCTCTGTTTCAGGATCAGGCTCATTCTCAGGCTCAGGCCCAAACTCAGGCTGAGCCTCATGCTCAGGTTTAGGCCCAGGCTCTTGCCCAATATCAGGCCTAGGCTTAGGCCCAATCTCAGATTCAGTCTAAGGCTAAGGCTCAGTTTCAGGCTCAAACCCAGGCTCAGGCTCAGACCCAGGCTTAGACTCAGGCCCAGACACAGAAAGAGGCTCAGGTTCAGGTTTAGGCGCGGGCTCAGGCTTAGGCTCAGACCCTGGCTCAAACTCAGGTTCAGGCTCAGTCCAAGGCACAGACTCAGGCATGGCTCAGAAACTGGCACAGAGTCTCAAAACCAGGCTAAAGACCAGGCTCAGGCTAAGGCTATGGCTCAGGCCCGGACTCAGACTCAGGCCCAGGTTCAGGGACATCCTCGGAACCAGGCTAAGGATCAGGCTCAGACCCAGGCTCAGAAACTGACTCTGAACCAAGCTCAGAATCAAGCTCAGGACCAGGATCAAGCTTAGCCAAAGGCTCTGGCTCAGACCCAGTCTCAGGCTTAGGCTCAGGTTCAGGACCAGGCTGAGGCCCAGGCTCATTCTCAGACCTACACCCAGACCCAGACCTAGAACAATACCCGGACCCAGATTCAGGCCCAGATTCAGACCCAGATTCAGACTTAGTCTTAGACTCAGACTCAGACCTAGGCTTAAGCTTAGGCTCAGAATAAGGATCAGGTTTAGAATCAGTGTCAGGCTCAAACTCAGACTAAGACTCAGGCTAAGTCTAAGGCTCTGCCCTTCCTAAGGCTCAGGCCCAGGCTCATTCTCATTCTCAGAATCCGGCCCAGGCTTAGGCTCAAACTCAGGCTCAGGACCAGGCACAGACTCAGAACCAGGCTTATAACCAGGCTCAGCCCTAGTCTCAGAACCAGGTTCAGGCCCAGGCTCATAACCAGGCTCGGGCTCAGTCTCAGGCTTAGACTCAGTTTCAGGATCAGGTTCAGGCTCTGTCTTAGGCATAGGCCCAGGCTCAGAACTAGGTTCAGGACCAGACTCAAGCTTAGGCTCAGTTTCAGGACCAGGCTTAGGCTCAGACTCAATCTCAGATTCAGACTCAATCTCAGGCCTAGGCCCAGACTCAGGCTCAGGCTCTTCTTCAGGCTAAGGCTCAGGTTCAGACTCAGGCCCAGTCACAAGCTCAGGCTCAAGCTCAAGCTTAATCCCAGGCTCAGGCTTATACCAAGGCTTAAACTCAGGCCCAGGCTCAGACTCAGGCTCATTCTTAGGCCTAGGCCCAGGCTCAGGCCCAGGCTCAGAACAAGGCTCAGGACCAGGTTTAGGCTTAGGCCCAGGCACAGTCTCAGGCCCAGGCTCAAACTCTAACCCAGGCTCAGAAACATTCTCAGGGCCAGGATCAGAACCAGGCTCAGGACCAGGCTCAGGCTGAGGCCAAGGCTATGGCTCAGGCCCAGGCTCAGACATAGGCTCAGGCTCAGTCTCAGGCCAAGGCTAAGCCCAGGCTCAAGCTTGGTATCAGGCTCACTCTCAGTCCAAGGTTAAGTCCTAGGCTAAGGCTTTGGCTCAAGCTCAGGTTCAGGCTCAGGCCCAGGCTCAAGCTCAGGCTCAGGATAAGGACTAGAATCAGGCCCAGGCCCAGGCTTAGAAACAGGCTCAGGTCCAGGCTCAGAACCAAGCAAAGGACTAGTCTCAGGCTAAGGCTATGGCTCAGGACCAATTTCAGGCTCAGGCGCAGGGTCAAACTCAGGCCCAGGCTCAGAACCAGTTCCAGGTTCAGAACCAGACTTAGGATCATACTCAGCTCAGGCCCAGACTCAGACCAAGCTCAGGACAGTCTCAGGCTTAAGCTCAGGCCCAGGCTAAGGCTTAGGCTCAGGTTCAGGACCAGGCTCAGGCCCAAGCTCATTCTCAGACCCACACCCAGTCCTAGACCAAGAACCACACCCAGACCAAGACCCAGATTCAGACCCAGATTCAAACCTAGACATAGACTCAGACTCAAATTGAGGCTGAGGATCAGGATCAGGTTCAGGCTCACACCTAGGCTCAGGCTCACACTTAGGCTCAGGCTCGGACTCATAATCAGACTAAGGCTCAGGCTAAGGTTCAGACTCAGGCTAAGCCTCAAACTCAGGCTAAGGCTCAGGCCCAGGCTTAGGCTCAGTTTCAGTCTAAGGCTCAGGCTCAGGCCCAGGGTTAGGCTAAGTTCCAGACTCGGGCTCAGGCTCTGGCCCAGGCTTAGGCTCAGTTTCAGGCTCAGTTAATTTTCAGGATCAGGCCCAAGCTCATGCCAAGGCTCAGGCTCACGCTCAAGCTAAAACATAGGCACAAGTTCCTTCTCAGACCCAGACTGATACTCAGACCCAGACCCAGACCCTGACCCTGACCAAGACCCAGATCCAGACCCAGACAGAAACCTAGACCTAGACCCACACCAAGAGCCAGACCCAAACCCAGATTCAGACCTGGATTACGACTTTGACTCAGACTCCGACTGAGGCTAAGGATCAGGCTCAGGTAGAGGCCCATGCTCCAACACAGGCTCTGGCTCAGGCTCAGATTGAGACTCAGGCTCAGACTCAGACTCATGATTAGGCTCAGCTCAGAATTAGGCTCCAGATCAGGCTTAGGCCCAGGCTCATTCTCAGTCACAGGCCCAGGCTAAGACTCACGTTAAGGTTCAGTCTAAAGCTCAGGCTCAAGCCAGGCCCAGTCACGCTAAGTCTCAGGTTCAAGCTCAGGTTCAGGCTCAGGATCAGGCACAGGTAAATGCTTAGAATCAGGCTCAGGCCCTGGTTAAGGCTCAGGATCAGACTCAGGTTATGTCCCAGGCTCAGGCAATGTTTCAGGCTCAGCCCCAGGCTCAGACTCAAGCTAAGGCTCTGAATAGGCTCAGGTCCAGGCTTAGAGATAGGATCAGGTTTAGCCGTAGGCTCAGGCTCAGGTTCAGGCGTAGGCTCAGGCTCAGGCGTAGGCTCAGACTCAGGTTCAGGCGTAGGCTCAGGGCCAGGCTTATTTTCAGACCCACACCCAGACCAAGACCTAGAACAACACCCAGACCCAGATTCAGGCACTGATTCAGACCCATATTCAGACCTACACCCAGACTCAGACTCAGACTGAGGCTCAGGCTCAGAATCAGGATCAGGTTCGGGCTTAGGCATAGACTCAGACTCAGACTAAGGATCAGAATAAGGCTCAGGTTCTGCCCAGTCTATGGCATAGGCTCAGGCTTAGGCTCAGTTTCAAAGAGAAGCTCTTTCTCAGGCTCAGATTCAGGCTCAGGCTCATTCCCAGTCTCAGGCCCAGGCTCAGAACCAGGTTCAGGACCAGGCTCAATCTCAAGGCCAGGTTCAGGCCCTGGCTTATTCTCAGACCTAAACCCAAACATAGACCAAGAACAACACCCAGACAAAGATTTAGGCCCTTTTTCAGACCCAGATTTAGACCTAAACTCAGACTCAGAGTTAGGATCAGGCTCAGGATCAGGTTCAGACTCAGACTAAGGATCAGGCCCAGGCTCAGACTAAGCCTCACTCTCAGGCCCAATCCCAGGCTCAGGCTCACGCTCAGGCAAAGACTCAGGCTATGGCTCAGGCCCAGGCTCAGGTTTAGATCCAGGCTCAGGTTCAGTCCAGGCTCAAGCCCAGGCTCAGGCTAAGGCTCATGCCCAGGCTCAGGCTCAACTCAGGCCCAGGCTTAGGCTCAGTTTCAGGTTCAGGCTTAGGCTCAAGCCCAGGCTTAGGCTCTGTTTCAGGATCAGGCTCATACTCAGAATCAGGCCCAAACTCAGGCTTAGGCCAAGACTCAGGCTCAGGCTTTGGCCCAGTATTAGGCCCAGGCTTAGGCCCAATCTCAGATTCAGTCTAAGGCTCAGGTTCAGGCTCAGGCCCAAGCTCAGAACAAGGCTTAGGACGAGATTCAGTCTGAGGCTCAGGCGCAGGCTACGGATCAGACTCAGGCTCATTCTCAGGCCTAGGCCTAGGCTCAAGCCCAGACTCAGGCTAAGGCTCAGAGTCAGGCCCGGGCTTAAGTTCAGGACCAGGCATAGGCTCAAGCCCAGACTCAGGCTAAGGCTCAGAGTCAGGCCCGGGCTTAAGTTCAGGACCAGGCATAGGCTCAGTTTCAGGATCAGGATTATTTTCTGGCTCAGGCCCAGCCTCAGGCTCAACTCAGGCCCAGGATTAGGCTCAATTTCAGACTTAGGATCATTTTCAGGCTCAAACTCAGGCCCAGGCTCACTAAGGCTCAGAGTCAAGCTCAGGTTCAAGTTCAGGATCAGGCACAGGTTCAGGTCCAGGCTCAGACTCAGAACCAGGCTCAGAACCAGGCTCAGCACCAGTCTCAAGCTCAGGCTGAGGCCAAGGCTCAGGCTTAGGCTCAGGCCCAGGCTCAGCCTCAGGACCAGGCTCAGACCTAGACTCAGAAACAGGTTCAGGTCCAGGCTCAGGACCAGGCTCATACTCAGGCCTTGGCTTAGGCTCAGTTTCAAAATCAGTTTCATTCTCAGGCTCAGAACCAGGCTCAGAACTAAGCTCAAGATCAGGCTCAGGCTCAGGACCAGCTTCTGGCCCAGGCTTCAGGACCAGGCTCATGCTCAGGATCATTCTCAGACCCAGACCCAGACATAGAACCAGACCCTGACCCAGATTCCGGCCCAGATTCAGACCCAGATTCATACCTAGACTCAGACTGAGGCTCAGGCTCAGGATCAGGATTATGTTTAGGCTCAGGCTCTGACTTAGACTCAGATTAAATCTCAGGCTCTGCCCAGGCTACGTCTCAGGCTCAGGCTCAGGCATTGGCTTAGGCTCAATTTCAGAATCAGTCTCATTCTCAGGCTCAGGTCCAGGCTCAGAACCAGGCCCAGGCTTAGAACTAGGCTGAGGCTAAGGCTCAGTTTTAGGCCTAGGCCCAGATTCAGGCCCAGGCTCAGTCTCAAGCCTAGGCCCAGGCACATGCCCAAGCTCAGGCTCATGCCCAGGCTCAGACTCAGGCTCAGACTCAGGCTCAGGCGCAGGCTCAGGCTTTGATTAGGCTATGGCTGAGGTCCAGGCTCAGGCCCATACTCAGGCTCAGGATAATGCTATGGCTCAGACCCAGGCTCAGGCCCAGGCTCAGAATGAGGCTCAGAACCAGTCTCAGGACCAGGTTTAGGCTTAGGCTCAGGCTCAGCCTCAGGCACAGGCTCAGGTTCAGGCTTAGGCTCAGACTTAGATTCAGAAACAAGCTCCGGGCCAGGTTCAGGGCCAGGTTCAGAACCAGGTTCAGGACGAGTCTCAGGCTCAGGCTCAGCCTAAGGCTATGTCTCAGGCCAAGGTTCAGACTCAGGCCCAAGCTCAGACTCAGGCCCAGGCTTAAAACCGGGCTCAGGACCATGCTCAGGCTTAGGCCCAGCCTCAGAACCAGGCTCAGAACTAAACTCAGGACCAAATTTCGGCTTAGGCTCAGGCTAAGCCGCAGGCTCAGGTTCATGCTTAGGCTCAGGTTAAGGCCCAGGCTCAGTCTCAGGCTGAGATTCAGGCTCAGTCTCAGGCCTAGGACCAGGCTCAGGCCCTGGCTCAAGCTCAGGCCCAGGATCTGACTCAGGCTTAGTCTCAAGCCCAGGCTCAGTCTCAGGCCTAGTCTCAGGCTCAGGCCCAAGTATAGGTCAGGCCAAGGATCAGGCCCAGGCTCAGGCTCAGACCAAGGCCCAGGCTCTGCTTCAGGATAAGGCTCAGACTCAGGCTTAGGTTCAAGCTCAGGCCCAGCCACAAGCTCAGGCTCAGGCTCAAGATGTCTGTCTCTCTCCCAATCCCTTCACCCCTTCTCCATCATAACTTGACGAGCGAGCGCTAACTAGTTACCACAATTCCTGTTCCAAGCGTTCAAATCTGTTCCTTAACTTTCAACTTATGAACGAATTAAGATTTATGTGTTATATATCCGAAGCCTATTGCGTTTGATTCTTTCATTTTTTTACTTATAATAATTAACCTTAGCATATAGCCTTTAGTGTCTAATTCACAGAATTATGTCAATTGATGTTAAGAAAAATAGCTTGTTTAATATTGTAGGCTGTGCTGCTATCTAGTAACGATAGTAAGCATTTATAGTTAATTTTTCCGTAGTAACCAACGAAGAACGACAGAAGTGTCGTGATTGACAAACACTCCTGACTCTTTATAATGTAGCATGTAATGGCGGTGTGAACAAATCACTCGCGAAGGAAAGTCGTTTGTTCAAAGCTCTCGTTCAAGAATCGTTCAATTTGAATGACTCGCTCACGAGCGACCCATCACTAATTTACACAGAGAAACTGATCTTTTTAACAACAACTTGATGCTACTCTATATACAGAGAAGCTTATATTTATAATAAACAACTTGATGCTACTTTACATACAGAAAACCTTGTCTTTTTAACAACAAATTGATGCTACTATATACACAGAGTACCCTTTACTTTTAAAAACAACTTTATGCAACTATATATATAAAGAAAAGAATGTCTTTTTAACTTATGCTACTATATATAAAGAGAACATTATCTTTTTAACAACAACTTTATTGAAGTAAAGATAATGATATTTGAGCAACAAACATTTGACATAGAAAAGACAAATAAACTATTTATGCACGTTCGTGACTTACCGTGGTATAAATTTCGGCGAACCAGTACCAGACGCTCCCGGATACGGCTAAACGCCCCTCGGACACGCCGGCCTAGCCCTCTGAAACAACCACCGAAACATCCGCTGCTCATTTTCGTTTTATTCTTCAATACAACTTAATTTCTTTCTCACAAACTCAAATTAACCTCTTTTATGGTTCTCCAAGAAGACACCACAAAGATTTTTCTTGCTAGGCAACAAGATTTGTTTCATAGGAAGAAAGAACAAACCTTGGAGAGACGCTTTTGATATTCTAATAAATCATTTAGTTTTTTATCCTTGGAATTGGAGCACAGTAAACTTCTTTTTGTTTTAAAACATGATATTTGGTTTATGGGTGAAAAGATTATAAAATAAATAAAGATTAAAATGTATATTATTTTAAAAAATTTGATTCTTTGCTAATTTATTCGAATTCCATAAATGCTGCAAGCCTTACAACAAATTATTATCTTGTTTTTTTATTTATTACTTACTTAACCATGGCCTTCTTTGTCAGGTAGTAGAAATAATTAAAATACAATTTCATTTAAAATTAAAAACACTGTTGTGTATCGCAAACAATGAAGAAATCTTAGTCTCGTTTATAAAATTAATATTACAGATGCATAAAATATCACCAGGCTATCGCCATATTATAATCTAAAATCAAAACTATTTTTAACTCACTTAATAACATAAATATTGCATTGTTTAATATTGTTTAATATTGTTTAATACACACATCGTTAATTAAATATATATAAATGAGTTTTGACCCACAAAAGAATGAATCTCTAGTATATCAACCAAGATATTTAAGAAGAAATGTTAAAACCTTGACTCAACACTATGTTTTGGAGATATTTCTAGAATAATAAAGTTATTGATTTAATCAAGTAAAGTTAGCTTCAGGAGACGTTCAGAAACTATTTATAATTAAATCTTAATTAGTAGATAAGCAGTTTTTTCTTTATTAGCCAAAACTATATTCCCTGGAAGACTCATTATGTATGTTGATTATACCTTTTCCTCATAATGAAATACTTTTTTTAAGCAGCTAGAAAACAAAAGTTTATGTAATAGAGCTCAAATATTTCATATGGTTTAAAAAGCATTGTATTTTGTGTGTCCGCCTCGTTGAAATCTGTTTACGTCTTTAAACTTTCTATAGGAGCTGTGTTAGTATTCCAAAATTCTCATTGTTTAATAATCTGTCAAGTGGTGTTAATATGAGCTGAAATTAATTATGGTTAGTTGGTTGGCTATAATGTTGCAGAATTTTACGCCTGTGTTTTACGTATTGATCTCTATAATATAACTGGATACATATCTGGGGCGAAATTTTCTAGCTGTCGTCTTCATACCATTGTGTAAGAGAAAAGAATACTTTCAGTTATCTCTTTCTCTCTTACAGCCATACAAAGCAACGTGGCATTTTGACATCGTTCATTAATTTGATTGAATATATGAGATCAATCAATGTCTGATTAGTTAAATGGATTAAATGTGTTAGTAAAAGCTTTGAAGTGCATATAAAAGTTGGAAACTGTGAGTTTTTTCTTTAAATAAGTTGTTGTACGCCAATATATACGATTATTTTTTTAAGGAAGCTCGTTTTTAAGGCTTTATCTCGTACCAGAAGCCTACCCTATAGTAGTATTTAGGTAGGATAAAAGACCTTCCGAAAGTGAATCAATACGAACATTTTAAGTGGCCGTTCATCCTACCAAAATACTAATATATGATAGTATTCTGATACGGAATAGATCCTTCAAGATTGGGGTTCTTACTTTAATCAGGGTTTAGTAGATACAGTAATTCCTTCAAGCATATAACCTAAATTATCATTTGAACGTAAGACTACTACACAAAGTATGTCATTCAAACAGAATTAATACAGTTCTTATCAAACTTGTTTCATTATAGTTATCGAAATTTTAACAAAATATAGTTTGGGAAGGCACTGTAACAAAAAAAATTGTATTATTATAATACTTTCTACACGACTATAACTTTTGTGATTTTTGAACGTATTTCAACTACACAAAGTTTGTCATTCAAACAAATGTAATCAATTTTTAAGACACCTTATTAAATATTTATCGAACTTTCAAAATAATATGGTTTCTGAAACCAATTTTCAAGCCAATAGCCAACTTTAAATATAAGTTTAGACTTGGCAGACTGTAAATAAAGTGGATGATAACTACCTATTTAAATATATTCAAGATTTTATTCGTTTTTATATAGTATTACGTGTAAAAATGAATTGTAAATCCTTTAATGTAAATTATTCGCCAGGCAAGTGTAGTATAATACTTCACTATTTTTAAATAATTATACTTGTATTCATCAGAGACATGTTTTCGCAAAGAACCATTCAAAGAAACCGTTAAATCTTTCTCCCCACAATGTAGCACCCGATAAACTTGAGGCGACTGAATTGTATCTCCTCGGAAGAGACTCTCTTCCGATACTTTAGAGACAAACAGCCAAAATGAAGATCCTGAATTATATCTCTTTTAAAAATTGGAATTATATCTCCGAAATCCTGATTTGTATCTCCTCGGAAGAGACTCTCTTCCGATACTTTTGCCACAAACAGCCAAAATGAAAATCCTGATTTATATCTCTTTAAAATTGGAATTATATCTCCGAAATCCTGAATTGTACCTCCTCGGAAGAGACTCTCTTCCAACACTTTACACACAAATAGCCCAAAATGAAAATCCTGAATTGTATCTCTAAGTATACGACTTTAAGTTTTAATTCTTATGCTCATAGAGATGAAGTAAACCGGAAACGTTTAAGATTGCTTTGTTTGTCAGATGCTAGATGACATAACAAGCGACAAACTTTGATTTATGCTTAGTACAGCTCATAAATAACAGAGGGCAGTATAAGGTAAAATCAATTAAATGAAATAATTTATAGAGGATTTTTATTTTCGTTTAGGTTTGAAAAAATTAAAATCACATTTTAATATGTATTTAAGCATTTTAACGGAAAACACACGATTTGTGTATTTATAATTATTAGGTTTGTATATTTATTTACGCATTCTATGGAACCTGTAATATTTACATCTGTTTTTAATAAATATATTAATAATATACCAAAAGTAAATGTTTAGGGTACTTTTACAATAAAAGATTTAAAAAGTATAATTGATTTTTAGGTCGTACACTACGTATTTTTCAACCGCTAGCACTAAAAATTTTTTTAAAAGTTGATTCATCTGGGGGGAAATTAAGTCGAAAGAAAACACATTATTTATTTTCATATTGAATTTGGGGAGATGTAAAACTAATGTGATTTGATTGGTCGGCATTCATTGTAAATTTATATGTTAGTTTTAGATATTCACTGATTGTGTGTATTCTTAAATTAGTGTGGTTTAATTAATTTTGAGCTATTTTCCCCCCATGATTCACCTTAACTATAAGACATTGATGTGTATCATATATCTTTAAATTTCCTGGAGACGCATTTTAAAATGTTTAGACACTTAATATTTATTTGTATTTATTAGTTTCACATGCCTGCCAAATTTCAGTTTTATACCACACTAAGATGTAGTTGTTTTTATTAGTTCTGTACATTTTTTAAGTGATGAACTTTTTCGTCGGTTACTAACCGATTAGGACAACACCAGTTTTAAACGATTTATAATTAGGTCAAACAATGTGTGATGGCTTTATTTTGACAAAAAAAGGCAAAATAAAATATATCGAAATCCTGGTCCGGCTATTTACTTCATCGTCTCTTATTAGATTTTGACCAACCCCGTTTTAAACTTTTTTTAATTGTCAAGCAGTACATGAACATTTTATTTTGTCAATAAGAGTGAGTTGGAGAAAGAAGTTGGGACTACTAAATTTCCAAAACTATTATAAATAAAACTTACCTGTAAAAGACTGAAAATTTAACATTTTTAATTGGGATTCCTGTAGAAAATTTAAATTTGGCAGGAATAGAAGTACGATTTCATATAACAAGAAAAGTTTTAAAATTTAGAATTTTAAACGTTAGTTGCAAACTGAAATTCTAAGGAAGGTAAAAGGACCACTCCAAATTACCATCACATTCTGAACATTTTAAATATTAAATGTGATCCCGGCAAAGAGTGTATGTAAGGGGGGATTTAATTGGATCATGATCACACGTTAAATATTTCTTTTACTACTAATTTTGTTTTCTTTAGCACGTTATCGCACTGGTTTTGCTGGTATTTATATAGTATATAACATAATTATGTTAAATATTGGTTGACTCTTTTTATTGTAAAACTAACGGAAGAGTAAATTTTGACAAATAACTCCATTTTTGCATGCTTTCTACTCTCTTTCTCTCGACACCTCGGAGACAGAATTATTGTGATCATAAAAAAATATTGAACTTTAGATTTTAATAAGTGTCAACGTTTCGTGACCCTCTGAAACCAGAAAAGTGTTTTCCGCGATGCCTTTTGTGTGTGTGTGCATGCACGCGTGCGTGTGCGTCTCGGCCTAGAACCGAAACCATTGTACCTATCGGGCTAAAAATTGGTATTTAAGATTTTCATAGGGTTCCCCCAAGTAAATTTTGGAATTAGATATCGAGCCCTAAAATTAAGGGTACCGTAGCTTACTGATGGAAAAAAAAGAAAAACTCAATTTTTTCAAAATTAACTTTAATGATTTTGATTACATTTTTTATCTAGGCACTGTTTAATATTACAAACGAAATTAAAACCTTCATTTCCCCGTGAAAATGACTTCGAGGATATTCTTACAGAAGCGTGACTTTCCAAATTTGATCATATCTTTGTAACTATTTGAGATACGAAATAAAAAAAATTATTTGAAATATATTTTTATAGAGCCAATAGTTTCTGAGCTATAAGTCAAACATTTACTTATTTTTTTTGACATTTTTGTAATTGTTTTGCTCTTTGTAATTCTCCAAAATAAAGCGATCAAAACAGTTTACAACTTTTTAGAATTGTTTTACAATTTGCTACATTTTTGTGCTCTAACACCTGGCCTATTTGAATTTTTTCATTATTTCTCCAAGGACTACATTTTCTTAAAATTCACCTTACCATTAAGATTTAATTATAGTAACAATGATGACTGATGAGTGATCCTTTAGTTGGCAATCATTATATCAACGAATAATTTATGGTAATAAAGCGCTAAAACAGCATGACAAAATGCCTACCAGACCATTTGCCGAGGTGGGGGGGGTGGTGGGGGGAAGTATTATTTTTAAGAAGGAGCTTTACAGTTGAAGGGGCAGCCCGCAACCTGCATTTCACCCATTTACCCAAAGGTTATTCTTATTCTGATGATATCTCAACTATCATGAATGATAATAAAATATTTATTGTGTCAAATTTAAGGTATCAATATGCAAAACGATAATGCCAGACTCAAATTTTAATAAAACCATGGAATAATTAGATAAAAAATTAGATATAAATGAATAAATGTGTTTGAGCTTCAAACTATTAATTGAGAAAAAAATTAAATTTTTTAACTAGGCATTTATTATCGCAACTAGTTAACGCTTGCAACAGTACAATTATAATTGGGTGTTTATATATGAAAAAAGTGAATAAACCCAAAAATACCATTTTCATCCCTTTTCGATTTAATATTACATTGGAGATAGGTCACTTTACCTCCATTCTTTTCTTGTCAAAACCCCATTAAGTACGCTTAGTTGGTTACAGAAGGGTAGAAGGGGGAGGGCTCGGTTATCTTTCAATACTCTTTTAAGACCTGAGAAGTTTCTAACAAGCCAGCACCTACACAAAGTTTGTCAGGTGCTAGTGCTGTATTGGTTGGAATGGGTAGTACTATAATTTGTTACGGTGACCTGGTGGTCTAGGGTAAGGTGTCAGACTTCTGTGCTGAGGGTCCGGGGTTCAATCCTCGGTCCCGGCACAGATTTATCTGATTGCCAAACCCTTCCTTCACCTCTAACAAGACGTGTATTAATCACAACTTGTGAATGTGAGGAATGCCAGGTCTCTACCGTGGTTCGGATTCCACGTTAAACTGTAGGTCCTCCATTTCATCCCATAATCACCCTACCATTACACATTAGCGTAAGTGCGTATAACCCGAACGGGTAGTAAGACGCGGTGCTAATAATAATAATATAATTTGTTGCGATTTTTTTTTTCAAAATGGTGAAAAAGAATGGGAGAAATTATCCTTCTGATCACAAAAAAAAAAAAAAATAGCAGAGAGGTTTGAATTTTAAAAAGTGTCGAGAAATTCAAAAGATAATGTCCGTAGAGGAGGGAAGATTAGAGAAAATACACAAGCAAATAATTTTTAATAAAATTAAAAACAATTAAGAATGGCCCTTACAATTTACACCACTTATCGCGTGGTAAAAAGTGTCAGTCTCCTCTTGGCTGGCTTGCCGTTAACAGAGAGGATGGGTTTTGAATCCCAGCGGCTGTATTGAGGTAGCTAGTCATAAATGATTTTCCTCTCTTCCCCTACAAAAATTCAAGTAAACTTTCTCTAAATTCTATCTTTCTCATCCCTATTCTATTAGTGTACATGTGCGGGTATTCCGAAAGGGTAGTAATATGCATTGTTTGTAAATGATATCTGCCCTAACTGAACTATATTGAGGGTCAAACCAAGTCATATTTCTTCCTAGGAGTGGAAACACATGCAACAATCCTAGAGGTTTATAAAAAAAAATTTACCTAGCATTCTAATCTATGCCATCTAGTAATTCCTTGATATTTGGATATTTCCATTTTAAAAAAACAACTCAAATGACGTTAGAGAGGCCCAGATTTCTTGTGTCATTTGAATAAATAATTTGTGGAAAATTGTTAAGTGAGGTCAGAAATTGTATTTTATCTGAGCTGTGATTTTTTTTTCTCCACGAGTTGGATGTTTTTCTCAAGAATCGGTAAGATCTAAACATTTATTAATCCAAATTAAAATTTTTCATTTGAAGACATTTAGCCACGATCATTAAAGGAGAAGTATAATAGGAAATTACAAGAAGAATTTAAAATATATATATATATATACTCCTTATATTACTAAAAAAATATAGCTGTCAAAACATTAATAGATTGTAGTGAATGTATCACAATATTTTCTGTGTTATCCTTTTTATCACATCGAAACAATTTTTGAGGTGCATATTTTTCCCTAACTAAACACCAAATGTCTAAAGATAAGGGGTAATTGTGACAACGTCGGAGCTGGAAGAGGCAAAGAAAGATTTTTTTTTATTCTTCTAAATAGAATGAAGTGACACCCAAATTTATATTATAATTTCCTTAATGCAATTTAGTTAATATTTATTAGAATGACCAAAGAAGTTATATATACAACTCATAATGGTTTGCTTAGTGGTGTACATTCGGACAAGGACCAATAACGATGCAAAATTTCTGACATCCGTAGATATATAAAATGAGACCAGTAGCGAGAAAACATAGCAATGATGATTAGCCCAGTGTGTAACTCAAGACCACGGAAAATGAAAGGCATGATCTTAATTACTGATGATATGCACCAATAGCAATTGGTATATACAAAATTAATGATTGAAAAAGAACGAATGTCTGGATAACCTGAATAAGGGGTGA
>JAVRXN010000013.1:57466443-57673537 GCA_033556935.1 Timema podura | reverse complement strand
TTAAAGGGAAATTATTTTATTTCTATAATAGTAGGTATATAAAGAGAGCGGTTTTCTTGTATTTCTTTTGTCATCATAGGAAAAGTTTTATTTTTTTTTGCCATTCTAACACAAAAAAAAAAACCCAAATCTCCAATGTAAAAAAATTTTAATATTTGTAAAAAAAATTATATATAATCCAAAAAAATCAAAAAAAAACTCTCATCAATCACAGAAGAACTTTAATTATTTATAACATGAATATTAAAAGAATGTAAACAACTTTGGCCCCAAAAGTTTTTAAAAAGCCAATAGTTAAAATTTTTAGTATTATAAACGAACCCCCCGAACAAAACTTAACCTTTCAGGGTCAACCTTTTTTTTTATGAAATTTCGGGGATCCTAAAATATTACATGTTTAAAAACTTTTTAAAAATTTTAAATTTTATTTTAGGAAATTTTCCCCATGTCCCAAATTTTTTAAAACTAGATCATAATTTTTTTTAAAAAACCCAATCATTTGTAAAGTACCCTTTTTTAAATTTTTTATTTTAAAAGAAACACAATAAGTATTTATAATTTTTTTTTATATATTAACTTAGGGGATAGTGCTGCTCTCTAGTAAAAAACGGAATGAGTTAAGGGGGAGTCTCAGCTTTTCGGGCCCTCTATCAAAACAAGGTGGCACCCCAATTTAAAAGGATACAATTAAAGGGTTTTGTGGGTATTATGATAAGGAAAAAATCAGACTTTTTATTTGTGATGCTTGTTTAAGAAAATGTCTGAATGGATACCATTCAGAATTGATACAATTCAGGATGTTGTGGATATAATGCAAATAATTACAGTGGATACAAATCAGGAATTTTGTTAAAGTCGTTTATTTGAAAACTGTCTGAATGGATACCATTCAAAATGGATACAATTCAGGATTTTGTGGATATTATGAGAATGGATACAAATCAGACTTTTTATTTGTGGTGCTTGTTTAAGAAAATGTCTGAATGGATACCATTCAGAATGGATACAATTCAGCTCCCCCTTTTTTTCAGGAAAGCGTATTTTTATTTATTCATGTCAACAAAGGTTTGGGGTAAGGGTTACCTGAAAAGTTCTCCATTCGAACCCCCGGGGCTCTGGACAGGGATGTGGTTACAGTCTCTTCAAAATAAAACTCCAGGGAAGTTGACCTTGTCATGGAACAGCACTTGCACAGCTTCCAGTTCAGCTTCTGTGGTGGGAAACTACACCACATATGTATGTTTTGGGATAACGAAATTGATAATTTCTTGACGACAAGTAATACCGTTGTCGGGTCAATATTGTAGACCTACAGGTCTCCGCCAACAACCTAAAAATGGGAGAGCAAGATTATTTTACAAAATTATAGTAATAAATATGTAAGTAGACCCTACTGTGATGTTATATATATATAAATATATATATATATATATATATATATATATAAAAAATCAATATTAAATGTCAACCAAAATCCCAATAGCTACTATATATCACAAATCAATCAAGTAATCTAATTACTTCAATTACATAATAAAAAACAATGGAAGAAATATGTTGTCAGTAAATAAACCAAGTCCTAATATAAAATGAATTTATACACCAATACTAAATTAATCTTAAATAACACATTACAAAAACAAACATGAAAACTTATTAATGTATTAAATACAACAATTTAAATTAGTTGTCCTTCTCGAAAAAAAACCAACCAGTTATGAACTTTTTTTGTAAGTTTAGTTATAACAAATAATATAACCTTTAAAAAAAGTATATTTACAATTTGGTATTAACTTACCTGTAAGCCTCCTGTGATATACAACTGAAGGGTAGTCGACAGTTTCTTTAAATTAATCAGTGGAAATCTTCGTTGTTTTTTGGGATTGTCAATTTCCAACATAGGGAAGATATCTTGCCATAAAACTTCCTTCGAAAATAGAAATCTTTTACGAAATTGTTCGTCATAATAAGAAAAAAAGCTAGCCTGAAAATCCCTAGTATGCCTCCATTGTACCACAGCAAGTTGATTAGTCTCTTCTTCAAAATACTCGTCAATTACTATTAAGTAATGCTCTGTACAAGGGATAGGAGTAATGCTGTGTATAAGGGATATGAGTAACGCTGTGTATAAGGTATAGGAGTAACGCTGTGTATAAGGGATAGGAGTAACGCTGTGTATGTAGCCTCTTTCCCTCCTTCAGGACTAAAGCAGGCATACAAATGACATTCATAAAAATAATAAAGGTAAGATAAATGCAGAGGAGCCGAAAGAACGTCCCAAAAAAACATATTATGAGATAATATATGCAATCATGGTATCACCAACCCACTCAGCCTGAGCGTAATTAGAAAATAAGGTAATTTCCAGGGTGATATATTTGGTTAGAACCTGAATAGAAGTCAACACATTGCAAGATAACGGGATATAAATAAATTTATTTAATCAATAACAAGTAGATATGTGTATATTTTAGTGGAACATTTTTTAGGTATTTTTACACCAAACCTAATTAAGTCTTGATAATCTCAAAAGGTTTAATTAAAAAACAATAGTTTACTTGTCCGATCGACTTACAAAAAATAAACCTTTTTTTTGGTATAATATCAAGACGATGAAAATATTTGTTCAACCTACAAAACTTCATAAAACAAATATTTTGGTCAAGCCAAGAATATTAAATTTTAAATCTCTTAAATGTTTCTTAAATCTCCAAAACTCCATAACGACAACAATTTGAACAAGTAAAGATTCTATTAAATATCTTAATATTTGTCCAACTACAAAACATCGAAATGACAACAATTTTAACAAGTAGAGATTTTACCTTTAAATATCTTGACGTTTGATCAACCTACAAAACTTCCTACAAAACTTCATAAAACACATATTTTGGCCAAGCCAAGAATATTAAATTTTAAATCTCTTAAATGTTTCTTATCAAACTTCATAATGACAACAATTTGAACACGTAAAGATTTCACCTTTAAATATCTTAATGTTTGTTCAACCTACAAAACTTCATACTACAAATGTTTTGAATAAGCCAAGAATTTTAAATTTAAATGTCTCAAATTTTTCTTAAATCTCCGTGACTTCATAATGACGACAATTTGAACAAGTAAAGATTTTTACCTTTAAATATCTTAAATATTTGTCCAACTACAAAACTTCATAACGACATCATTTTGAACAAGTAAAGATTTTGTGCTTTAAATATCTTAAATATTTCCCAAAATAAACGAGTAAATAGAAATCTAAAAAAAAATAATAATAATTAAGTCCCAAAGTTTTGAAGTTAAATCCATGACAAAGCCGTAAAGTAATTTTTAAATATAATGTCCGAATGTCTTCAAACCATTATTTTATTCGGCAGTCCACCAACTCACCAACAGTCTCTCATTCTTGTTCATTCGTCCAAACAATGGATCAAGGTCAGTTGATTTTCCACCATTCGTTTACAGCTCTTCTCTCATTCTCGTTAATTTGTAAATTGGATGGATCAACGAGTGACCGCAGAGCTAGTGGTTCATCGGATCTTCTCTCATTATCGGTCATTTGTTTATTGAACGGATCAGTAGTGAGTGAGCGGAGGATCAGTTGGTCACCATTCTTCTATCGTTCTCGTTCAATTGTTAACTCTATATTGAACGGATCAGCGAGTGAGCGGAGGATCAGTTGGTCACCATTCTTCTATCGTTCTCGTTCAATTGTTAACTCTATATTGAACGGATCAGTGAGTGAGCGGATGATCTGTTGGCCATCATTTTTCTACCGCTCTCATTCAATTTTTAACTCATATAGAATATTTTAGTCAGATCTTGACTTGATCTTGGATGGTAATTTAGACGTTTAATCATTGTAAACTTTTTTGGTCAACTGTTTATATTTTTAACAATCGTAATATTTTTGTGAATTGTGATTTAGGTATATCATAACATAGGTTTTTGTGATTCTAAAAGCATTCCATTATAATTTACCTGCAAAATATTAATATCATGTATAAATAAGTGGTTTCTTAAAAAAAAAGTATAATAAAAAAGCATCACCATTTTTAAATAGTAAGCCGAGCTTTTTACTAACAATTTAAATAATCTTAATGAAAAATAACATTGTTTTAACTACATTTAAATAAAAAAACTACCTTTAGAAAATCGAATGAACGGTGAATGGGTCAAAATGAACGGATCATTGAACTGAACCAGATCCAATGAATCGTTCATTTAAAAGAACGATTTTGCCCATCTCTAGTTAGTGGTGAAATCTAGCGTTGTCATGAGTTTTGCTGGCTGCATCTATCATCATTAAGGGGCCACCCATGTCGGCACTTTCAATCCTCTCTAGTCACGCTCGCTCGTGTGATCTACGTAGTTCTAACCTTAGTTCAATCCTGTAGATGCTATAGCAACCGAAAAGGCCGACGCGCCAACCCACAGCTTAGATTATCTTGATAGAACACTAACATCCGTGGCAATTTGAATGATGATACACAGAGAGAATATGAATATAAATTAGTTAGATAAATATTATCTGGGAAGTAATTTAAGGGGGGTTAGTATCGTATTGTCCCTGGAGTAATAGAGCAGTTTTATGTTGGGTATGGTGAGATCAGTTCTGAGATTGGAGTCTCTAACATTCATATGTTACAAAAATATACTTTAATAATGTTCTTGCTATTAATTACCAGTAATATTTTCAGATAAGTAGGGAGACATTCAACTGATATATTATGTGGGTACTGAACTCAATCACACAACACAATTATATGTAGTCTGAAAAAATAATAACAATAAGTTAGATAATATATTATTTGAATATATTTGTAAAAATAATTTTAAAGATAGGCTGTTTAAAAGTAAATATTTAAATAAGCAATGTTTAAAATCATATTTTCAACCTCGTGATGATTTAAACAAAGTATTTATGTGATTTATTTAGCTAATTATTTGTATTAATCAAAACCAAATATTGATGTGTGCATGTTTGTGTTTGTTCAGATGTTCCGGGAAAATGAGCGCCGGCAGGAGAAGCTACAACGTTTTCGGGAGAACCGGGACAGTGGCAGAGGGGACGGCTCTGGCGGCAGTACGCTGAATGGTGACCATTGAGAGGACAGCTGCTAAGGCGGGGATGGTGGCAGAGGGGACGGCTCTGGCGGCAGTACGCTGAATGGTGAACATTGAGAGGACAGCGGCTAAGGCGGGAATGGTGGCAGAGGGGACGGCTCTGGCGGCAGTACGCTGAATGGTGACCATTGAGAGGACAGCTGCTAAGGCGGGAATGGTGGCAGAGGGGACGGCTCTGGCGGCAGTACGCTGAATGGTGAACATTGAGAGGACAGCTGCTAAGGCGGGGATGGTGGCAGAGGGGACGGCTCTGGCGGCAATACGCTGAATGGTGACCATTGAGAGGACAGCTGCTAAGGCGGGGATGGTGGCAGAGGGGACGGCTCTGGCGGCAGTACGCTGAATGGTGACCATTGAGAGGACAGCTGCTAAGGCGGGGATGGTGGCAGAGGGGACGGCTCTGGCGGCAGTACGCTGAATGGTGAACATTGAGAGGACAGCGGCTAAGGCGGGAATGGTGGCAGAGGGGACGGCTCTGGCGGCAGTACGCTGAATGGTGACCATTGAGAGGACAGCTGCTAAGGCGGGGATGGTGGCAGAGGGGACGGCTCTGGCGGCAGTACGCTGAATGGTGAACATTGAGAGGACAGCTGCTAAGGCGGGAATGGTGGCAGAGGGGACGGCTCTGGCGGCAGTACGCTGAATGGTGACCATTGAGAGGACAGCTGCTAAGGCGGGAATGGTGGCAGAGGGGACGGCTCTGGCGGCAGTACGCTGAATGGTGACCATTGAGAGGACAGCGGCTAAGGCGGGGACGGTGGCAGCGGCCAGGTGGGGCTGGTTGCTGCTGCCATCAAATGCCAGGCTGCTGTTCTCTAGGTGGGGCTTGTGGCAGCGGCCAGAGCGGGGGTCTTTGCTGCTACCAGGATGTGCCAGGTACTGCTACCAAGGTGGGGCTGGTAGCAGCAGATAAGGCGGGGCTGGTTACTGCTACCAATGAGGGGCTGGTGACAGCAGCAGAGGGTAAACTCGTTGCCGCGACCAGGATATGCCAGGCTGCTGCTATCAAGTGGGGTTGGTGGCAGTGGCCAAGGTGTGCTTGTGGTAACGGCCAAGGTTGGCATTGTGACAGCAGCTATAATGGGGCTAGTTGCTGCTACTAGAATAAGCCTGGTTATTGTTACCGAGGTGGGGCTCGTGGCAGTGACCAAGGCGAGGCTGGTGGCAGTGGCCCAGGAGGGGCTGGGGGCAGTGTCCAAGGTGCGGTTGGATACTGTTGCCAAGATGGGGCCTGTGGCCACAATCAAGGTGCATTTGATTGCTACTGGCAGGGCCTGGTTGCTGTCACAATGGTAGGGTTGGTGGCAGTAACCAAGATGGGGCTGGTCACTGCTCTCAGTGCCGGCTATGTTTGCTGCTACCAGGGCGTCGTTTCTGTCACTGTTGGGTCGGTTGTTTATGACAACGTTGGTAGTGATCCCTCTACCTGGAACAATCTGGTCACATTGACTAGGACCGTGTTGACAGCAATTGCCAATTTGAGGCTGTCTCTGAGGCCTAGAAGAGGGTTTGAAGTTGCAGCGAAATTATCGTAGCAGCAACAGCAAGTCCAGAAAGGAAAACTAGGTGAGTTATGTAAAAATAAGGGGCTAGAAAAGTACTATTTAAAGAGGTTTCGATATTACTCATATTATTATTACCATTTTTGTACAAAAATCGCTATCTGAAGATTTTTGTTTGGGGTATAGGAATACGAATCTTGTAAATTTATTTAAGTATCGACAAAAGATACATAAATTATATTATATACTCATAGGACCACGGGACATGCGGCAATGGACCTAAAATGGTAAGACTTAAAGTCAAAACTCCCAAACTAAATTTCTTAACTTCACAACACCTAACTTTATAAGACCTAACTGCACTGCACCTAATTTTATAGCTCTTAACTTTACTAGAACTAAAAGCACTGGAACTAAAATCACTGGAACTAAAATCACTGGACCTAAAATTTAGATTACTTTTAAATATAATTTCTGTTCAAACAGGCAGTGGACCTTATGGCACAAGACTTATATATACTATTTGTAAAATGTGAGTTTTATATTTTATTGAAAACAAAAATTATGTTAATATTAGGGCCTAATATATTTTTCATAAACTATTACGTTAAAAATCTGTAAATGAAAAATAACACATTTAAAGTAGAGTTTCCCAACACTGCCACGCTCTTGTCCCACTCCATACATTTTATCTACATCTATTGTGAAACAATCATAACACCAATAATTATGATGCTGGTTTGTTACTAAAGACAAAATTAAAACTTGAAACATTAAATGAGGATCTTGGTAGTCGAAATATTAAAGCTACATAAAAAGGGGAAATAATAAAATGTATGAAAATTAGTTTAATTTGAGAATATATCTTCTCTCTGGAGAAATCCATGTAGTCCGTATGATGATCAACCATAATTTAAAGGTTAGCTTGAAATAAGTTTGACACAGAAACAAAATAATTTTCCAAGTGGAGTTACATGTGTGTTTAATAAATTAATAAAACTTTCGTAAAACTTCCGATTCTAAAATTAACATTGTGGACAATTAAAATGCATTTTCATCCCTATATTCTATTACTATTGAAAAAAAGAGCATTTTTTTTTTTTTTTGGAATGATCAAAGTAAGTGGGAGAAAAGCAGACAAATATATTTTTCTATAACCTAAAAAATCTTACTTTGGAGTAACATTTTCTAGTGGAACTCTCTAGAAAAACTATCTTTCTACGCCATTACTAGAGGCAATGTTTCCACTCAGTGGTCTCCCAGCCTGACCAACGGCTGTCTCAGTTCCCCATACATGTAATATATAATCTATTATTAATAGTAATATGATTCTTATCAAACAGGCCGCTAACTCGAACCTTGTCCACCGAAATAGCCTTTTATCCAGTGGAGGCTCATGAGTAAATTTTAATGGAGGGCACTCAATTAAAAATTGTCAAATTAAGTAGACAACAGTTTACTTTATATTAAATTAATACAATTCTAGATTAAGCTAACAAACTGCAATATAAAATGTATAAAGTTAATAAAAGTAAATAAAATCTATGTATAAAAGTATAACTAACTTAATTCGAAGTCGAAGCTTGTCCATCGTAAAATAAACACACACGAACAAACCAGTTATATATATATATATATATATAGAACAAACCAGTTTTTTATATATATATATATATATAATATATATATATATATATATATATGTAAAAATAGGTTCTTGATACACCTTTAACACTATACACACAATATACTTGAAGTATTAGTATATCATAAGTAAGTTTATCGTTTGCAAGAAAAATTATATCTTAGATTTTGTATTGAATTGAATATATCAATTACCCGTACTAGTAGTTCGTCCTAGTCTAGTATCTCGCGAAACATGAACTGTTCTATAAAAAACATGGCCGAAACATTTAACCTGTTGTAATGAAAAAAAATATGTATTTATATATTTTAATTATTATTTTAATTTATTTATTTATCATACGAAAGAATTTAATTCATATATAATATATAATATAATAATAATATTATTGTATTGGGCGCCAACTACCAACCCCTTTTATATTGTGAGATAGGTAGATTTTTAATTATTGAATAAATTTATCCCCATAAACTGCTCAGCGGTAATACAAAAACCCTTTCTCTCAAGACCCCTGGACTTTACCTAAAGTTTGGACTTAAGTTGGACACTTACAACCGAAGACTTCCTGACGCAGATTATTATTCTTGCTCTGACCAATCCAATCTACTGAGCAACGCTATACATGGGATGCAATTTCAAAAGAAAATGCAATGTACATTGATGTAAATAAAAATAAAACAATTAAATTTAAAGAGTGATTTTAATTATTGTAGTGAATGATATCCTTAAATAAACCCTACCTATTAAGGCATGCCTCCCAAATTATAAAATTAATATAAGTATTGCTAAGCAATACTTGAAATTGTTAAACTCTCACTTGAATTATTATTATTATTATGGTTTATAGGCCCATCGACACAATGAGGTCATTAGGGCCTTTTACAATATAATAGCATAGTAAAATCCCCATAGGGGAGAGTCATAATAATTCACCTGCATATGCAGGTAAATAAACAATATTGTATAAAAGAGTGATACACCTGCTAAAAAAAAAAAACCACAGGTGTATACACTACTTTAAAAGTACAAAACAAACATATTAAAATAACGCGTTAAAATAACAAAACATGTTGAAGTAAAATATGTTAAAATGACAAGACATGTTAAAATAATAACATATTAAAATGTACTAAAAATGTTAAAATAGTCTCAATATGAGATAGAATCCAAATGAGCCACTTTATAAAAGTGACTCAAATGGCGTTTAAAAGATTCGCCTGGCGTATAAAACGGAGTAAACATATGACTCCATCCGCACTGTCGCGTAGTAAAAAACGAAGGTCACCATTAAAATCTAGAGCCAGGCGAATAGGGGCATACTTGCTACACTCCACCAAAATGTGGTACACACTAAGGGGAGCATCGCAAAGATCACACACTGGAGGTGGATCCCCTCTTAATAAAAACCCATGGGTCAGAAATGTATGTCCGACGCGGAGTCTCGTCACGATGACCTCTTCCCTTCTGGACTTCCGTACAGAAGAGGGCCATCGCGACACACCGTCCCTTA
This sequence comes from Timema podura, assembly GCA_033556935.1. Classification (NCBI taxonomy): domain Eukaryota; kingdom Metazoa; phylum Arthropoda; class Insecta; order Phasmatodea; family Timematidae; genus Timema; species Timema podura. Next base: position 57,663,756 of record JAVRXN010000013.1, on the reverse strand, counting down.
TCGACCTCAGCTTGTTCTGAGCAGGGGTCGAAACCCACTGCTCGTGCCAGGTGCGTAAGACCCCACGACGAACATAACCCTTCAGGTCTAAAAACATGACACCCAAACCCGCCTCAGGGGGCAGCTGGACCGCCTCCTTGGCCGCCTGGTCCGCCAGTTCATTTCCTGAAAGACCGGCATGACCAGGAATCCAGCAGAAGGCGAGCTGGGTGCTTAAAGAATCAATTTTAAAAATTTGTTCGTGTATCATCTGCACGAGTGGATTCCAAGAGTAGAGAGTGGTCAATGCCAAAAGAGCACTCATGGAATCCGTGCAGATGAGAACAGAACGGTGACAATTTCGATAGACAAAACATAACGATTTAAAAATAGCATACAGTTCTGCCGTAAAAACACTGGATTCACCAGGTAAACCAAATTTAAAATTATTTCCCTCCACAACAAAGGCGCACCCCACAGAGGCCCCACACTTGGAACCATCCGTGTAGATGCGCTGAAAACCATGAAAGCGAGTGGAGAGGAGCTCGTTAAAGGTCCTCTCATAGATAACATGTGAGGTGGTCACTTTAGGAAATTTGGCAAGATCAAAATGGCATTTCGGAAGGCGTATCTTCCAGGGAGAAACTCGACCTGGGGATGTGGGGATAGCCTTTGGCAGGACTATCCCACACGTGTCGAAAACCGATAACATCCGGATCCCAACCGGCTTTGTACTACGCCATTTGGTTTCATACAAGACACGATTGGGGGGATGGAACACAGGACGGTAGGCAACATGCTTTGGCATGCAATGCAGTTTCGACACGTATGAAGCCAGAAGATATGACCGCCGGTAAGAAAGTGGGGGTTCACCGGCGTCGGCACAGATGCTAACGACTGGACTGGTACGAAATGCACCAGTTGACAGTCGAATACCAGCATGGTGTACATTATCTAGCATCTTTAATGCCGAAGGTCTAGCTGAACCATAAACAAAACTGCCGTAATCAAGTTTTGATCTCACCAAGGCCCTATAGAGGCGCATTAAGGTTTCCCTATCCGCACCCCATGAGCGACCACTAACAACTTTAAGCAGATTTAGTGCTTTGACACATCTCGCTTTCAGGTCTTTGATGTGGGGGATCCAAGTTAGTTTAAAATCAAATAAAAGTCCCAAGAACCTTACAGTTTCTGATACAGGTAAAACAACGTGGTTCATTAAAATGTTTGGGGCTGGATTTAATCCACGCAATCTGTGGAAGTGGACGACCGTCGTCTTGGCTGCAGAGAAGCGAAAGCCATTACGCGATGCCCACGAACACAGATTGTTGACAGAGAGTTGTATCTGCCGTTCAGCCCTGTGGAGACTCGACGAACTGCAATAAATTGCGTAGTCATCCACAAAAAGGCATGAACGGACAGGTAGCCGCACGTTGTCCACAATGCCATTTATCGCGATGGCGAACAACGTACAGCTCAGAGTACTGCCCTGAGGCACCCCATTTTCTTGAATAAAATCATCGGATAAGGTGTTATTTAACCTTACCCGAAAGTGTCTATCTGACATAAAATTATCTATAAAAACAGGGAGGTTCCCCCGGAACCCCCAATTAAAAAGGGTTTTTAAAATGCCGTACCGCCATGTGGTATCGTACGCCTTCTCCAAATCAAAGAAAACAGCTAGGAGGTGCTGTTTATGGAGGAAGGCGTCGCGAACTGCTGTCTCTAGGCGGACAAGATGATCCACCGTGGATCGGTTACGGCGAAAAACCACATTGCATATCAGATAGTAGATTGCGGGATTCTAAATACCATATTAATCGTTTATTTATCATTTTTTCCAATATTTTGCATACACAACTAGTTAAGGCTATCGGTCTATAACTAGTTGGCTCTAGTTTATCCTTGCCACTTTTATGTATTGGTATAATGGTAGCTTGCCTCCATAGTGATGGGAATTGATGAGATTCCCAAACACTGTTGTAGAGGTCCAAGAGATATGTCTGTCCAGCTGGAGGTAACTGGCGCAACATCTCGTAATGGATGTCATCGGGGCCTGAAGCTGTATTGCCCGCCTGAGACAGGGCATAAGTCAATTCATCCATTGTAAAGGGGGAGTTATAATCCTCCCCCCGGCTATGACCAAAGTCAATAGAATGGCGCTCTACGTTCTGCTTATGCGAAGCAAACTCAATAGAGTAGCTCGCAGTGCTGGAAATAGTGCTGAACATAGAGGCCAACACATTGACGACCTCCACAGGGGAGGAGACAAGCGAACCATTTGACATGAGGGCAGGTATGTTATTAATGGTATTTTTGCTACTACGTAATTTACGAATATTGTCCCAAACCTTAGTTGTGGGAGTGGAAATAGTAAGGGTGGAAATAAATTGTCTCCAAGATTCTCTTCTGCTTTCACGAATGATACGGCGGGCTCGAGCACGTAAAATACGGAATGACTCCAGATTCTCCGAAGTAGGACGTCGATTAAAGAGACGTAGGGCCCTTCGACGGTCAGAGATAGCCAACCGACACTCCTCGTTCCACCAGGGAACTGGACGGTGGCGCGGGTAGGGCGAGGATTTAGGGATGGAAGCCCTCGCCGCTGCAATTACCGTCGAAGTGAAATTTCCGACCGTAACATCGACGTCAGGAGAATGGGGTTGATAAAATACGGCGAACTCGCGGAATTCATCCCAGTCAGCACGTTTAAGCACCCATTGGGCTACCCGTGCTATACCGGGAGGATCTTGAAGTGGTGAAAGCAGAATGGGAAAGTGATCGCTGCCACATAGGTCCGAATGAACCTCCCAAAGGAAGTTGGCAGCGATTCCGGGGCTACAAAGAGTAAGGTCGATGGCAGAGGATACACCATTGAAGGTGGAGAAGTGTGTCTGGGTCCCGGTGTTCATTAACACCAGGTTTCCCGAGACAAGAATATCCTCTACCATCCTCCCACGGGCGTCTGTAAAATTAGACCCCCACACCAGATTATGCGCATTAAAATCCCCCAAGATGATATAGGGGGCGGGAAGTTGTATAAAGAGGGCCTCTAGACTCCTCTTTGAAACGCGTTCACCTGGTGGGAGGTAGATGCAGCATACTGTCACTTCCATAGTAAGGGAGATTCGGACAGCGATCACTTGGAGATCAGAAACTATATTAATATTTTTATGGTATATATTGCTTCGTGCGAGTATAGCCACACCTCCGCTAGCCCGATCAAAGTATGGCTTGTCGGTACGATATACATCGTACCCACGAAGCATCGGGTTGTCAATTGGGCGGAAGTGGGTCTCCTGCAAACACAAGATGGGAGGATGCAGGGAAGAAATTAGTAGTTTAATTTCCTCTACACGAGCATAGAAACCCCTACAATTCCATTGTAGTAGCGACATTATTTGTTAATATAAAGTTTAATTATCCTCGCAATCCATAACATTATCTTTTAAAAATAAAAATTGATTGAGGACCTTTTTAGGTCCTCTTGCCTTTCCCAGTCTCTCCTGGACCTCCCGCTTCAGGAGAGGTTTTGATTTATCCTGGAGAGACAGGGTCGTTGGGTCTTTGCGCGAAGGCTTTGTTAAGGCCTTCGGCACTTTATTTATATTAATTTTTTCGGCGCTCCCTCGCTGGTCCTTTCTCAAGGCACCAGAGGGAATCGCCTTTGCGGCCTCACCTGTCCTACCACTCATCCCAACCTCCGGAGTCCCAGGGGCGGGATTGAGCGGCTCGACAACGGCCGCAAGTAGTTTTGGGCCCCGAGGAGGGCTCGGGGGAGTTCCCCGAGGTGGGCTCGGGGGTGTTCCCCGAGGAGGGCTCGGGGGTGTTCCCCGAGGAGGGCTCGGGGGTGTTCCCCGAGGAGGGCTCGGGGGTGTTCCCCGAGGAGGGCTCGGGGGTGTTCCCCGAGGAGGGCTCGGGGGTGTTCCCCGAGGAGGGCTCGGGGGGGTTCCCCGAGGTGGGCTCCTCGGTGGTACAGGTGGGGGAGACGACCTTTTTGGCGGTTTCGCCTCTTTTAAAAATTTAGGCGCCACTGTATTTGGCGCAGTAAAACAATGGATGTCTCGATCAGATACTAGTGGAACCGGTCGCGTAGACGTTTTGGCAAGATTAACTGCGCAATGGCAGTTGGGACAGTTGATGTTCTGGCTGACAATCTGGCTATATGAAGTTTGAAATACCGGAGCCTGACTAGATACGTATTCCTTGCGTGCCTGGACATAAGAGATCTTCTTTTCGGATTGAATCTCCAGGACTTTTTTCTCTACCTTCCATTTCGGACAGGCCCGAGACCAGGCAGAGTGTGGACCCTTGCAGTTTACGCAGAACTTCGGGGACTCACATGGTGTTTCGTGAGCCTCCTGTCCACAATCCGCACAGGTTGGCTTACCACGGCATCGCAGCTTCGTATGCCCAAATTCCTGGCACTGAAAACAGCGCCGAGGGTTAGGGACATACGGCCGGACCCTGAGCACGTGGAAACCTGCTCGGACCTCCTTCGGAAGGGTAGGAGTCGCAAATGTGAGGATATACGTATCCGTCTTTTTTTCTTGTCCGTTTTTTTTGGTCACAATACGGTATACTTCGGTTACATGCTGTGGGGAGAGCTCCTCACAGATGTCCTCAATGCTCACGCAGTCGAGGTCAAAGCAAGTGACCACTCCCTTGCAAACATTGAGGAACCTGTGAGGTTCCACCTTCACCGGTATAGAAGCCGTATTACTCGACGGTATTTCAGTAATAGCCATTATATTGGAGGACTGGGCATCAGTCGCTGTCTGAATCAATATAGTGCCATCACGCAGTTTCCTTATCGAAACGTCCGATTTTGCTGCACCATTTATCGCTCTTTCGAGGATAAATGGGCTGACGCGTTTAAGGTTCTCAGTATCATTAACTCGAGACATCACCAGGAAGCGGGGCTGGGGCCTCACCACTTCCTGGATTTTTTCCAAAATAGGGCTGGACGGCCTTACCCGTTTCCGCCTTTTATCATTATTACGGCCCTGTGAGGGGCCGGGCAGTGAGTTGCCAGCAGAATTTGGCAGTACGGTGCCAGCGGTGACAAGGTTATCGGCCATGCCGTATTAGGGGACAACCTACACAGTACTCGGATCGTAGACCCAGGGTGATCCAAGTTGGTGCTACCACATATGGCCCTGTTAACTGTCCCGACGAGAGGCCCCATACGACGCTAGACATGACAACCTTCGCATAGGGCATCGCCGAGAGAGAGGTCGTCGCAGCAAGTGGGTGTAGGAAAGTGCCAATTTTACGTCCGGGCCCTCGTGAACGCAACCAGTCTTTTCTCAAAGTAGGGTACCCGGTTATTGTCATCCCTAAGGCCCTTCTACTAAGATATTACAACCGGCGCACTTTCACTCAGGAGCTCAAAGCAGTGGTGTCCAATGATCGTCCAAAGAAAGCCGTGTTAGATGCCAGGGTCGTCAACGGAGGGGCCAAAAGTCTCTGTGCAGGGCTGAACGGCAGGGGAAAGGAAGAGAAAGTTAAGGATAAAGAAAGAGAAGGGAGAAGAATGAAAAACAGGAGTGAAAGGGAAGGAAGAAAAAAAAAAAAAAGTTGAAAGGAAAGATTTAGGATAGGTTTTTCCTGCACGAGATACGTCCTGCACAGAAGCCTCCCCTTTTAGTCGCTTCTTACGACAAGCAGGGGTTACTGCGGGACTATTCTAAACCCCGTCCCGCAGGGGGGATCTCACTTGAATTTTGAGTATAAAAGAATATACATATTTCTTTAAGCAAATAACAGGATTTTAACAACAACAAAATTTATTCTTTATAACATGTAACTATAAAGCTATGATTCTTTAATAAACAAAAAAATATTGTTCTGAGGTGGACAAAAGATTTTAATTCTGGTTTGAAAACTGAAATTATTTGTCCTTCTTTAGTAATTTTAAGGATTATGCTTAATTATTTACATCCATAACAGGATGATTAGAGATGGATTTGATCTCACCCGAAAATGTCCCTGCTCTGGTAAATGTTGACCCAAAGCTCCGTCAATATTTAACTCTCCGGCCTTAAATTTCCACAAAAATCTTCTTTCAAAACTTCCACTCAACCTTCTTCACAAGTTAATACTTCCTTTTCTTCAAGTTTTGGATGATAAAATTTATCATGAACCAATAAAATATATAATTGAAGGATCCCCAGATCGGGTCCTTCCTTCCACTTTCGAAGCCAATTTGAGAGTCACAACAAAAACTTAGACAAAACACAAACACGTTCTTTTTGTTTTAAAATAAACAATCACCGGCCTAAGAGAAAATATTCACCGGGATTTATAACAAAGAATAAAACAAACAATCTTAACTATTTAAATATTGGGAGTATTACTATAAAGATAATTATAATTTTTACATATTAACATAATTCATCTTTAAAATTAATTTAAACTTGGCACCAAACAAAAAAAACCAAACGATAATAATAATATCTTCCGCTAGTGGCAATTATTGTTTCAAGAGACAGCCAGATGCTATAAGCGTCCAAGAACATAAAAATAAACTAATCGATTAGTTCCGAAATAAACCACTCTCTGGAGGATATAGCGTTAAAATCACCTACCAATAAAATTAATAAACATGGCGGGTTGGCAGTTTATGAAAAAAAATAAAGAAAGATGATTTAATATAGTGAAATAAAGGTAAGTAAATTATATGTATAGCATATATTTAATTGTAAATGAATAAATAATGAATATTCAAAACTTTAGGAGTTTTGAATGAAATTTAAAACAAATAAACAGTAAAATTGTCAACGATGTTATCAATCACAATGATTAGTAGCGCATGCCGTCAAAAGGATATGGCCAAACTCTCTCACACAAATATCTGGTGAGGAGTAGATCGAGATTAGTCTCAATCCCAGTCGGTTGTACATAGGGTATTTTTTTCTTTAATAGTTTTTACACTCTCCCTCCACACTTACTAGAGTTTGTTGGATCTATATTTCATCTTCATAATCTCTAAAAGTCGAGTAAAAATGTGGATAGGTTGAACAGTTGATTAATAAGCCATGCATAGTTTTAATAACGATGATTTATTAAAGAAAAAAACTTTTTTCACTCTGCACCGTTTCTTAATATCCATCCATATGAATACACGTGTGGACTATGGATGAGGAAGGGAGGACTTAGAGGAAACGTACGACCATTCGAGTGGGAACCATTCTAGGAAAAAAATCCTCGGTATATCTTCCTGGGTCACACTGAGAGCTAAGAGCTTCTGCCTCTCCGAGTACAATAGTTCAGGTAGCGAGCGGTAATTCCTTGAACTGCCTCATCCACCTTTATTTAACAACAATTAAGAGTGTTGTATCCTAATATACAATGCCAGTGCTTCTACAGTATTTAAACGTAAGCGACACGCAGTCCTGAAAATTAACTTGTAAATGAATTATTATATAAAATATTTTGTGACTAACATCTGCGGTCACAGTTCTTTAAGATTCACTTTTTCATTAGACTGGTCAGCAAATAACTGGGATATCAGTGTTCGAATACCAATCGGGTATAATTATAGAATTATAAGCATTTAAGGAAAAAAAACATTCAACACAATTACGGACACATTTACAAAGTGTTTTACCCTCCTCATTACTAATGCATTGGTGTAAATACTTATGTTGTAAAAGTTGCATTTGTTTTTTTAAATTTTGTTGTCAAATTGATACAATCAAATTATACAAATGATATGCTGACTTATAAATTTTTTAACAAAAGGTAATTATATAGAAAATACAATGAAAAGAGTTTCCTAAGTATAGTTTCGGTATCTTTAATACATTCTTATTTTAAATACGGGAATGATTATATTCAACATTATTTAATACTGATGTGCAATGAGAGTTAGCAAATATGTTTTAAATCAGTTTATAGTGAAATAAGTCTGAAAAAGAAGCGTATCTCCCTAAACGCACTTTTTAGGTTTACAAAATAAAGATATAATGTTTGGTCCAATTACACTCTTCCAATAACTCGTTTTCTATGGAAAATGATATATCTCTTAATGTTAGTAAATAGGAATAGAAAAAAACTTACACTGAAAACTCTTTCAGTATAAGATTATTTTACTATAATAGAACGATATAATGATCTCAACGTCAAATGAGTAAAGGCTTGAAAAGGAGCGCATAACGTTTAATCTAGCGGTTGTGGATATATCTCTCCTTGTCTGAGACATAGGGCCAGTTTCATAGTCAGATTTAGTACGCCTCAAGTGCGGCGCTATACTAAATACAAGACGTCCCCTACCTGAAATTGAATGGAATGGGCCAGTTTCATATGCGAGACTGGCCCATTCCATTTTGGTCAAGGTAGGTGTCGTCCTGTATTTAGTATCGACTCGCACTTTAGGTTCACTAAGTCTGACTATGAAACTGGCCCATAGGATTAGAACCTTGACCTTCTCATCGCTGGAAATCGCCTCTATTGCGAGGGTTACATCACCGATACGGTTGTCAAAATAAGTTAAAAATCTATAAAATGTCATTGATTGACGAACTAGAACAAGGTGAAAGAATGGAGTAAATAAGATGAATACAACAATTAGAAATAAATTAAGTAGGCTTATACAATACCAGTTAACGTTCAAATGAAATTTGGAAAACAGGATGGCTACATTATTAACTACTAAAATCTTAAGACAAGTGTAAAAAAAACAGCAGAACAGCTAGTAAGTAATAAATAAATTTATTTCTATACGCTCACCTAATATATCTAATAATAATTCATTTTGAAAATAAAAAAGTCACTCTAATACATTCTAGGATACTTCTAAAACTACGATATCAGCTAAGGAAAAAAATATGAATGAGGCAGAGCTGAATATAAATAAGATCAGAGCTAGATATATTTTTCAACAGCAAACATGTAATTTCTTTTTTTATTAATCTATCGCCATGCAATTTTTAATTTTACTTTGTTATATATTTATTGGATTATGTTCCTGACCCATTTTAAATAACTAGTTCCTTTATTTGTAATATAAACACATTTCAAATTTCAATCTAATAACATAATATCTTTATATATATTTTAATAAAATTGTCAAAAAATCTGTTGTTTAAAATGATTCCGTAGAAAAATATTCTAATAAACATTTGAATGGATGCTCTACAAAAATGATATCTAACATAACCATAATTCAAAATTTGTAGGTACCAGTATACATTGCACACAGCTCTTGATTACATGGCACCATAGCACACGTCGAGTGCTCGTCTTTACAAATTCCACTCTCTCACTTGACCAGCTCTGGCGCAACCACCTCAACCGCGATCACATCTGGCGCTAGTTGGGGTGCCAAGAACGGCCCTGCATCTCCTATCAAGCTCCTCTCCGGATTGGAATCACAATGCTTCAGTGTTATCAGGATATCACACAGCCATAATCAAGGTTTGTTTGTGCATCACCTTGCTCCTGAAGACCCTTGGATTCTCGATAAACCCGGATAAATCATCAAAGAAGCCATCCAAATCTCTGGTATACCTAGGGTTGGAAATAGACACGGAAACACTAGACCTGACGCTCACCCCGGAAGCACACCTAAGGGCGACACAACTGCTGCAGTGCCTTCCCGAATCCGACGACAAGTCCACAGAGCGGATCGCGGGCTACGTATCCTGGATTGCATACAACCTGAGGTGGCCAGGATACGTAGTAGGAAGACTATACAACCGTCAGCCCGGCCTAGCAAAGATACTCCTTGGAGTCCCTAGATGGACGTGCTGTAACTGGGCGACTCCGGAGGAAGAACCAACAACAATAATCACCGACGCGACACCATGGTCAGTGGCCGCTATCAACCCAGCAATCCCGGCAGCCATGGCCTGCCGGTATGTCTTCTAAAACAAAGAAATTAAAATAGTTTATTTTATCAATATTCTAAATTGTTTGTTTGTTTGTTTGTTTGTTTGAACATTCAAGATTTGAAAGGTTAGGTTTTGTTACCTGGGCTTGTGTCATATACTGTGTATTCATGCATTATGTGACCTTATAATAATATATTTGTGTATTAATGCATAGGTAGCTACATATTTTATCTGACACATACCCAGCTAACAAAACCTAACCTTTCAATTCATGAATGATATTGATAAATAAAACAATTAAACTTTTGAGGTGTAGGCTAAGAAATTACAGATTATGTCATAAGTAAACCAGATGATCGTCCGTAGTGTTTGTGTTTGGGCTTAGATTTTGGTGAGTTGTCTAATTGTTGTAATAAGCCTAATACAATAATTTCAAATTAATATATAGGCATTTGATTCACCTTTGCCTTGTGAGTATAATGATAGACCTAGTAGCCAATAAAATGTTTAAAGATTGGCTATTTTAAGTAAAACACAGCTTAGGTATCATCCCCGAATATTTATGTGAATTGTCTAAATGTTGCAAAAATAAAATAAATTCAATCAAATATTATTTTTAGACCTATTATAGTGGCATATTATTTGCCGTTTCATTATGAATATAATTATAGTGCTAGATTTTTAATAATTTGCTATCTTAAGTAAAATACAGTGTTTTATATGATAAGGTCTGAGGTATTGTCACCAAAAATTGATTTTGAATATATTTTTTCCTCAGGATTGAATGAAGAAGAAAATAGGTCCAACTCATTTGCCTACACATTTCTTAGCATTCCAATTCAACCAGATCATGGACAGAGACATCAAGCTAAAGGTAAGCCTAATATGTTTTTATGGTTCCATACCAAGAACATAAATTTTATGTCATACATGTGACTAACTTTTTACCAGTTTGACATAGGGCCTATAAATCTTAAACGTGGTACACAGGCAGTGATGATAAAATGCCTACATAAAATGGACTATTTAGTTAGGCCTACATGTTTAGAGAAAAGTGGATTAATTTGAAACACATTAAATTTAGGGCCAAATCTAAAAAATAAGCCTAAGGTAATCACACCAGTTTTTAACAGTGTACCAGTGATTGACCTTATGATTTTCAAGATTATTAAGGAATATTATTTTTACTAGACTAATGGGTTTGTAGGAAGTTTTAGCTTAACTCATCCTGGTAGCTCTGGAATAAAGCCAACTATAAATATTCAGGTTTATGGGAAGAAAATATTTTGTGAAACGCGGGTGTGTATGTAGACGTGATATTGTACATCTTCACTAGATAAATCATAACAGTAAGGAAAGTGATCACCTCTCTTAGGCTAGTTATCATGGACAAAATATAACTATATACTGTAATATTTTGACAAAAGTGTTATTTCAGATGAATTAATAGAGTACAAATTATTAAAAAAATAACATTAAATATAGTCTTCACAATATAAATTTTAGTTTTAAGCAGGTAATGTTATTTATTGGAACATAATAAACCCTGATTTAGCAGTTAATGACACCCTGTCAATGACTGGTATTATCACATTTATTATTTACTGTCTTAATGCATAGGACTTATGGAAGGCATTAAATGCTTTTGATTCTTGTGTTGGAAATATATTCCTCAGAAACTTCTATCTAGTTTTTGACATGCTTGGCAATTATTGTAACAAACTAATTAATGATTGGTATAGAATGCTTTTATATGTGGCATTTATAATAAACTAGTCTGGTGATCAAATGGCTAAGTCAAAACCAAGACAATAAAGTGAATATTGTTCATTAAAAGATTAAACTAGGTAAAATAAATTGTAAATAACTCCCCAAATAAATATTGAATTAGGTTGTGTTTGGAACCGATACTGAAGACCGAAATAATTTTTCTTTGCTTAATTCACTATCGAAAGTTCAGAAAAAAACTGAAAAAATTTAATCTAGTGGGCACCTACATTTGCATGTGGAGAGAGGATGGGAAAACTATAGTGATAAATCACAATCTAGGAAACCAGCCCCAGTCGGATCTGAACCTCAACTTCCTTGTCGCTAACACAAAAGCTAAGTTGATGCTTTAAATAGTGTCATGGCCGTGTGTCTTAATATAAAAAAATCACTTAGCTCAATGCAAGTCTCAGTTTAAATCATATGTCGTCAAACTCATAAACTAGTAATGGTAGCTACTTTCAAAATTTCAATAGTTTCGGGGGCTACCCAAATTAAATAAGGGCCAAGTGTGAAGATATGTTCATTAGGGTGGAATGAAAAAATGTTTTTTTAAATTCAAATGTCTAATAGCGATATAAACTTGCCTTTTACTAATGTAATGAACTGACTAAAACATCAAAGCAATCAAAAAAGTTTTTGAGGTGCCGCAATACATTTATGATTTTTTAAATTTTTTTGGTATATTTCTGAAGACAATAATTTTTTTAATAAAAATTTCTAATGAAGATAAAAATAAACGTTTGACTATTGTTGTCAATTGACAAAAAAATCAAGTCAGACAAATAATTTTTTGAGGTGCCACGAACAGGTTGAAATTTTTACTTTTTGTGGTTTTTGCACATCTTTTACATTTTTAAGGTTTTGGTTATTAATTTATTTTTACTTAAACATTTAACTGTGATATTCTTAGTTCCATCAATATCAGGCAGAACGTGACAAGTAGTAGCATAGCTGAAGTATAGCGTGACCTCGAACAAGCTGTGATAAGCGCCGCTTAGTAGGCAGGGAGGGGTAACTCCAAGATCCACTCCAGTCGGTGGCTTTCTGAGCTTCATCTTGTGATGTGGTACTACAATTCCAAGGTGAAACAGTCTCATTTGAGTGGTTTTTCATATAGTTTTTCTTTTTATGTTATAGACTATAGTTTTTTATTATTAATTTAGCACTGCGTGTTACTAAGCGTTCGGGTTTTACGCTGTATAGACAATAGTGTTATTTTCTTTTGTGTATATCTTGTAACAGTAAAGTAAAAATGGTAATGTCAAAAACAGTACAGACTCGGTCAAAGCACTAGTGCTCCATTTTTTGCTATCCAAAAGACATTAGTAAAATATTACTGCTGACCTATAAAGAAGTAATGAAGTGTTATCTTAATATAAGGCATGATCTAAAAACAGAGAGTGCTTATAAAGAACCTACCGTAAGTGAAATATCAGAAATATTGGTAGAAAAATTGAAAAGTTGTGGTCAAGAGCTTTTATTCCTGTCGTATCCCACACTTGTATCTTGCAGATTATTAGAAAACATCATGATAGGTAGAGAAATATTTTCAGATCAAAAAATAGAAAGGTAACTAAAGCTTTTGAATCAATTTTGTTTAAGGATGAGAGTAAACTTCTTTTTGACATCGCTGCCTACAAATGTCTATATTTTGCGCTTTGTAAATGTGAGAAAGAAAAGAAGGTTCCGAATTTAGAGCAAATGATTTTAAAAGACCAAAGAACGACTTGAAAAAATGGTTATTAGTGCAGTTGATGTTGCAGTATCTAGAAATCTAGCATTAAAAAAACTCAAAGTATTGGTCAGAGAAATAAATTATAAGGAACAAAAAAATACTGAAAAAGAATGAAATAAATGGAAGATGTGTCGTAGATGAAAAAGATAAAGTATATGAAGAATATATGAAATTAGAAGCAAATGATGTTGTGGCTTCAAAATCTTATCAGATTGCAAGTTCGCAAATGCGCATGAAATTTCCTTCTGTATATTCAGTATGTGATCGAACTGGTGTTTCTAATAGAGCTGATGCAGCAATTGCAAGTGCAGTTCTTCAGGATAATGGCCTCATTAGTGAAGAGAACAAAAGTAAAGTAATTGTTAGAATGAAGATTAGAAGAGAAAGGTCAAAGAATCGAAAAAACTGCATAGAAGGCCATAATGAAAGCATTACAACAACTAATAAAGGACTTTATTTTGATGGAAGACGAGACAAAACTTTAGTACAGGAAAAGATAGGGAGCAAATATCACAGGAAAACCGCTGTAGAAGAACATGTCGCTTATAGAAGAGCCTGGTTCGAAATATTGGGGATATGTGGCACCACGTTCTAGGATATTAAGGATAGCATTGTGTTGTTTTATAATGTTAATAACCGACCCATAGACATAACTACTGTAGGATGTGATGGAATTTTGACTAACACTGGTAAAGCACAAGCTAATAAAGACCTTCCACCAGTAGACTTTCCCCTTTATCCGTGTCATACGCAAGCCGTTAAAAGGATAGTGAATTTAGTTTTTTTATTTAGCACCGCGTCTTACTACCCGTTCGGGTTATACGCTTAAGTACTAATTACTCTAATGGATTAGGAATTTGGAGGGTTGAATTCAGAGGAAGTGAACCCGCATTTGCGTGGATGGAGAGTGGAAAACCATTTAGGAAAAACCACCCCCAGTTCACCCGACCGAGATTCGAACCTCGATCTCCCCGTCCTCGGCGGTTGAGCTCAACACGACTTGCGCGTTAGCCAACTACGCCACCGAGGCGGGTGTGAATTTAGTTACTGAATCATCATTGGCCGTATGTGGGGCCTCACAAGAGATGGATTTTTAAAACAGAAAATAGAATCGCAGAAATTGATACCAATATTTGAAACTAAGGAACATTACAATATAAAAGTAAATGACAATGTTATTCTTTAACTAAAAAAGGTTAATGACATTTTTACTTATTCTGTTAAATATTTTTAATATAATATAATATAATTATACAGTGACAAATTTTATCCTGTAGTGAATGTATGTTGCTTTTATAGCACATATATATCCACAAGTAAAATATTTATATCTGTTTTGGATAGTATAATTGTATTCATTGAAATTTCATAAAAAAATCACCAAAATATGATATATTAACAAATATATTGCACTCAAATAAATATCTTCTTGGAAAACTTTCAACGGTTTAAATGAAAAATATGCGTTTATATTTGTCATCAATATTATTTAAAGTGTTTAAAATAAAAATTATAGTCAAAAAATAATTTTTGAAAATTTGGGTTTTTTTACTTAAAAGTTCATTTTTTAAGGACCGTGCGGCACCTCAAAACATTTTCATAGAGCTTTAAAATTTTGCAGTATTAAAACTGATCCTAAAAGGCAACTTTTGCACCCTATTAGAAAACTTAGTTTAAAAAAAGTGTTTTAGCCCCTGTTTTCATTCCACCCTAATGTTCATGTATTATGTCCTATACATAAAAGGTAACCTCTTCACATTCCTATGGACCTGTTATGTTAACGCCTACAGTGTCCATGGGTTAAAGATATCAACTACTGAGAGTAGACTAACATTGAAATCTTTTGAAAAGTATTATTTTCAATGAAAGTATTTTTTTATTAGCACTTCGTCTTATTAACCGTTCGGGCTATACACTTATGTACTAATTACGCTAATGGGTTGGGGCTAATAAAGGTTGAATTTAGAGGAAGTGCACCTGCATTAGCATAAAAGGAGAGTCTAAAACCATTTAGGGAAAACTTCCCTTAGTGCACCTGACCGAGTTCGAACCACAATCTCCCCGTCCTCAGCAGGCCAGTCCAACGCGAGTGACGTGTTAGACAACTCGGCCACTGAGGCGGCTAGTATTTTTCTTGCGAAATGTATCTCTTACTAAATATCTTGTATTTTTTTCTAGATTTGTAGAATCTGTACATTTATAAATGGGAAGGAGGGGTGGGGGCTATTTTTAATGTGTTCCAAATTCCACAATTTTATTATTTTCAAATTTGTAACTAGGCTAGCCCATTTCGTGTGGGCATGTTAGCGCTCCTTGCACACCAAATTACAGTTTTAGTTCTATATGTTGAACTGTTCAAAAGTTTGATATGTGTGTACAACAGACCAGACATTGTGAGATTTCCAAAAGTGTTTTGTTCTTGACATAGTACTCTAAAAAGGAACTCATTATAACAAACTTAAAAGAAAAAAAA
This sequence comes from Timema podura, assembly GCA_033556935.1. Classification (NCBI taxonomy): domain Eukaryota; kingdom Metazoa; phylum Arthropoda; class Insecta; order Phasmatodea; family Timematidae; genus Timema; species Timema podura. Next base: position 57,647,963 of record JAVRXN010000013.1, on the reverse strand, counting down.
AAGTGAGGCTATACACAAACACGTGGAAATAAACCACATTAAAACAACTATAATAAATCATAACATCGAAACATATTAAAACAAAGATGACAAACGTTTCAAGCACACACATCAGTTGATGTGAGTGAATCTGCTGTGTTGCAACCCAATGAAAAGTACTCCCGATCATTAGTTTAGCTCTTGTTTAAATACTTGTATGGTCTTTGTGCTTAAAAACATCTCAGTATATTGCTTTATATATTTTTAAATGCAGCTTTATCTCCACCACCATCTACTGTTTCAGCTTTAACTCCACCACCATCTACTGTGTCAGCTTTACCTCCACCACTATATACTGTGTCAGCTTTACCTCCACCACCATCTACTGTGTCAGCTTTACCTCCACCACCATCTACTGTGTCAGCTTTATCTCCACCAATATCGTCTGTGTCAGCCCTACTTCCATCACAAAATACTGTGTCAGCTTTACCTCCACCACTATCTACTGTGTTAGCTTTACCTCCACCACTATCTACTGTGTTAGCTTTACCTCCACCACTATCTACTGTGTCAGCCCTACCTCCACCACTATCTACTGTGTCAGCTTTACCTCCACCACCATCTACTGTGTTAGCTTTACCTCTACCACCATCTACTGTGTCATCCCTACCTCCACCACAATATACTGTGTCAGCTTTACCTCCACCACCATCTACTGTGTTAGCTTTACCTCTACCACCATCTACTGTGTCAGCTTTACCTCCACCACTATCTACTGTTTCAGCTTTACCTCCACAACCATCTACTGTGTTAGCTTTACCTCCACCACCATCTACTGTGTCAGCTTTACCTCCACCACCATCTACTGTGTCAGCTTTACCTCCACCACCATCTACTGTGTCAGCTTTACCTCCACCACCATCTACTGTTGCAGCTTTACCTCCACCACTATCTACTGTTGCAGCTTTACCTCCACCAACATCTACTGTGTCAGCTTTACCTCCACCAACATCTACTGTGTCAGCTTTACCTCTCCCACCATCTACTGTGTTAGCTTTACCTCCACCACTATCTACTGTGTCAGCTTTACCTCCACCACTATCTACTGTGTCAGCCCTACCTCCACCACTATCTATTGTGTCAGCTTTACCTCCACCACTATCTACTGTGTCAGCTTTACCTCCACCACCATCTACTGTGTCAGCTTTACCTCCCCCACCATCTACTGTGTCAGCTTTACCTCCCCCACCATCTACTGTGTCAGCTTTATCTCCCCACCATCTACTGTGTCAGCTTTATCTCCCCCACCATCTACTGTGTCAGCTTTACCTCCCCCACCATCTACTGTGTCAGCTTTATCTCCCCCACCATCTACTGTGTCAGCTTTATCTCCCCCACCATCTACTGTGTCAGCTTTATCTCCACCACCATCTACTGTGTCAGCTTTATCTCCACTACAATCCACTGATACAGCGTCACCTCCACTACTGTTTACTGATACATCATCACCCATTACTGATTCTAACCTCCAATTGGGTCATTTCAGTAAATCCAATACAGCTCTACCAAAAACACCTAAGAAAAAAAGCCAGGTAAATATATATGTGTGTTAAGTTAGACATGTATGAATAGTACAGAGAAAATATTAGGGGTCTGTGAGTAGGTATCTTTCATTTCAAGGCGAGTTTCAATGAAAATGTCAATTTTAAGTAAGATAGTAGGCTTACTTTAAATATTTTAAGCTAAATTTTTAATGGTTTAACACATTACCATGAGATAGGTGTACAGAAAGACACTCTTTTTGTGTATTTTATGAAACAATATATGTTAAGAAAAACAAGAAATTGTAACATAAAAAAAGTGTGTTTGTAATTCACATAGCATGCTACATGACATTTGGTTCTATTGATGCTAGCCCTATTTAAGGTTAGACCAGTAGCATCTCATGACCAAAATTCGTAGGCAAGCTAGGGAGTCAAGTTTGGGGGCCCAGAATTTTTAAAAATATTATATGCTTCAAGAATCTATTTGTAGGTTTTTAAAATGATAAATGTGGCTTCAGGCGTCCTTCTGTACCAAGATTTACTTAAAGCACACTGGAATATTTATAGCACATGTCGAAGAGGATGCGAGGGGAAAAACAATATCTTGCCCACCTTATAACATTATTATTATTATTATTATTATTGTTTAGAGGCCCATCGACACAATGAGGTCATTAGGGCCTTGACATTTAAAAACACAGTAAAATCTCCATTAGGGAGAGACACATCACATAGTCCACCTGTTAGAATAAACAGGTGGAAACATAAAATATAAAACAATATACAATATTAAAATTTGTATATCAATTAAAAACAGATATTCTCAATATGAGAAAAAGCCCATTTGAGACACTCCATAGGAGCGCTCAAATGGGCAATTAGATTAAAAGAAGTGATACACCTGCTAAAATAAAACCACAGGTGTATACACTACGTTAAAATTACAAAACAAACATATTAAAATATAACACATTAAAATTATAAAATGTGTTAAAATATATACGTTAAAAAGACAGAACAAACATATTAAAATGTACTAAAATGTTAAAAAGTTCTCAATATGAGATGAAATCCAGACGAGTCACTTTATAAAAGTGACTCAAATGGCATTAAAAAGATCCGCCTGGCGTATAAAACGGAGTAAACAAATAACTCCATCCGCGCTATCGCGTAGTAAAAAACGTGGGTCACCTTTAAAATCAAGAGCCAGGCGGATAGGGGCATATTTACGACACTCCACCAAAATGTGGTACACACTAAGGGGAGCATCGCAAAACTCACACACTGGAGGTGGATCCCCTCTCAATAAAAAACCATGGGTCAACGATGTGTGTCCGACGCGGAGCCTTGTCACGATGACCTCCTCTCTTCTAGACTTTCGTATAGAAGAGGGCCATCGCGACACACCGTCCCTTATGGACCTCAGCTTGTTCTGAGCAGGAGTCGAAACCCACTGCTCATGCCAGGTGCGTAAGACCCCACGCCGAACATAACCCTTTAGATCTAAAAACATGACACCCAAACTCGCCTCCGGAGGCAGGCGTGCTGCCTCCTTGGCCGCCTGGTCCGCCAGTTCATTCCCTGAGAGGCCGGCATGACCAGGAATCCAGCAGAAGGCGAGCTGGGTGTGTAATGAATCGATTTTTAAAATTTGCTCATGTATCATCTGCACAATGGGATTCCAGGAGTAGAGAGTGGACAATGCCAACAGAGCACTCATGGAATCCGTGCAGATGAGAACAGAACGGTGACACTTACGATAAACAAAACACAGAGATTTAAAAATGGCGTATAATTCAGCCGTAAAAACACTGGATTCCCCAGGTAGACCAAATTTAAAATTGTTTCCCTCCACAACAAATGCGCATCCCACGGAGGTCCCACACTTGGAACCATCCGTATAGATGCGCTCAAAGCCCTGAAATCGAGTGGAGAGGAGTTCATTAAATGTTCTCTCATATATAATCGGCGGGGTGGTCGCTTTAGGGTACTAGGCAAGATCAAAATGGCATTGAGGTAGGCGTATCTTCCAGGGAGAAACTCGACCTGGGGATGTGGGGATAGCCTTTGGCAGGACTATCCCACACGTGTCGAAAACCGGTAGCATCCTGATCCCAACCGGCCTTGTACTACGCCATTTGGTTTCATACAAGACACGGTTAGGGGGATGAAAGACAGGGCGGTAGGCAACATGTTCTGGCATAGAGTGCAGTTTCGACACGTAATATGCCAGGAGATAGGACCGCCGGTAATGAAGAGGGGGCTCACCGGCGTCGGCACAGATGCTGACGACTGGACTAGTGCGAAAAGCACCGGTAGCCAGTCGAATGCCAGCATGGTGGACACTATCCAGCATCTTTAAAGCCGAGGGTCTCGCCGATCCATAAACGAAACTGCCGTAGTCTAGTTTAGATCTTACCAAGGCCCTATACAGGCGCATCAAGGTTTCCCTATCAGCACCCCAGGACCGACCGCTAACAACTTTGAGCAGGTTTAGTGCTTTTATACACCTCGCTTTCAGGTCTTTGATGTGGGGGATCCAAGTTAATTTAAAATCAAATAAAAGTCCCAGAAACCTTACGGTCTCTGAGACTGGTAAAACAACGTGGTTCATTAAAATACTGGGGGCTTGTTGTATTCCGCGTAATCTGTGGAAGTGGACGACCGTCGTCTTGACTTCAGAGAAGCGAAAGCCATTTCGCGATGCCCACGACCACAGATTGTTTACAGAGAGTTGTATCTGCCGTTCAGCCCTGTGGAGACTTGACGAACTGCAATAAAATGCGTAGTCATCCACAAAAAGGCATGAACGGACAGGTAGCCGCACGTTGTCCACAATGCCATTTATTGCGATTGCGAACAACGTACAGCTTAGAGTACTACCCTGAGGCACCCCATTTTCTTGAATAAAATCATCGGATAAGGTGTTGTTTAACCTTACCCGGAAGTGTCTATCTGACATAAAATTAGATATAAAAACAGGGAGGTTCCCTCGGAACCCCCAATTAAAAAGGGTTTTTAAAATGCCGTACCGCCATGTGGTGTCGTACGCCTTCTCCAAATCAAAGAAAACTGCCAAAAGATGCTGTGTATGGAGAAAGGCGTCACGAACCGCCGTCTCGAGACGGGCGAGATGGTCCATCGTAGATCGGTTACGGCGAAAACCACATTGAATATTTGATAATAGATTGCGGGATTCTAAATACCATATTAATCGTTTATTTATAATTTTTTCCAATATTTTGCATACACAACTAGTTAAGGCTATCGGTCTATAACTAGTTGGTTCTAATTTATCTTTGCCACTTTTATGTATTGGTATAACGGTTGCTTGCCTCCATAGTGATGGGAATTGATGAGATCCCCAAACACTATTATAAAGGTCCAACAGATATGCCCATCCAGCAGGAGGTAGCTGGCGCAACATATCGTAGTGGATGTCGTCGGGACCGGAAGCTGTGTTGCCCGCCTGAGACAGGGCATAGGTCAATTCCTCCATTGTAAAGGGGGAGTTGTAATCCTCCCCCCGGCTCTGACCAAAGTCAATAGAATGGCGCTCTATGTTCCGCTTAAGCGCTGCAAACTCATTAGAGTAGCTTGCAGTGCTTGAAATAGCGGTGAACATAGAACCCAATACATTGACGACCTCACAGGGGAGGAGACAAGCGAACCGCTTGACATGAGGGCAGGTATATTATTACTGGTATTTTTGCTACTACGTAATTTACGAATATTGTCCCAAACCTTAGTTGTGGGAGTGGAAATAGTAAGGGTAGAAATAAACTGTCTCCAAGACTCTCTTCTGCTTTCACGAATGATACGGCGAGCTCGAGCACGTAGAATCCGGAAAGACTCCAGATTCTTTAAAGTAGGACGTCGATGGAAGATACGTAGGGCCCTTCGACGGTCATAAATAGCCAACCGACACTCTTCGTTCCACCAGGGAACAGGTCGGTGGCGCGGATGTGGCGAGGATTTAGGGATAGGTACTCTCGCCGCCATGATGACCGTCGAAGTAAAATGGTCTATATTCACATCGACGTCAAGAGAAAGGGGTTGATCAAATACGGCGAGCTCGCGAAATTTATCCCAGTCAGCACGTTTAAGAACCCATTGTGGTGCCCGTGCTATACCGGGAGGATCGTGAAGTGGCGAAAGCAGAATGGGAAAGTGATCGCTGCCACATAGATCCGAGTGAACCTCCCAAAAGAAGTGAGCAGCGATCCCGGGGCTACATAAAGTTAGGTCGATGGCAGAGGATACACCACCGAAGGTGGAGAAGTGTGTCTGGGTCCCAGTGTTCATTAACACCAGGCTTCCCGAGACAAGAATATCCTCTACCATCCTCCCACGGGCGTCTGTAAAATTGGACCCCCACACCAGGTTGTGTGCGTTAAAATCCCCCATGATGATATAGGGGGCGGGAAGTTGTATAAAGAGGGCCTCTAGGCTCCTCTTTGAAACACGCTCACCTGGTGGGAGGTAGATGCAGCATACGGTTACTTCAATAGGAAGGGAGACTCTGACAGCAATCACTTGGAGATCGGATATAATATTTACAGATTTATGATATATATTGCTACGTGCAAATATAGCCACACCTCCGCTAGCCCGATCAAAAATGGGCTTGTCGGTACGATATACATCGTACCCACGAAGCATCGGGTTGTCAGTTGGGCGGAAGTGGGTCTCCTGCAAACACAAGATGGAAGGATGCAGGGAAGAAATTAGTAGTTTAATTTCCTCTACACGAGCATAAAAACCCCTACAATTCCATTGTAGTAGCGACATTAAGTACAAATATAAATTTATTCATCCACGCAATCCATATCACTATCTCTTAAAACTAAAAATTGGTTAAGGACCTTTTTAGGTCCTCTGGCCTTGCCAAGTCTCTCCTGGACCTCTCGTTTCAAGAGAGGCTTTTGTTTCTCCAGAAGAGATTTGGGGGTTGATTCTGAGCGCGAAGGCTTTGTTACAGCCTTCGACGCTTTTTTGTAATTATTATTGTCGGCGACACCTCGCTGGACCTTTCTCCAGGCACCAGCAGGACTCGCCTTTGCGGCCTCACCCGTTTTGCCACCCACTCAAACCTCCGGTGACCCAGAGACCAGAGCGGACGAACCAACAACGGCCGCAAGTTCTTTTGTTTCCCGAGGTGGGCTCGGGGGAGGTCCCCGAGGCGGGCCCGGGGGCGGTCCCCGAGGCGGGCCCGGGGGAGGTCCCCGAGGCGGGCCCGGGGGCGGTCCCCGAGGCGGGCCCGGGGGAGGTATCCGAGGAGGGCTCCTCGGGGTACAGGTGGGGGAGACGACCTTTTTCTAGGTTTCGCCTCTCCAAGTAATTTAGGCGCAACCTTAGTTGACGCGTTAACATTAAGAATGTCTCGAGTATAGACCGATGGCACAGGTCGCGTGGGCGTCTTTGCGAGATTAACTGCGCAGTGACAGTTGGGGCAGTTAATGTTCTGGCTTACAATTTGGCTGTAGGAGGTTTGAAATACCGGAGCCTGACTAGATGCGTATTCCTTACGTGCCTGGGCATATGAGATCTTCTTTTCAGTTTGTATCTCCAGGACTTTTTTCTCTACCTTCCATTTCGGACAGGCCCGAGACCAGGCGGAATGCGGACCCTTGCAGTTTACGCAGTACTTAGGAGACTCACATGGTGTTTCGTGAGCCTCCTGTCCGCAATCCGCACAGGTTGGCTTGCCACGGCATCGCAGCTTCGTATGCCCAAATTCCTGGCACTGAAAACAGCGCCGGGGGTTAGGGACATACGGCCGGACCCTGAGCACGTGGAAACCTGCTCGGACCTCCTTTGGAAGGGTAGGAGTCGCAAATGTAAGGATATACGTGTCAGTTTTTTCTCTTGTCCGTTCTTTTTTGTGACAATACGGTAAACTTCGGTGACGTGTTGAGGGGAAAGTTCCTCACAGATATCCTCAATGCTCACGCAGTCGAGGTCATAGCAAGTGACCACTCCCTTGCAAACATTGAGAAACCTGTGAGGCTCCACCTTCACCGGTATATGAGACGTATTGCTCAACGGTATTTCCGAGATTGCCATTACCTTTGATGATTGAGTGTCAGTCATTGTTTGTATCAAGATCGTGCCATCACGCAGTTTTCTGATTGATACTTGTGATTGTGCTGCGCCATTTATCACTCTTTCGAGGATAAATGGGCTTACTCGCTTCAGACTTTCATTTTCCTGTGCTCGAGACATTACCAGGAAGCGGGGCTGGGGCCTCACCACTTCCTGGATTTTTTCCAATTCAGGGCTGGACGGCCTTACCCGTTTCCGCCGCTTATCAGTATTACGGCCCTGTGAGGGGCCGGGCAGTGAGTTGCCAGCGGGCAGTACGTTGCCAGCGGACAGTAAGTTGTCAGCAGCGACAAAAGAAGCGGCCATGCCATTTTTGGGGACAACCTACACAGTACTCGGATCGTAGACCCAGGGTGATCCATGTTGGTACTACCACATATGGCCCTGTTAACTCTCCCGACGAGAGGCCCCATACGACGCTAGACATGACAACCTTCGCATAGGGCATCGCCGAGAGAGAGGTCATCGCAGCAAGTGGGTGTAGGAAAGTGCCAATTTTACGTCCGGGCCCTCGTGAACGCATCCGGTCTTTTCTCAAAGTAGGGTACCCGGTTATTGTCATCCCTAAGGCCCTTCTACTAAGATATTACAACCGGCGCACTTTCACTCGGGAGCTCAAAGCAGTGGTGTCCAATAATCGTCCAAGGAAAGCCGTGTTAGATGCCAGGGTCGTCAACGGAGGGGCCATAAGTTTCTGTGCAGGACTGAACGGCAGGGGAAGGGAAGAAAGAGGTAAGGAGAGAGAAAGAGAAGGGAGAAGAATGAAAAAAAAGGAGTGAAAGAGAAGGAAGAAAAAAGGAGGTGAAAGGAAAGATTTAGGATAGGTTTTTCCTGCACAAGATACGTCCTGCACAGAAGCCTCCCCTTTTAGTCGCCTCTTACGACAAGCAGGGGTTACTGCGGGACTATTCTAAACCCCGTCCCGCAGGGGGGCACCTTATAACAAGTGGAGGGAAATTCCCCTTGTCTCAAAATATTTTTCATAATATCCAATCTAACAATTTATTGGTTCATTTTGAAATTATTGTTTTACATTCATTAAATGTTGAAGAATTTAACAATCCGAAAAATTTGAGATTGTTAATTTTCTCAAAGAGTGTTTGTATTTACATGGCAATACTATCAATTACTTCACAATAAACTTGTCTTAATTTCAATTTCAATTTCAATTATGTTTATGTCCACTTTTTTTTTGTGTTAGCCCCGTTTGTAGTGTTTTATAGAACTGTATTTTATTTGTTACAGTTGGTTCAAGAAAGGACAGTGGCCTCTTAAAAAAGATAGGTGTGATGAGACTGCATGAGTTGACACCAAACGCTAGTACAATGTATCTCGAAGATACAAAGTTCCAGAAGCGGACTCATTTGATGAGGAAACGTATACATTGTTTAAGATCACGTTTAAAATCAGCGGAAAAGTTAAATGCCACTGATTATTTTCAAAATCTAATCGAAAGAGTGGACAAGATTACTTGTGATTTCATCTCCTGTCAAATTACCAACAAAAAACTGAAACCTAGAGGGAGGCGGTTCACACATGAAGATAAGATATTAGCGGTTTCACTTATGTAACAAAGCGCTAAAGGGTACAAATTACTTGCAAAGTTTTTTGTACTCCCATTTAGGAGAACAATAATGAGAATGCTTTCCAAAATTCCTTTCAATCCAGGTGTAAATCCTGCCATAATCAATAATTTAAAATATGTTGTGTCAGGCCTGAAGGAACAGGACAAGTTTTGTGTTCTAATATTTGATGAGATTAAGCTCCAGGCAAATATTCAGTATAATGAAAATCTAGATTTAATTGAAGGGTTTGAAGATTTTGGGAATGGAAAAAGGAACTTATCTTTTGCAGATCATGCCTTAGTGTTCATGCTCCGTGGCCTGGGGACAAGGTGGAAGCAACCAGTGGCATATTTTTTCAATGAGAGTACAGCTAAAACTACAGAGCTGGTTACTTGTATTAAAGAAGTTATTTCCTCGGTGGTTTCAACTGGCCTTAAAATTATTGCCACCGTATGTGACCAAGCTAAAACAAATCCTTGAGAGAAGAGACAAGACTAAACTGTCTTAGAAAAGAGATAGAGAACAAATCAATTAGATTATGTTGAAATTATACCATTATATGATCCCCCTCATCATTTAAAAGGTATCCGCAATAATCTTTTGACAAGGAATCTGCAATTTCAATGGAAGACCGGCATTCAAAAGCGTCATGGAAACATTTAGAGCAATTTTTTGAACTGGACAATAATCAAGATGAAAACATAAGAACATGTCCAAAGTTGACGAATGAACATATTAGACGTGACCAAATAAAAAAAAATGAAAGTTAGCACTTGTGCCCAGGTGTTTAGTCAACGAGTTTCTTCAATGATGAGGATGCTTGCAAGTTGGGGTAGGTTATGTTCTGAGGTTGATTATATTTTTTTATGTTACTGTGCTGCACTTTTAAGTTTTGTACTATGTTTGTTTTTATGTACTATGACCTATCAACAGGCTGGAAACAATAGTTGACAATGATAATGTCTATGAATTGAACTTTGGTAACATTTAGGATGTCGTGCGGCAATCTTGTGACCGTTCCGAAACCGAGTGAACCACCGAGAGCCCCCAGTGCGCCCGTAATTAGTGTCCAGAATTCTCGAGAGGCAGCGCCAGGCTGAGAAGGGCTATTAAGCCCAACACTTAACAATAAAAGGGACCAAAAGACGATCCAGTGGCAGTAGCGGGACGGGAATGTATATAGGTTAATTAAGACTAATTCTAAGAGTGTATATATGTATGTGTTTAATATAAGTTATAGTGTAAGACTAGGGAGGAGGGTTGGGCCCAACCCTCCTCCCCACGGATAAAAACCGTTGATGTATGGATGGCAGAAAAATAATAAAACAGAAATGTAAGACAACCAGAACTCCTGTAGTTTCTCGGCCTCAGTGACTAAGATCAAAGTGTAGTGCATTTTGTCAATTTCTGACCTACGATTTTTTCTAGCCTGTTTTAGTGTTCGAAGTTTTACTTCTATCGTCGAGTGAAATCGTCGAAACCTGATCATCAGAACTATCATCAACGCCACCAAGTGCTTCCAGAAGGACCTTCAACGGTCATACGTCAATCCCATCCTGAACTTCATACTGCAAGGACATCACAAGCATCTCGCGCCTTGATCCATCTGGCCGGCACTCTGAGCCGACCCAGTGAAAGTACGTCTGCGCCTGACCATACGTGGGACGATGATGTTTACTTGCCGCATTAGAAGAGAATTTGAGCGTCCGTGTTTACTAGTGCGCAGTGCCGGGTGTTCTAATAGAATCGAACAGTTCGATAGGCAAATAAGTGGGGAAAACATTGCCGTGTTGTAAACGTCTGTGTCGTCAAACCGTGATTGTTTTAAGTGTTAATACAACCAGTTTCACTCATATCATAGCCGCTTTTACCGTATTCTAACCGTTATAGTGCCAGTTTCTTTGTCAAAGTCTACACCGATCAACACCACATTCAGATAGTTCACGGCCGAACGGTCCTACCACCCACCCCAGAGGGGTGGGCCACAACAACAGGACAGTAACTGCACCACCTCCCGGTGGGAGTGGTGCCCGGTACCCATGAGGGTACAACACCAACCGCCGCCCGGACCTTCCTGGCGACCACGTCAGTTGTCAACACAACCTCCACAACCACCTGCAGTGTCTCCACGGGGTGTGTAGTAACCGCCTTCGTGGGGAATACAACCACCACCAAACACGTCATACCACCGAGTACCCAGGCCTCCTTAGACCTGGGTACAAACTCCTACCGAAGCCTCCACGTCCCCATCGAGGATCGGCTCGCGGCCATCAGGCAGAGGGCCCTAGCCACGGCCGACGCTCTGGGGATAGAGACGGCCCCCAACTACGGACCCCTGGGCCCCCCCGTGGTGCCCAAGCCGCCGCCAGAGGCTCCCCTTCCTCCGCGGACCACGCGGCCGGTTAAAGCGGCCAGCTCCTCGGAGGAGGAGGACCGGCCCAAGGACGGGGAGTGGACCATAGCCAGCCCTAGAAGACGTCGCCCGGCTTAAACTCGGAGCGTCGAGGCCATGGAGGCGTCGACTGACTCCACCGGTACCTCCACCACCGGGAGCAAGACTACCAACAGGACGGCCGCTGGCAAGCGGAAGGGCCGGGACGCGGAGCGTCGGAGCCCCCCGAAGAAGTCGGCGCCCAGGAGCGGACGTTCCTCCAGCCGGAAGGACGACTTCCAGGGAGCATCATCCGGATCCGGTATGGGTAGGCCGGCGTCTTCCAGGGGGGCACAGGCAGCCACCGGTGCCGTCCCTAAGGGTACCCGCGCCCCAGTCACCGGCGACCCCACGGGTTCTCAACCTGCCGGTAAAGTCAATGCCAACCCTCAGAGAAACGGGACCCAAAGAGTCCCGGTGATAGTGTGCGAAGGGGACTTCCGCGTGAACCCCTTCACGGCCACCAAGGCACTCAGCCGCGGACTCGGAGGGGATCTCCGGATAAAGTGGTCCTCCAACAGGGTGACGTTCTCCGTCTTCACCCTGGAGGATAGGTCCACTCTACTGGAGAGGCTCATCTCTAAGGGATATCAACCCTTCACTTACCCGCTAGACAGCGAGAGAGACGGGCGGCTCGTGGTCCGCGGTCTCCCGTTGTGGACCCCCGCAGAGGACATCCACTCAGAACTCACTGATATGGGATACGCGGTAAGGAGCGTTACACGCTTGGGAGCGCGCGCTGCCGGCCAGGATCAGCCGGAAAAGCCGTTTCCGTTGTTCCTTGTAACTCTGGTTGGACGCCAGCAGTGCAAGGATTATCAAAAGAGACGGTTATCTCGAAAGTGCGTATCACTTTCGAGTCTTTCCGTAGTAAGAACCTGGCCCAGCAGTGCCATCGCTGCCAAGGGTTTGGACACCCCTCCGTATCCTGTTTCAGGAGCGATACGTGTGTCAAGTGCGGAGGCCCACACACGTCCGCGGCCTGCGAGCGTCCACGCTCGGAACCCGCCAAATGCGCCAATTGCGGGGGCCCTCACCCCGCAAATGCCGGCATTTGCGAGGTGCGCAAACGGTTCGTCGACTCGCGCCAGCGCTCGACCACCGTCGGCGCACCTGCGCCGTCTAGACCCCAGTATTGTCCGGCGCCCCCCCTCTTGTCAATGCCTGGGACTTTCCCCGTCTTCCCGGGGGAAGGGCTGGCGTCGCGACGCCGGGCGTCCAACCGGCGGGGCGGCAGCCTGCCGCTCTCCCCCAAGCTTCGAACCGACGCGCCCCACCCCACCCTCCTTCAGCGGGGACCGCTGATCTCAAGTCCCTGATCCACACTCTCACCGAGATATGGGAGCTTTTCCGCTCGCTCCGTATCTGTGAGAAACTTCCCTACCTTAGGGAGTGTCTGACACGCTTCGTGGCCACCCCGGACTGGGGGGTAAGATTCAAATCCTGTCCGAAGTGTGTCAGACTTTATTTGATTGACGAGATCAAACTCCTCTGGAATTGTAAATCGCTAGTTCCCAGGATTCCCGAACTTATCCAGATGATGACCGACATGGACGTGGACGTGGCGTTTCTGACGGAGACGTGGTTCAGAGCGGACACCGTCTTTCAGGTTCCGGGCTTCCCCGTTTTCCGGGTGGACCGAGGCGGTCACCGGAAGGGGGGTGGCGTGGCCCTGTTGGTGCGGTCCCGCCTCCAGCATCACCAGTCGGCCGTCCCGGGGCTCGTGTCCCTGGAGGCGGTCGCTGTCCGACTGCTGGGTGCCGCGTACTCCGTCACTCTCGTTTGCGTTTACGGTCCGCCAGCGGTGGTTCTGCCGGCGGCCGATTTAGCCGTGTTGCGCGCTCTCGACGCTAGCGTTGTGCTAGCGGGCGACTTCAACGCCAAGCACGTCTCATGGGGGTGCGTGGCGTCTCAAGCGCGCGGCACGGTTCTAAGGAGGTTTGCCGACAGGACCGGCCTATTTATCCACCATCCTCATCTGCCCACCTACTTGCCCGATCACCCTCGATACCATCCCAGCTACCTGGACCTGATCCTGACCACGAGGAGGCCGTTTCTGACACCTCTGGTCACCCATCTCTCCCACTCCTCTGATCACAATCCTGTGACTAGCGTTATGCGACGCGCCGCCACTGTACAACTACCGACGCGCGGACTGGCCTAGATTCCAGGCTAGGTTGAGCCGCGTAGTGGACCCAGCCGCCCCCATACCTGACGCTGGAGAACTGGACCGCCAGGTTCAGCTCTTCACCGCCTCCCTCCTGTCGGCGGCGGAGTCGTCGATTCCGATCCGTCGACCCCCCTTGTTGGGCCCCCACTAACCCCCGACCTGATCGACGACATGCGTCTCCGTGATAGATCGCGCGCTCTGTGGCAGAGAGGTCGTCTCCCCCGTGTTCGGGAGATATACGTCGCGCTCCGCTCTCACTGTCGGCGCAAGCTCAGACAGTGGCAGAGGGAGGCTAAGACGCGCCGTCTTGCCGCTCTCGACACAAAAGATCTCTCTCTGTGGCGTCATCTGAAGGGGATACGTCACAAGAAAGATCTGATTCCCGAGCTCCGCGGAGCGGGCGGATTGGATTGATCTGACAGACCAGTCAGAGGCTCTGGCGGTCGGATTCCAGGCCAGCTTCGCGAGGCGACCGGGATCACCGGAGAGAGATCAAGCGGATCTTCCCGGACACTTCCTTCCCCCGGTGGCAGGTCAACCCCCGTACCCCGACCTGCGGCTGGTAACCCCCTCCGAGCTGACCAGGACGGTAGCGCGGCTGCGCGCCGCGTCCGCTCCGGGGTTGGACCAGATATCCCCCCTCCTCCTGGCCCACCTCCCTCGTAAAGCCTTCGTCCATCTTCTCCGCATCCTTAACGCGATGTTTGTATTGCTGTACTTTCCAGCGCAGTGGCGGGTGGCGACTGTCATACCCATCCATAAGCCCGGGAAACCGCCCGGATACCCCTCGTCCTACCGTCCTATCTCTCTTCTCTCTTGCGTCGGCAAAGTGGCCGAGAGATTGATCTTGGACCGGCTGGAGGCCTGGCTGGAGGTGCACCCCCTCCTGCCGGATCACCAGTTCGGTTTCCGGAAAGGCCTGTCTACCACCCACGCCGTCGCCACGGTCGTAGACCTGGTGACGGAAGCGTTCAACGAGCGTCGCCATTCCGGCTTCGTGTTGTTGGACGTGAAGGGGGCGTTCGACAGTGTGAGCCACCGAGGACTTCTCACGGGACTTGCAGAGGCCGGGGTCCCCCCCTCTACTACACCTCCTTCTGTCTTTCCTCCAGGACCGCTCCTTCAGAGTGGGCGTGGACCACCAGTTGTCGACCCCTCGTCCTATCGTCTCTGGCGTCCCCCAGGGCTCCTGTCTCTCCCCACTCCTCTTCTCCCTCTTCGTGCGGGACGTGCCCGTCCCGCAGGGAGTCTCCCTGTTTCAGTACGCCGACGATACAGCTATCCTGGCGACTTCCTACGACGCCGCGGTGATCTGGGCCAAGCTCACCATGGCGTTGCGAGGAATAATCGCCTACCTTGATTCCAGATCCTTAGCGGTGAACGGAACCAAGACGTTGGCAATACTCTTCACCCGTCGAAGACCGGGTCCCATGCAGCCGCTCCGCGTCGCCGGAGAAGCGGTCCAGTGGTCGCAAACGGTGAGATACCTGGGTGTGACGCTGGACCGTCGCTGCACCTGGGATCCGAACCTGAGAGCGTCTGCGGGAAGAGCCAGGGGTGTCATGCTAGAACTGGCCCCTCTCCTGCGCCCAGCCAGCCCGTTGAACCACGCCCACAAGTTTAGATTGTTCCAGGCTTGTATTATGTCCCTCCTTCTCTACGCCGCCCCTGCCTGGGCTTACCTCCCCCGATACCGTTACTCCCCGCTCCGAGCGGTGTATCACCAATTTTTGAGGTTGATGCTCGGACTCCCTCCCAGAACCCTCATCCGTATCCTGCTAGACTTGTCTGTCCTCCAACCCCTGGACGTGATCATCCGCGGGTTGGCAGTGAATTTCTTCTCACGAGCGCTGGCCAGTTCTAATCCAATCGTACGGGGCATCGGCGATTATGACGCCCCAGCTCTTGTTAACAGACGCATCAGAGACGGCGTGGTGAACCCCCCTGCCGGACGCGGATGACCCTGGAGGTAGTCTGTGGTGACGAGGAGCGAACGCTCCTGAGCAACGCCGAGGCCGACTTCTCCGGGACTCGACTCCGGCGCCCCGATCGACCTCCCGGCTGGCGCACACGCCGGCGGCTTACCCGAGTCCGTGACTGAGTGTCTGTGTCGTCCAGTGCGCGTCCCCAACCCCACCAATACAGCCGGTGTGGGTTGGTCCGTTCTAACATGGTTATACAAACGAACAATATCAATAGACTGCAATAAAACTAGAACTTTTTTATTTTTCAACACTATCACTATTATTATTATTATTTCTCTGTAATTTTTGTCAAAAATGGCTTAGTCGTTGCTTCCACCCGCCCTACTCCGAAGAAGAGGTGAGGCGGGTTTCAATTTAACGTAAATCAGTCAATTCTTTTCTTTCAGTTTTAAATGTTTATATATTGTTGTGCTTGTGTGTGTTATGTCAAAAATAAAGATGCTATTATGTCCCTACCGGTCCTCGAACTGAGGGCCGGAGTGTCCCTGTCCAGTCCTACGTGTGTGTATACTGTGTTCTCCTATGCTCCTTCCACTCTTCCTCTTGCTGATCCAACATTATTGCCTACCCATAGCCCCCTTTCAGTCTAATTCTAAATTGTTGCCCTATGAGAATGGGCAGCAATAACAAAGTCCCACTCAGTTCCAAAATCAATAGTTTTTCTCCCGCTTAAAATTCAAAATAACAGATGGGCTAAAAAAAAAAGCCCACTGTTAAAACCATAATTACATTTTTCCACCAGGATTGCGTATGAAACTTCATACGTAATCCTGGTGGGAAACTCTCTCACTAGGCCGACCGACCTCGAGGGCCGGCCAGTTCAATTTTTGCCATAGCCGGTCCTCGAACCGGGATAGGTCAGGTCCGAGTCCACTCCCGTTTTATCATTTGCACCTACTCTCCTGATGTCCCTCCTTCCGTTTTTATGTGCTTCCCGTTCCTTTGCTCCCTGTCCTTCCCTTTATTCCTGGTTCAAAAACTGCCCGCGGGCAGCGGCGGTTCCTCCGCCAGCTCAATAATTTATTTTTATTTTAGTTTCTTAAACACCGGTCGGGCAGAAATCGCCCGCCGGAGACTGTTCCTATTGTTTTATTTTAGTTTACTCTTTTCACGCCAGGGCTACATATGGAATTGTCATAGTAGCCCTGGCGGAGTATTGTTAAATATTCTTGACCGACCCCGGCGACTCGATCGACCGGGGACTCTTTTCCCCCTTTTTTCTTTTTCTTCTCCTTTGTTTCCGTCCCTGTGTCGTCGTTCTTTGTATCTGTACCCTGGGTACCACCATGGTCCAACGGACCCATTATGTGCGGCGGGGTGGGTTTTTATTAAATTTTCCCACCCCTACCCCAAAGACCACATTATTCAGCCCGCCAGGGCGCTAAAGTTTTTCTGTATGTTATAATTGTTCAACGTATGTTTGTTTTCGAGAGCCCTACGGGGCTGGTGTTAACGTTTTGTCATTCTGTTTCCTGTAATTTTTTCATGTATATATTTTGATGATATATAAATAAAACGCTTACAAACAAACAAACCCTACCTATAGCGTTCAGAAACATTCGGGCAGCCACACCCCCTCTGTTCCAGCGCTCATGAAACATTCGGGCAGCCACATAAGTACCACTCCCGACATCCTTTCCTCTCCTACCTTTATGCCCCCTCCTCCACCTTACCGTCGCAGCAAAGGAGGGCAAAACCGTAAGGCCCGGGCAGAACAATACAAAATTTTCAAAGCCTTTCTAACACCTGCCCCTTTTCTCTATCCATTCCCATCGCGACCCCCCGTTCCCCCACATCCTGCCAATAAACTACGACCCCTCCCCCCTCCCCCTTACCTACTTTCTAATTACAAATCCCTTGACCCCCAAGACCCACGGCGGATGCACAGTAAGTGACTGAAGAATAAAAAAATATAGCAGCGACCCCGCGACCTGGGGCTGGACAGTCCACCGTCATCTCCACAGAAGGGAGAACAACAAGGAAATTTTGTAAGATAACATAACAACAGAAATATTTGGTCAATAGTTGAATTACTCGCTAAGCTACAAACATATTTTAGTTATGTTACATTTATATTACACACTATCTACTGATATCATTTTAGCAAACAAACAACAGATCAGTCGTAACATCACCATGTGTTCCCGCTTAATGTTATTATTATTGTTGGGGTTTAAAGGCCCATCGACACATTGAGGTCATTAGGGCCTTGAACGATATTAAAAATATAGTAAAATCCCCATAGGGGAGACAATAATTCACCTGCAGAATATACAGGTGAATACACAATATACAAACAAACAAACAATAAAATATATTAATATAATATAATAGTTAGCAATATAGTAAAATACCCATTTGAGACACTCCATAGGAGCGCTCAAATGGGCAATTAGATTAAAAGAAGTGATACACCTGCTAAAATAAAACCAGAGGTGTATACACTAGGTAAAAATTACAAAACAAACATATTAAAATATAACACATTAAAATTATAAAACGTGTTAAAATAATACGCTAAAAAGACAGAACAAACATATTAAAATGTACTAAAATGTTAAAAAGTTCTCAATATGAGATAAATCCAGATGAGTCACTTTATAAAAGTGACTCAAATGGCATTAAAAAGATCCGCCTGGCGTATAAAACGGAGTAAATATATAACTCCATCCACGCTATCGCGTAGTAAAAAACGTAGGTCAACTTTAAAATCAAGAGCCAGGCGGATAGGGGCATATTTACGACACTCCACCAAAATGTGGTACACACTAAGGGGAGCATCGCAAAATTCACACACTGGAGGTGGGTCCCCTCTTAATAAAAATCCGTGGGTTAAAAATGTATGCCCGACGCGGAGTCTCGTCACGATGACCTCCTCTCTTCTAGACTTTCGTATAGAAGAGGGCCATCGCACACACCATCCTTGATGGACCGCAGCTTGTTCTGAGCAGGGGTCGAAACCCACTGCTCGTGCCAGGTGCGTAAGACCCC
Source organism: Timema podura (assembly GCA_033556935.1). NCBI lineage: Eukaryota > Metazoa > Arthropoda > Insecta > Phasmatodea > Timematidae > Timema > Timema podura. The sequence continues at coordinate 57,629,193 of JAVRXN010000013.1, read as the reverse complement.
ACGCCGAACATAACCCTTCAGGTCTAAAAACATGACACCCAAACTCGCCTCAGGAGGGAGATGAACCACCTCATTGGCTGCCTGGTCCGCCAGTTCATTTCCTGAAAGACCAGCATGACCAGGAATCCAGCAAAAGGCGAGCCGTGTGCCTAGTGAATCAATTTTTAAAATTTGCTCATGTATCATCTGCATGAGGGGATTCCAGGAGTAGAGAGTGGACAATGCCAACAGAGCACTCATGGAATCCGTGCAGATGAGAACAGAACGGTGACACTTACGATAAATAAAACATAAAGATTTTAAAATGGCGTATAATTCAGCAGTAAAAACACTGGATTCACTAGGTAAACCAAACTTAAAATAGTTTCCCTCCACAACAAATGCGCATCCCACGGAGGCCCCACACTTGGAGCCATCTGTATAGATGCGCTTAAAGCCCTGAAAGCGAGTGGAGAGGAGCTCATAAAAGGTCCTCTCATATATAATCGGTGGGGTGGTCGCTTTAGGGAACTTGGCAAGATCAAAATGGCATTGAGGTAGGCGTATCTTCCAGGGAGAAACTCGACCTGGGGATGTGGGGATAGCCTTTGGCAGGACTACCACACACGTGTCAAAAACCGATAGCATCCGGATCCCAACCGGCCTTGTACTACGCCATTTGGTTTCATACAAGAAACGGTTAGGGGGATGAAACACAGGACGGTAGGCAACATGCTCCGGCATGCAGTGTAGTTTCGACACGTAAGATGCCAGAAGATAGGACCGCCGGTAAGAGAGAGGGGGCTCACCGGCGTCGGCACAGATGCTGACGACTGGACTGGTACGAAAAGCACCAGTAGCCAGTCGTATGCCAGCATGGTGGACACTATCCAGCATCTTTAACGCCGAGGGTCTCGCCGATCCATACACAAAACTACCGTAGTCTAGTTTATATCTTACCAAGGCCCTATACAGTCGCATCAAGGTTTCCCTATGAGCACCCCAGGACCGACCGCTAACCACTTTGAGCAGGTTGAGTGCTTTTATGCACCTCACTTTCAAGTCTTTGATGTGAGGGATCCAAGTTAATTTAAAATCAAATAATAGTCCCAGAAACCTTACGGTCTCTGAGACTGGTAAAACAATGTGGTTCATTAAAATACTGGGGACTGGTTGTATTCAACGTAATCTGTGGAAGTGGACAACCGTCGTTTTGGCTGCAGAGAAGCGAAAGCCATTTCGCGATGCCCACGACCACAGATTGTTTACAGAGAGTTGTATCTGCCGCTCAGCCCTGTGGAGACTCGACGAACAGCAATAAATAGCGTAGTCATCCACAAAAAGGCATGAACGGACAGGTAGCCGCACGTTGTCCACAATGCCATTTATTGCGATGGCGAAAAACGTACAGCTCAGAGTACTGACCTGAGGCACCCCATTTTCTTGAATAAAATCATCGTATAAGGTGTTGTTTAACCTTACCCGGAAGTGTCTATCTGACATAAAATTAGATATAAAAACAGGGAGGTTCCCTCGAAACCCCCAATTAAATAGAGTTTTCAAAATGCCATACCGCCAGGTGGTGTCGTACGCTTTCTCCAGCTCGAAAAAAATAGCCAGAAGGTGTTGCTTATGGAGAAAAGCGTCACGAACAGCCGTATCTTGACGGACAAGATGATCCATCGTAGATCGGTTCCGGCGAAAACCACATTGAATATTAGATAGCAGATTGCGGGATTCTAAATACCATATAAATCTTTTATTAATTATTTTTTCCAATATTTTACATACACAACTAGTTAGAGCTATCGGTCGGTAACTAGTTGGTTCAAGTTTATCTTTGCCATTTTTATATATAGGGATAACGATTGCTTGCCTCCACATGGATGGGAACTGTTGAGATTCCCAGACACTATTGAAGAGGTCCAGCAGATATGCGTGTCCGGCAGGGGGCAGCTTCCGCACCATTTCATAATGGATATCATCTGAACCGGAAGCTGTGTTGCCCGCCTGGGAGAGGGCATAGGTCAGTTAATCTTGCGTAAAAGGGGAGTTATAGTCCTCCCCTTGACTTTGGCCTAAATCAATAGTATGGCGCTCGATGCTCCTCTTATGCACTGCGAACTCGTTAGAATAGCTCGCAGTGCTAGAAATAGAGGCAAACATCGAGCCCAATACATTGGCGACCTCCATAAAGGAGGAGACAAGCGAACCGTTAGACATGAGTGCAGGTATATTAATGGTATTTTTGCTACTACGTACTTTACGAATATGGTCCCAAACCTTAGTTGTGGGAGTGGAAATAGTAAGGGTAGAAATAAACTTTCTCCAAGACTCTCTTCTGCTTTCTCGAATTATACGGCGAGCTCTAGCACGTTGAATCCGGAATGACTCCAGATTCTCTGAAGTAGGACGTCGATTAAAGAGACGTAGGGCCCTTCGACGGTTAGAAATAGCTAACCGACAATCCTCATTCCACCAGGGAACAGGATGGTGGCGCGGATTTGGCGAGGATTTAGGGATGTATGCCCTCGCTGCCGCGATGACCGTCGAAGTAAATTGCCCAGCCTTAACATCGACGTCAGGAGAATGGGGTTCGTCGAATACGGCGAGCTCGCGGAATTTATTCCAGTTAGCACGTTTAAGAACCTATTGGGGTGGCCGTGCTGTACTGGGTGGGTCTTGAAGTTGTGAAAGCAGAATGGGATAGTGATCGCTGCCACATAGGTCCGAGTGAACCTCCCAAAGGAAGTGAGCAGCGATCCCGGGGCTACATAGAGTTAGGTCGATGGCAGAGGATACACCATTAAAGGTGGAGAAGTGTGTCTGGGTCCCGGTGTTCATTAGCACCATGTTTCCTGAGACAAGAATATCCTCTACCATCCTCCCACGGGCGTCTGTTAAATTAGATCCCCACACCAGGTTATGTGCATTAAAATCCCCCAAGATGATATAGGGGGTGGGAAGTTGTATAAAGAGGGCCTCTAGGCTCCTCTTTGAAACACGTTCACCTGGTGGGAGGTAGATGCAGCATACGGTTACCTGCATAGGAAGCGAGACTCGGACAGCGATCACTTGGAGATCAGATACAATATTAATATTCTTATGGTATATATGGTTTCGTGCGAATATAGCCACACCTCCGCTAGCCCGATCAAAGTATGGCTTGTCGGTACGATATACATCGTACCCACGAAGCATCGGGTTGTCAATTGGGCGGAAGTGGGTCTCCTGCAAACACAAGATGGAAGGTTGCAGGAAAGAAATTATTTGTTTAATTTCCTCTACACGAGCAAAGAAACCCCTACAATTCCATTGTAGTAGCGACATTATCTATAAATATAAAGTTTAGTTATCCTCGCAATCCATAACGTTATCTTTTAAAAATAGAAATTGATTGATGCCCTTTTTAGGCCCTCTTGCTTTTCCCAGTCTCTCCTGGACCTCCCGCTTCAGGAGAGGTTTTGATTTATCCTGGAGAGACATATTTATCCTTGTTGAAAGCAAAGTTTAACCGGTTTCTTGAACGTTAAAGGTTATCACTTTCAACCCTTTAATAATTTTTAACATTTTATTAATTCATCAGTGTATTAACTCCTTTCATTTTATATTGCTAATCTTAAGTTTTTATCTAAGTCTTAACCATAACCATAACTATCTACTGAGTTAAGCAGTTTTAGGGAAGATCAGTGTATTGCTCTAATTGCTGTAATTTAACCCCATGCAAACCTACAAAATTTACATCCAGAATCTGAAGCTAACTTTGATTCGGATATGATTTGAAGTTATAAGTTCTAATATTTGAAAGATTGAAATCGGATTCACAATATCTAATCCAAATAGATTCCGTATTCGAATCGATGGAATTAAATTCAAAATTTAAATAAAAAAAGTTTCAAAATTATCTAACACACTATGTAAACTAAGATTGATCTGTTTTTAATATATAATAAACAATTTTGTTACAACATAAAGGTTCAAACACATTTTCTATGTTTTTTATTTTTTATTTTAATTGGAAAATGTTCTTAAAAAAATTCAAATACAACTATTTTATAATGTTTGATTTGGATTTTAATAGAAATATTTATAAAGCATGATATTCGATTCGAATTCGATTTGAGTCTGTAAGCCCTGATTCATATTCAATTCGAAATTGAACATTTTATATTCACACAGGCTTACTGAAATTGTTTTTGATTGGCGTTTTTTTTTATTCTATGTTTGTTGGACAGGTAGAGATGACTGCCACTTGGATAAAGAAGCTGCCAACACCGCCGACCTTTTGATGTTTATGGACAAGATATTTGACAGTGTGAATGGCAATACCATCAATGCGTCCAATAGAAAGATACTACGCTGTGCACTGACGGATACTTCTCCACATTTGGATTTTTGGATTGAAGCTATAACAGTTTTGAACTCCTTTACTTTTATTGACAGTAATGGGAAGATGTCTATTCCCCCTTCTGTCAAAAATTGGGTAGAGACACTTCGTGGCTTTAAATGTGTTTGGATTACACTTCAGAAAAATGGATTTAAATTTATGTCACCTAGAGCTCTAAACCAGGACCCTATCGAAAACTTATTTTGTTGCATAAGAAGTCATGGTGTTAGGAATATCAATCCTACATGTGCTGTATTTGTGCCTTCATTCAAGACTCTAGTTATAAATAATTTTACATCACCACACTCTGTAGGCTCTAATTGTCTAAAAGATGGCACAGTGGGATCACAAGACACACTTTCAGATTTTGTGACATCAAATGTATCAGAGTGTAATTCAAGAACTGCGAGCATCAATACCACACCTAATGTGTGCCTTTGGTCAAATCTTCAAAGTGTTGAAGAGGAAACATTGCAAAGCAATTCTCTCTCTAAAGCCACTAAAGTGTATATAAATGGTTACGTTACTCGGAAAGTTATGAACAAAGTGAAAGAGTGCACAACTTGTCGTGACTGTTTGTTTAGTGCTGGGATTATTCCAAATGATGATATTATACACCAACTGCCCTGCGATACCCTAACACACTATTCAGCAAAACGTGTGCTGTGGCCTCTAGAGTAGTTTTCATACACTTGCCCTCGATGTGTCATATGATGAATGTCAAAGAAACACTAGTTACCTTTATTTTGTCTGAAATTGAGGTGTTTTTAAATGTATGAACCATGATTTATGTAAATATGTTATTGATTTTGTCATTAGATTATTTGTGCATAAATATTGCAAAACCATTAATAGGATTTTAACTGGTAAACTTAGTCTAGGGTGTGATGCCATAGATTTGGTTAAAAAAGGCGGCCAGGGTAAAGTACCTCAAGACTGCCAGGTACTCCAAGTTACCAGTAAATAGGAAGTATTAATTTTAGTAATATTTGGAACCTTCTTTATTTCCCTTTGTTGTATATAATTATTTGTTTTTCCCAATGATTATGATTGTGCCTGATTAATTATCGGTGCCTCTAATGCGCTTATGGCTGATGAAGCCTTTAACTTAATTCTTTATTTTCGGTTTGATGTAAATAATCATTTGTTTCTTTTAATGATCATGATTGTGCCTGGTTATTTATCGGTGCCTCTAATGCGCCTATGGCCGATGAAGCCTCTAACCTAAATATTTATTTTCTCTTTGTTGTATATTATTATTATTATATTATTATTTGTATTCTCTTCTGATGATGGTAATCATTGTCATAAACAAGCCACTTATTTTAGCTTAATCTTATGGAACCCAAACACAAATTCATTTCAAAGCAAAAATGTTCTAACGTCTACTTGCAGATAATGTTTTTGAACTAGAATATCTGAGTTATAGGGTTCACACTACACATAAGCTAATGCATCTTGTATCAGAGCGAGATGGTCAAAGTTTGAGCTGGGTGGGAATGGGAATTAATAGAGTAGTTTGATTTTTCAAACGTTTGTAAGTGGATAGGTTTGTAACAGTTGTGGTTGCTGCAGGTAATTTGGGCTCAGGCCCCTTTGCAAATTTCTCTACTGTTTCCTTGTTGGGTATATATAGTAGACATTCTAATTGGTTGCCTAGAACAGGCATGGCTGATCTTTCTCAGACTAAGTGTTGTATCATTTCTTGGCGAGCTAACTGGGGACCACACATGAAATATATAAGGACCTACTGTCCTAATATAACTTTGGTGGAGCATTATTTATTTTTAACAAATACATGCATACATAGATACAACCAGTAACACTATACAGCAAACAAAAATCTTTAAAAAAAACTTAAGTCTTGAGTGAAACATGGCACTGCTTGTTTCGAAGGAGAGAAGCTATTTCAGGTGAATTTGATGTGTTTGCAATACAAAGGGAGCTTTCAAGATTATCTGTAAAGCATGTTCTGGTATGACACTTCACATGTTTAATTCCTTGAAAATACTTGATCACACCTATTAAGTCTTTGTGAATCAATCATTTTTAATCTCAAATTGAATTACCTACGGAAAAAAAATATGAGTCGAATGTGAATGGAAACTCAACCTAAATTTATTTTAGCGAATCAATTTGTAGCAGAATCCCATACTTAAAAAAAGTAATGGGATCAAATGTTTTATTTTATAAAAATGTTCAGATCTCAATTGAATAATTGATTTTATACAAATTCTGGTAATGTTTCAAATTTAATCTGTGTCATATTTTGCTATGTTTCAAAGTCCAAATTAATAATTAAATATTTCATAAAATGTTGATAAGTTATTTTATACTTTTTACATATAAAAAAAGTTCATTTTTTCTTTTCTTTCCCAAGGTAGAAGCCATTGTCACAGATTTGAATCAAAATTTTTAATCTTAAATTAATGAATGAATCTTAATTTTAGAAATATTAGGTTCAAAATTTTGATTTGAAGCAAATCTCATATCCGGGTTCGATGGGTTTAGCAAATAAATTCCTTAATATATATATATATATATATATTTTATATATATCCTTATATTCCTTAATATTTAATATATCGTAAATTATGCCTTACAACGTTGCTATAATGGACGGAATGGTATATTTAACACACTACGCTTGATTAAGTAAATTAAAATGGTAGTATATCTTGAATGCCTACCAAATAGTATTAGTACTATATTATAAATAAAGTCCTCCCCGAGCGTCACAAGGTTCGCCAGAGTCTCCACTTTGCTCGGTCCAACCCTACCTAGGTTGGTCCGCTATTTACTCGTCATTACCTTCCTACCCTTCCTCACCTTGTTTGAATTTGCACCAATAGGAACGTGGAAAATTCAAACTGTGAAGAAGGTACTCAAAGCTTTTTGTTTCCCCTTCCTGACGACTCAGTTTCATCATCTTGTTGACCCCCCCCCGCCCCACCCTTACCCCCAGGAAAGGGAGACAAATCTACTGTCGTTCTCTAAATAATCATATATTACAAATAAAGTGTCCTTCTCAACCTTTTCCCAAAAACAGCTTTTATTAAGAAAGTTTTGGTTATAACTATTGATTTTCAATATCAAACTTTGACATTATAAACTGTAACGCTACGAAATTAAAATATAAATGGTATACAGTGCAATCATCACAATTATATTAATTACATTAAAAATGTCTACGAGTCATATCTAAAGTGTTTGAATTAATTATAAGTTAATACAAAGAAAGTGACAGTCTAAATGTCAAAAGGAACATAAGCATTCTTTAAACTACATATTTACTTTAGTAAACATAATTAACATTCTTGTACTTTCAAATTAAGTTTTCTCATCTGTTCTCCCATCTTGATATTTTTAATTAATCTCGTCTTGAATTTAAAAAGTGATTCTCGCACCTCCCTAATAATATAATAATAAATATGAATTATAGTGAATAATTCTTATCTCTCTTTCAGTATATAAATATTTACAATCCAAGCCTGTGCAAATATTTAAATTTTTGAATCAAAACTCGAATCTTACTCAGATTTGGATTATATGCAAAAAAAAATTCTTGAGCATAAACTTTTGTTTAAATTCGATTTTATTTAGATAGTGAAGAATCGGATTCGAATTTGAAAATCATGGATTTGCACAGGCTTAACATCATTAAGTTTAATTGTGAACTCTAGAAAACACTAGACGGCCACGTGTTGTGCATAACTGAAAAAGACTGAAAACTAGTGTTTTCCAACCCAGTGAGTCACGCACATTAGAACTCAGGCAGGGTCGCAAGGCTCTAAAGAAGGCTATAACCTCGGATCTACTCTTTTAAGAGATTATGTTGATAGTAGGAAAGTTCTAAATTCTAATAAAAACAAATTATGTTAAAATCATTTGGGTTTCTTACTAAGCATGCTTGCTGGTTTTGATTTTTACTTTTGATACCATCCAAACTTGAGGTATGCGAAGCTTAGAAATTTCTACTCTCAAGTTTGACAATTAGAATTCTCACTTATGTTAGATCATTGCCATTCTGATATTTTATGTTCACTACAAATTAATGTTCACAATAAAAATTCTGAATAAACTGAATTGCATAGCTTGATGTAGACTATTAGCTTAAAATAAAATAATAGAAACATTCATAAAAAACACATTTTCTAAGTGATTCTAGCTCATAAAGTTAAATAAATAAACAATCAACATAATATATTTTTTAAGCATAAAATAATTAAAAAAGACTCCATATTTCTCAGTCCTAAAAAAAAAGCTGCCGCTTGTCAGCGAAGCTAGTGTCAACTTAATAGAGAGAGGGTGCTATGTGGTCTGCAGTCCAACACCTTGGCTAAAAAAACAGTTTGTGATATGATTTGGCTTGCACAAGTACCTTCGGCTGTTATAGCTCAGTTTTTTTTACCATATCCACTACTTTTGATTCAAAAAGCTACATTGCCTCAAGAGGCTGAGTGGACTCCATTCCAAACTCACTGCTTCTAAGAAATATTTGGAAGTAATGGGTATCGAACCCAAGAAACTGACCACTAGAGGAGTGGTGGCTAGTCATAAAAATATTTTAACTTTGGCCGCGAGATTATTTAATAATATATTCAATTTTAATTGTAAAAGTAAACTTTGAACACCCACTAAAGTTAAATGCACATTTGTAATTTTCATTTGAGATTTTATAAGCTTACATTTCATAATAGTAATATATTTATATTATATTAATTGAAAAAACTAAGATTGGAAAACCATGTAAGGTAACATATCGAGGGGTTGCCATGGTCTCTAAAGAAAGAGTTGGATTCATACCTCCAAAAGGGCTGGACACCACTGGTCTAAACTATGTAAAATAATGAAAATGTTTAATACCTAGTTAATTAAGGCTTGTGTTAAATTACACATTAAATTTTATTTATAAAATTATGAAAGAATGCTAATAAAAACTTGAACACATGACAGAGGAAATTCCTAAAATAATTACTCACAAAGTCTTTTTTCAACAATTCTTGTGCCTCTATTTGTCACTCTAAATAACCAAATGACAATAGATACAAAATTTATATTTTAGTGTGTGGTTTGTTTTCACTTCTTGATTGAGTAATATGAGCCAAAATGAAATAATCTTATTTCAAACAAACACTTTAATCAATAAATTAACCTAGAACCATAAAGCTTTAGTCGCACGCTTGGGTCGTTTTTCAATTAGAGACCATGTCCACATAAATATTAAGATGTTTATTGTAAGAAGCCATCAACAATGACGAGTCGTGGAATCCACTGCCATTGTGCAGTGTATTTATATGGCAGCTTCTAATTAAAATTCAAACCCCTATGAAAATATCTCTGATCTGCCCCTGCTCAGTGATTATGTATATCTATGTTTAGAACCAATATAGTTTAAAATAATTGACAAAACTTACTATTTATATGATTTGTTTCTATCTGATGGGTTTAAAAATGAATATCCCATAATTATTTTGTAATGGGATTTTGAGTAGGTGACTAAAATCAAATTGTCAATAAAGAAAATATGGTCCAAAGTCTAAGCAAATATGTTAACATATAAAATCCTAATAATTCTGAATGTTAAAATGAAAAATAAAATTGCCTTGCGTGATATTATTTAAAATAAGCTAGAAGTTACCGGCATATCAATACAAATCACGTACATTCAAACGTCCCGTTTATAATACTTAGTTCGCGGCTCGGTCACCACAAGCGCTTGTGATGTGGTTCTACTTGCTAACATTAGAGTGGCGTTTCTATACTTATACCTTTTCTATGGTTAGTTTGTTTGATACAAGCCGGGCTGCGAAGCGTACGTCTCGTTGGAGCCAGGTTGCGGACTAGCTAAATGGGGGCAGAACTGGTGAGCCAAAACAAAAGTCTTTTCTCTTTTATGTTTGTAACAACGTTACAAAGGGGTTTAATATTTAGAATTTTCCCCTAGCCTCTGGTAGTTAGGGCAGTATGGGGCATTCCATGAGAAAGTGAGCCCTACCACATATTTCTTAAGGTGGAAAAAACAAGCTAATTTCAATATATTTTATAATTTAAAACCCTAAAGTTATCATTGCCTGGAAAAACAAACAAAAAAAACTTATAATTATTTTTTAACCATGTACTTGAAGTTTGTGTTTGCACTCCTATGCTTGGAAAATAGTTTTGTAATCTAGGATGGCAACTCTGCAGAAGCATCTTTGTTTACATTTGGGAGAAAATTGTGTGTTGAGGTGATGCCCTCATATTTGTACTACAAGTTCCACATATAATTATTTTGATAAGGTAAGCATTTTGATCATTATCTAAAAATGAGAAAAGAGTGATTGAGATGTCCCACCCGTGACAAAAAAAAATCTAAAAGTTAGTCTATAGTGAAATTAGTTTGGAGGTTAGATTTGTAACTTTGTAAAAGTAAACAATTTCTTATGTTAAACACGTTTCTCAAATATTTGTCTTATAAAATTGACGAGTCACAAGATTTTAAACATTTTAGTTTGTCCCACCCGTGACATTGGGTGTCACGGGTGGGACAAAAGTTATGTTTGGCTCCAATTTCATGGTTATTTGCTGGTTATAGACATGTGACTGCACAATGGGATAAACTTCCTTTATGATATTTATTTTCTTTAAATTAACCAATGAAATTAATTGTCTTAAACTTTTTTAAAGTAGGCCTATATTTGAGGCATAGGCCTAATTAAACTGATATTTTTTCACAAAGTAAAATTGGCTAATGCCCTACTAAACTAACCTTTATTGTTGAGAGGTGCTGGAACAGTATTTTATATGCAGAATTTCCTTTCTTGATTATTTTTTTTTAGGAAAATGGGAAAGACTACTTCAGTTGAGTGTATGCGGAAACTTAGGAATAAGCTGAAAGAAGCCAAGCCTAATGAGTACAAAATCCATCTAGAAAAATAACGCCAGAGGGACAGGAAGAGAATGGAGAACATGAAGCGAAAAGAGACTACATCAACAAGGCTCATGGCTGCAAGAAGATATAAAGAAACGGAACGAAAAAGAAAGTACAGACAGAAAAAGAAAGAAAATTAAAAAACTGCATATGCTGATGCAATGGAATTAGGACCACTCCTAGGGTCCTATTCTTGTGTTCAGTCCCTTGGGAAAGCAGTAGGTCGAGTTAAAAAAATGCTTCCTTGCAGCCCCAGGAAAAAGACTGCTGTCATTAAAAAACTAGTGTATGAGAATTTTAACAAATTTCATGCTAAAACTATTCTTCCCAATGATACGGAGAAAAAAGAAGTTAAGCATGCATTATCTGAAGAAACAATAGAAAAAGTGGAGACTTTTTATCAACGTGATGATATTAGTTGCCAGTCTTCAGGCATAAAAGATACCAAAACTATCAAAAACTCCAAAACAGGAGAGAGGGTATTGTATCAGAAGCGCTACATGAACATGACTGTTAAGGAGGCGTATTCCTTATTTGTGTTAGAAAACCCTGACATTAAAGTGAAAATAGCTAAGTTTTATGACCTTCGCCCCACTTATGTTCTCTTGACTAGTGAGATGCCACACAATGTGTGTGTTTGCAAATATCACAGTAATTTTAATTATATTGTTGAAGCCCTGAACAAGAAAGTTCAATACTTTCCAAATTCTGGTGCTAAACTACTTTAATTAATTTGTTGTGACATAAAAAATGAAAAATGCATGCTCGGGAACTGTAGTAGATGTACCACTAACCTCCTCACTCTAATTGATGAAGATGTCTCCTGCAATCTTACTTGGAATAAATGGACTCAGATTGAAGGACACTCTAAAATAGTTGCAACTGATGGAACACTTGAGGAAGCTGTTCATGAGCTTAACTCCCAGCTGTTTCATTTTAAGACACATGTGTATGTTAAGAGAATCCAATCTCAAACATTCATTGAGGTAAAACAGAACTTGCAGGCAGGTGAGGTTGTGTTGCAAATTGACTTTGCAGAAAATTATTCAGCCATCACACAGGATGAAATTCAGTCAGCACACTGGAGTCATAAGCAGATCACAGTCTTTACTGCTTGCGCTTGGCTCCCTGGCGGTGAAATTCGTTCTTTTGCAATTGTAACAGATGTTTTGAGCCATGATAAGTATGCTGTCTTTGCCTGTCTTAAGAGAATCATCAGCGAGTTGAAGCAGGAATTAAATGATCTAGGGGAAATAAAGATATTCTCCGATGGGGCAGCATCCCAATTTAAAAATCGGTTCACACTAACAAATCTTTGTTTTATGTCAGATGACTTCAATGTAGAGGGAGAGTGGTACTTTTTTGCCACCTCTCACGGTAAGGGAGCTGTTGATGGAATTGTTGCAGTTGTGAAAAGGGCTGTGTGGAGCAGAGTGAAACAACGCAAGGTTCAAATTGATAATGCTAAAGATTTTGTAGAAGAGGCTTGCTCTCCAGTAGAAAATGTCAAAATAATACCCCTTCTACCGGAAGAAGTCGAACTAAATAAAGAGATGCTGGATGAAAGATGGAGGTTTGTAATTGGTATTGACAAGCCACAGTCACTACACTTTTTGAAGGGCTACAATAAGGAAAGTTTGATTGTAGGGCGCACTTTCCGGTCAGAGCTTTCCAAGTTTAGAGTTTTCAAGCTTGACTTCTCAGATATCTACCCGGAGAGCGATTCTGGCAGTGCAGTTTGTGAAACATCTCCATTGGATTCATCCAAAGGCATAGTTCCAATAAAGGCTCCTACAGTTGCGGACATAACGGCAGGTTCTTTTTTGCTAGTCATATTCACAACCTCCAAAAGCAAGAAGACTGACATTTCAATTAAGTACAGATATGCTGGTATTGCTCAGACCTCTATAGAAGATGATGGGGAGGTAAAAGTAATGTTTTTGAGGAATGTTGGGGACAGTGGCAACCTATTTAATACCAATGAAACCCGCCTCGGTGGCGTAGTTGGCTAACGCGCCAGTCGTGTTAAGCCAGACCACCGAGGACGGGGAGATCGAGGTTCGAATCTCGGTCGGGTGACCTGGGGGTGGTTTTTCCTAAATGGTTTTCGACTCTCCCTCCACGCAAATGCGGGTTCACTTCCTCTAAATGCAACCTTCCCAATTCCTAATCCATTAGTGTAATTAGTTCTTAAGCGTATAACCCGAATGTGTAGTAAGACGAGGTGCTAAATAATAATAAATACCAATGAAAATTACATTTTGTTTGTGACTTTTGACCAGATTCTTGGAATATTACCAACGCCAGAGATAAAAAATGTCAGAAACAGCATTTTCTATAAATTCCCTGGTGAAGTAGATGTGTATGAACAGTGAAATCTAATACATTTACTTTTAAGTGTGTTTAGTAAGACGCAGGGAGAAAATAATTTGGAAAAAACTTTTGAACTGGTCCAAGTGATTATCAATCATATCTATAAGTTACATAATGTGTTTCAGAATGTTTTTAATGTGTGTTTGTAATGAATGCTATTCTTTTAAAAACATTAGAAAGGTGTCTTGGTCTATAAATGTGCAATGTGTCCTACCCGTGACACACCCTTGTCCCACCCGTGACGCAGAAAATATTAATATATACAAAATTATTATTATTGTTTTGAGGCCCGTCGACACAGTGAGGTCATTAGGGCCTTTAAAATAAAATACACACAGTAAAATCCCCATTAGGGACGAGACACATCACATATAGTCCACCTGTTAGAATAAACAGGTGGAAACATAAAATATAAAACAATATACAATATTAAAAATTTGTATATCAATTAAAAAAATATATTCTCAATATGAGAAAAAGCCCATTCGAGACACTCCATAGGAGCGCTCAAATGGGCTAATAGAATAAAAGGAGTGATACACCTGCTAAAATAAAACCACAGGTGTATGCACTCCATTATAATTACAAAACAAACATGTTTAAATATAATACATTAAAATTATAAAACGTGTTAAAATAATACATTAAAAAGAATAAACAAACATATTAAAATGTACTAGAATGTTAAAAAGTTCTCAATATGAGATGAAATCCAGATGGGTCACTTTATTAAAGTGACTCAAATGGCATTAAAAAGATCCGCCTGGCGTATAAAACGGAGTAAACAAATAACTCCTTCCGCACTATCACGTAGTAAAAAACGTAGGTCACCTTTAAAACCAAGAGCCAGGCGGATAGGGGCATATTTACGACACTCCACCAAAATGTGGTACACACTAAGGGGAGCATCGCAAAATTCACACACTGGAGGTGGATCCCCTCTCAATAAAAAACCATGGGTCAACGATGTGTGTCCGACGCGGAGCCTTGTCACGATGACCTCCTCTTTTCTAGACTTTCGAATAGAAAAGGGCCATCGCGACACACCGTCCCTTATGGACCTCAGCTTGTTCTGAGCAGGGGTCGAAACCCACTGCTCGTGCCAGGTGCGTAAGACCCCACGCCGAACATAACCCTTTAGATCTAAAAACATGACACCCAAACTCGCCTCCAGAGGCAGGCGTACTGCCTCCTTGGCCGCCTGGTCCGCCAGTTCATTCCCTGAGAGGCCGGCATGACCAGGAATCCAGCAGAAGGCGAGCTGGGTGTGTAATGAATCGATTTTTAAAATTTGCTCATGTATCATCTGCACAATGGGATTCCAGGAGTAGAGAGTGGACAATGCCAACAGAGCACTCATAGAATCCGTGCAGATGAGAACAGAACGGTGACACTTACGATAAATTAAACATAAAGATTTTAAAATGGCGGATAATTCAGCCGTAAAAACACTGGATTCACTAGGTAAAAAAAACTTAAAATGGTTTCCCTCCACAACAAATACGCATCCCACGGAGGCCCCACACTTGGAGCCATCTGTATAGATGCGCTTAAAGCCCTGAAAGCGAGTGGAGAGGAGCTCATAAAAGGTCCTCTCATAGATAATCGGTGGGGTGGTCGCTTTAGGGAACTTGGCAAGATCAAAATGGCATTGAGGTAGGCGTATCTTCCAGGGAGAAACTCGACCTGGGGATGTGGGGATAGCCTTTGGCAGGACTATCCCACACGTGTCGAAAACCGATAGCATCCTGATCCCAGCCGGCCTTGTACTACGCCATTTGGTTTCATACAAGACACGGTTAGGGGGATGAAAGACAGGGCGGTAGGCAACATGCTCTGGCATACAGTGCAGTTTCGACACGTAAGATGCCAGGAGATAGGACCGCGGGTAAGAGAGAGGGGGCTCACCGGCGTCGGCACAGATGCTGACGACTGGACTAGTGCGAAAAGCACCGGTAGCCAATCGAATGCCAGCATGGTGGACACTATCCAGCATCTTTAACGCCAAGGGTCTCGCCGAACCATAAACGAAACAGCCGTAGTCTAGTTTAGATCTTACCAAGGCCCTATACAGGCGCATCAAGGTTTCCCTATCAGCACCCCAGGACCGACCGCTAACAACTTTGAGCAGGTTGAGTGCTTTTATACACCTCGCTTTCAGGTGTTTGATGTGGGGGATCCAAGTTAATTTAAAATCAAATAAAAGTCCCAGAAACCTTACGGTCTCTGAGACTGGTAAAACAACGTGTTTCATTAAAATACTGGGGGCTTGTTGTATTCCGCGTAATCTGTGGAAGTGGACGACCGTCGTCTTGACTTCAGAGAAGCGAAAGCCATTTCGCGATGCCCACGACGACAGATTGTTTACAGAGAGTTGTATCTGCCGTTCAGCCCTGTGGAGACTTGACGAACTGCAATAAATTGCGTAGTCATCCACAAAAAGTCATGAACGGACAGGTAGCCGCACGTTGTCCACAATGCCATTTATTGCGATGGCGAACAACGTACAGCTTAGAGTACTACCCTGAGGCACCCCATTTTCTTGAATAAAATCATCGGACAAGGTGTTGTTTAACCTTACCCGGAAGTGTCTATCTGACTTAAAATTAGATATAAAAACCGGGAGGTTCCATCGGAACCCCAATTAAAAAGTGTTTTTAAAATGCCGTACCGCCACGTGATATCGTACGCCTTCTCCAAATCAAAGAAAACTGCCAAAAGATGATGTTTGTGGAGAAAGGCGTCACGAACCGCCGTCTCGAGACGGGCGAGATGATCCATCGTAGATCGGTTACGGCGAAAACCACATTGAATATTTGATAATAGATTGCGGGATTCTAAATACCATATTAATCGTTTATTTATCATTTTTTCCAATATTTTGCATACACAACTAGTTAAGGCTATCGGTCTATAACTAGTTGGTTCTAATTTATCTTTGCCACTTTTATGTATTGGTATAACGGTTGCTTGCCTCCATAGTGATGGGAATTGATGAGATCCCCAAACACTATTATAAAGGTCCAAGAGATATGTCTGTCCAGCAGGAGGTAGCTGGCGCAACATATCATAGTGGATGTCGTCGGGACCGGAAGCTGTGTTGCCCGCCAGAGACAGGGCATAGGTCAATTCCTCCATTGTAAAGGGGGAGTTGTAATCCTCCCCCGGCTCTGACCAAAGTCAATAGAATGGCGCTCTATGTTCCGCTTAAGCGCTGCAAACTCATTAGAGTAGCTCGCAGTGCTTGAAATAGCGGTGAACATAGAGCCCAATACATTGACGACCTCCACAGGGGAGGAGACAAGTGAACCGTTTGACATGAGGGCAGGTATATTATTACTGGTATTTTTGCTACTACGTAATTTACGAATATTGTCCCAAACCTTAGTTGTGGGAGTGGAAATAGT
The DNA here is from genome assembly GCA_033556935.1 of Timema podura. Classification (NCBI taxonomy): domain Eukaryota; kingdom Metazoa; phylum Arthropoda; class Insecta; order Phasmatodea; family Timematidae; genus Timema; species Timema podura. The sequence goes on along the minus strand of JAVRXN010000013.1, from coordinate 57,612,134 downwards.
ATGGGTAGAAATAAACTGTCTCCAAGACTCTCTTCTGCTTTCACGAATGATAAGGCGAGCTCGAGCACGTAGAATCCGGAAAGACTCCAGATTCTCTAAAGTAGGACGTCGATGGAAGAGACGTAGGGCCCTTCGACGGTCATAAATAGCCAACCGACACTCCTCGTTCCACCAGGGAACAGGTCGGTGGCGCGGATGTGGCGAGGATTTAGGGATGGATTCCCTCGCCGCCATGATGACCGTCGAAGTAAAATGGTCTATATTCACATCGACGTCAAGAGAAAGGGGTTGATCAAATACGGCGAGCTCGCGAAATTTATCCCAGTCAGCACGTTTAAGAACCCAGTGTGGTGCCCGTGCTATACCGGGAGGATCGTGAAGTGGCGAAATCAGAATGGGAAAGTTATCGCTGCCACATAGATCCGAGTGAACCTCCCAAAGGAAGTGAGCAGCGATCCCCGGGCTACATAAAGTTAGGTCAATGGCAGAGGATACACCATTGAAGGTGGAGAAGTGTGTCTGGGTCCCAGTGTTCATTAACACCAGGCTTCCCAAGACAAGAATATCCTCTACCATCCTCCCACGGGCGTCTGTAAAATTGGACCCCCACACCACGTTGTGTGCGTTAAAATCCCCCATGATGATATAGGGGGCGGGAAGTTGTATAAAGAGGGCCTCTAGGCTCCTCTTTGAAACACGCTCACCTGGTGGGAGGTAGATGCAGCATACGGTTACTTCAATAGGAAGGGAGACTCTGACAGCAATCACTTGGAGATCGGATATAATATTTACAGATTTATGATATATATTGCTACGTGCAAATATAGCCACACCTCCGCTAGCCCGATCAAAAATGGGCTTGTCGGTACGATATACATCGTACCCACGAAGCATCGGGTTGTCAGTTGGGCGTAAGTGGGTCTCCTGCAAACACAAGATGGAAGGATGCAGGGAAGAAATTAGTTGTTTAATTTCCTTTACACGAGCATAAAAACCCCTACAATTCCATTGTAGTAGCGACATTAAGTACAAATATAAATTTATTCATCCACGCAATCCATATCACTATCTCTTAAAACTAAGAAATGGTTAAGGACCTTTTTAGGTCCTCTGGCCTTGCCAAGTCTCTCCTGGACCTCTCGTTTCAAGAGAGGCTTTTGTTTCTCCAGAAGAGATTTGGGGGTTGATTCTGAGCGCGAAGGCTTTGATACAGCCTTCGACGCTTTTTTTTTATTATTATTGTCGGCGACACCTCGTTGGACCTTTCTCCAGGCACCAGCAGGACTCGCCTTTGCGGCCTCACCCGTTCTGCCACTCACTCTAACCTCCGGTGACCCAGAGACCAGAGCGGACGAACCAACAACGGCCGCAAGTTCTTTTGTTTCACGAGGTGGGCTCGGGGGAGGTCCCCGAGGTGGACTCGGGGGCGGTCCCCGAGGCGGGCTCGGGGGAGGTACCCGAGGAGGGCTCCTCGGGGGTACAGGTGGGGGAGACGACCTTTGTCTGGGTTTCGCCTCTCCAAGTAATTTAGGCGCAACCTTAGTTGGCGCGTTAACATTAAGAATGTCTCGAGTAGAGACCGATGGCACAGGTCGCGTGGGCGTCTTTGTGAGATTAACTGCGCAGTGACAGTTGGGGCAGTTAATGTTCTGGCTTACAATTTGGCTGTAGGAGGTTTGAAATACCGGAGCCTGACTAGATGCGTATTCCTTACGTGCCTGGGCATATGAGATCTTTTTTTCAGTTTGTATCTCCAGGACTTTTTTCTCTACCTCCCATTTCGGACAGGCCCGAGACCAGGCAGAATGCTGACCCTTGCAGTTGACGCAGTACTTAGGAGACTTACATGTTGTTTCGTGAACCTCCTGTCCACAATCCGCACAGATTGGCTTCCCACGGCATCGCAGCTTCGTATGCCCAAATTCCTGGCACTGAAAACAGCGCCGGGGGTTAGGGACATACGGCCGGACCCTGAGCACGTGGAAACCTGCTCGGACCTCCTTTGGAAGTGTAGGAGTCGCAAAAGTAAGGATATACGTGTCAGTTTTTTTCTCTTGTCCGTTCTTTTTTGTGACAATGCGGTACACTTCGGTGGCGTGCCGAGGGGAAAGTTCCTCACAGATATCCTCAATGCTCACGCAGTCGAGGTCAAAGCAAGTGACCACTCCCTTGCAAACATTGAGGAACCCGTGAGGCTCCACCTTCACCGGTATATGAGACGTATTGCTCAACGGTATTTCCGATATTGCCATTAGTTTTGAGGATTGAGTGTCAGTCATCGTTTGTATCATTATCGTGCCATCACGCAGTTTTCTTATTGATACGTCAGATTGTGCTGCGCCATTTATCACTCTTTCAAGGATAAATGGGCTTACTCTCTTAAGATTTTCGTTTTCCTCTACTCGAGACATTACCAGGAAGCGGGGCTGGGGCCTCACCACTTCCTGGACTTTTTCAATTACAGGGCTGGACGGCCTTATCCGTTTCCGCCTCTTTTCATTAATACGGCCCTGTGAGGGGCAGGGCAGTGAGTTGCCAGCGGGGTTCGGCAGTACGTTGCTAGCGGACAGTAAGGTGTCAGTGGCGACAATGGAGGTGGCCATGCCTTTTTTTGGGGTCAACCTGCACAATACTCGGATCGTAGACCCAGGGTGATCCAAGTTGGTTCTACCACATGAGGCCCTGTTAACCCTCCCGGCGGGATACCCCACACGACGCTAGACATGACAACCTTCGCATGGGGCAGCCCCAGGAGAGAGGTCGTCGCAGCAAGTGGGTGCAGGAAAGTGCCAATTTTACGTCCGGGCCTTCATGAACGCAACCGGTCTTTTCTCAAAGTAGGGTACCCGGTTATTGTCATCACTAAGGCCCTTCCACTAAGATATTACAACCGGCGCACTTTCACTTAGGAGCTCAAAGCAGTGGTATCCAATAATCGTCCAAGGAAAGCCGTGTTAGTTGCCAGGGTCGTCAACGGAGGGGCCAAAAGTCTCTGTGCAGGACTGAACGGCAGGGGAAGGGAAGAAAGAGGTAAGGAGAGAGAAAGAGAAGGGAGAAGAATGAAAAAAAGGAGTGAAAGGGAAAGAAGAAAAAAAAGGAGTGAAAGGGAAAGAAGAAAAAAAAGGAGGTGAAAGGAAAGATTTAGGATATGTTTTTCCTGCACGAGATACGTCCTGCACAGAAGCCTCCCCTTTTAGTCGCCTCTTACGACAAGTAGGGGTTACTGCGGGACTATTCTAAACCCCGTCCCGCAGGGGGGATATACAAAATAATTATCATTTTTTTAGTTGGTTTTTAATTGCAATGTGCAAGTCAAACATTAATTATTTCAGAATGATTGACATTACATATTTTTTGTTTATTAATTCACAGAGTTTTCTTCAAACCATCTGCTGTGTTACAAGGCATGTCTTTTTTTCGTCCCACCCGTGACAATAGTTATAAAGCTAATTAATTTTACACCTGAATTGTGAAATATAATTTTCTCATAGCCAGGTGGTGCAGCTATAAGTAAACTATTGCTATCATACCATAATAACAAAATATAGTTTATATTATATGAGATATTTACTGTCAAAATAAGAGAAGTGTAGTGCTAGTGTCCCACTCGTGACGATGGAATGCCTCTATGTTGTCATAAAAAAAAACTTCAAATAGCTTCTAGAACTGTTTTTCCTTTATTTACTAGACTTTTTTTCTAGCTTCCAACATTTGAGGGATGTGCCCACCTAATGCCCCTTGAAATTATTGGTTGGCTATGGCCTTGAATGTACCTGTAATTATTTTTCTAAAATTACAGGTAGTGGATCTTCGAGACTTGGATTCTGTGTTTCCGGACAAACCACTTGCCAACTGAGCCGGAGACTGAAAACCTACCCCCATCTGGGAGAGCAGGTATTGATGATGATTGGACTCTGTGTTTTCGGACAAACCACTTTCCAATTGAACCGGAGACTAAAAACCTACTCCCATCTGGGAGAGCAGGTATTGATGAAGATTGGACTCTGTGTTTCCGGACAAACCACTCGCGCTCAAGATGCCACGCGGTGTGGACGTGTCTGTGTTGGGCTCCCGGGAGAACTAGCTTTATTCGGGTAAAACGGTCGTAGCGAAGTGCAAAAGGTAAACAACTTGTGTGGATTTAAAAGAGGAAGAGGACTAAAGTTGTTTGGAGAAGGTGGTGCATAAACTACAACTCCCACAGAAGGGTCTCCTTTTGAGGGGGTAGGAGGATGTTGTTGGGTGAGTAGTACCAAAAAATCCGGGGAAAAATTCTGGAGATTTTTCTTTGTTTTTATCAAAATCGGATAATAACTGTAGTAGTTATTAAGGTTTCAAACTTGGGTCAAGGGAGGTCAACTCCGACTTCCTGGTGGATGTGTATAGTATAGATAAAAGTGAAATCTGAGAAAAATATTTTTTGAAGTTTTTTTATTACCTATCTAATTTGGTCTGGCATCTTACAATTTTAAATCCAGGCCTTATTTACACAGTATCAAACAAATTTCCTACTAATACACATTATCCAATTTTATTTATTCTAAACAGGTTTTGGCTCCTATAATACCTACCCCTTCCTATTACCCTCCCTTCCCTATCCTATTCTAATCTTATCCTAATCTTATAACTAGCTAACCTAAATATCTTCTAATCCTCCGGGAATGTCCATTGCCCCGATGGTACAAGGGGGCTGCAGAGCAGCCGCCTATTTCCATCTTGACACATAGGGCCCTTACAAGACCTAATCCTACTTTTCTTGTTTCCAAGAAGAGGGATCTGCAGTCACAAGGTTCCCCCCATGCGTTCAGTTTCTTTCCCCTCATCTGTCCCATTATTCGGTTGGAATGATGATCCTTCGGAATTACCAGGGCTACCCCAGTAAGCCTCATGATCCATCAGCCGAACTGGTATGCCAGTCCAACAAGGCTTCGTGTTTGCCACTTCCCTGCATCTATCCTTGTTCCTCATGGAAGGCTGTATAGCAGTAGTTCCATAAAACAACCTTCACCTTTCCCTATATTCTCCCCGCTGAGACCTCACCTGCATCAGTCTCAGTCCCGCTTCCCGTGTTTCTGTCCTCGTATCTTTCATTGTCCTCATCAATGTCTCTGTCGTCGTCACTATCCCTGTCACTGTCCTCGTCATTGTCACTGGTCTATCCCCCCTCTCTTCTCTGGCCCTCCGTCTGTTTAGCATCTATCTCAGTCCTCGTCTCTCTCCCAGTGCCCTTATATATTCTTCCTTGGCTCTTTCTGAAGCTTCCGCTGCCAGCTTATCTAGGAACCTCCAATGGACGGGATCTCTCAGGATATCACCCACCATTCTCCCCTGCACTTCCTGCTGGTTAGGTCTTCTTAGCTCAAGCGTACGGGCATATTCCAACACAACGTGTTCCGGGGTACCCACCTCACCACATTCACACAGATCGGATTCGACCAATCCCATCTTCCTTAAGGATTCTGGGTATGGCCCCTTCCACGTGATGAATTGGACCAGACCCGGAGATGGTTCCAGATGTGCGTTATCTATCCTTTCAACCACATTGGGAAAGAGTTGATAAGCCCTCCTACCATTTTCACTGCCCTCCCAGCGTCTCTGCCATTCCCTCAACAGAAAAAAATACTGCATCTTAGGATGTTTCCACTTCAGGTGAGGTGAGTATCCTGACTTTTTCCCAGTTGGTCTTTCTCTTCCAGTACCCAATTGCCCTCTACTTAACTAGAAGGTCCAACGGCCACACACCTAGGGCGACGTTCAGTGCGTCTGTCGCCACTGTCCGGTAGGCGCCCGTAAGTCTCAGAAGGACATTCCTCTGTATACTCCGGACAGCCCTAGCCGGCACGACGTTGTTCAGTCTGTGCGCCCAGACGCACGCTCCATAGCCAACAATAGAGAGAAGGATCGCTTGGTGGTATGTTTTTATTATCCGTATAGGCAGGTGGAACCTCCTCTGGCCAATGCTTATAATCATATTCATGACCCGCTGAGCTATCCCCATCACTTCTTCTATATGTGCTGTGTAATTTCTGTTCTCATCGAGAGTGACTCCCAGGTATCTGACCCTTTGGCTCCTTCTTAAGTTCTTCCCCTCAAACTTTATTGCAGGATTCCGCACCATTTTCCTCTTAAACAACATGAATGTCGTCTTCGCCGGTGCCATCTTCAGTTTGACACTTTTGCACCACCTTACTAGCCCGTCTAGCACTCGATTGGACCTTTCCTCCAAGCTCTTCCTTGAATTACCTTCTACCACTATTAGAAGGTCGTCCGCGAAGGCGACCACGCCATGCATTTCGGGAATTTCCTCCAGAATCTGCAGTCCTGGCTCCAGCCCCACATTTCAGAATATCGGCCCACAGACCGATCCCTGGGGACACCCCTTGGTCAATCTTTTCTGCACGCTGGAACCCTGACACCTCAGGGTGGCATACCTATTTCGACAGTAGTCCTTCAAGCTTCTATACAATTGCCTTGGGCACTGCAGTTCTCTCAACCGGCCGAACAACGCCGGCCACCATATGTTGTCGAATGCCCCCGAGATGTCTACGAATACCCCCACCACATATCTGTCAGTGGCCGAGTCGATCAGTTCCATTGCTCTGCAGATGGCATCCTCTGTCAATTTGCCCCTTCGAAAGCCATACTGCTATTGATGCATACCCACTCCTGTCCTGTGCCTTAATAATCTTTCGCACAGTATTTTTTTCCTGGAGTTTCCCACTCGTGTTTAGCAGGCAGATGGGTCTATATGACTTTGGAAGAAGCGGATCCTTGTCCTCCCCCTTGCTTAGCACGATTACCTCGCTCTGGTTCCAGATGTTCGGGATTCTGCCCTAAGCGAGGCATTCGTTTAGCAGGCCTGCAAGGTAAGGGGCTATGAGGTCTGCCGTCTTTTGCAGCATCTCAACCACTATCCCGTCTGGCCCAGGTGCTTTCTTCTTCCCTATCTGAGCAATGGTCCTGATCATCTCGTCCTGACTGACCACTTCCACAGGAACTTCATTGTCATACATGTCCCGAGTCATGGCTCCTCTCAACTCCCTCTGTTCTTCCGTATCTGCTTCCTCGTCATCATCCGGTAACAATGTCTCCATCAATAACCTCGCAGACTCCTCCCAGTTCATCGTGGTGCTTCCATCCTCTCTCTTCAGTGTAGATAGCATCGTTGGAGGTCTGATTTTCCCAGCCGCTATCTTAAATGAGATTCCCCAAGGTCCTAGCTGGAGCTCCTCCTTTACATATTCCTCCCAGCTTTTCCTTTTCTCTTCTTTCAGGCCCTCCTCAAATTCCCTCTTTCTTCCTCGATATATTTCCAGTAGCACCTCACGGACGAATGGGTTCCTACACCTATGGTACCTCCTAAGAGTTCTCCTTACCCTTGTTCGTAGTCCCTGCAGTCTGTCATTCCAAGGTCTATTCCCGACCCTGGTACCTCCTTTCATCACCGGGATGGATTTCCTCATCGCATCCTGCAGGACCGACGTCAACTCCTTAGCTTTGATGTTGACATTGTCACCATTTTCTACTTGATCAGGCAGTACCAGTTCCCTCCAACTTTTCCCAATCAGCTCTTCTCATGTCATATCTTTTCCTTATCCCTCCCTCATTTCCTTCCGCCACCCTCCCCATGGCAATGTCGAACACGATCAGATTGTGGTCGCTTATCGTCACATTATCGACCACCCTCCATCCCTCAACCATGGCCACAGACTCGGCGTTGCATAAGGTGACATCGATGTTCGTAGCCACCCCAGCCCTCCCCTTATACGTGGGGGGATTTTCCGGCTGGTTTACCACTTCCAGTCCGTGCCCATAAATGAATTCTTCAAGGGCTCGCCCTCTCCTGCATGGTCTTCCTGCATAATTTCTCCTGTCCCCTCTGAACACTACCCGACTATGCCACATGGGAGACTTGGCATTGGCATCAGCAGTAATAATGAGTGGCTCACCTGCGTACATACTACACAGTACCTCCATCTGGACCAGAATTTTTTGAAGTGTAATAACTTTTTAATTAGCAGAGATAAACATATCGTAATAGGTATAGAATTAATAAGTATAATAAAATCTACAAGAATCCAGTAGCGGACTTGTGAAAAATAAAAAAAGGGTGAAAATCCAAATTTAGAGTCAGGAAGTGGCCCAAAGAATTTTATTAGAGCTAATGGTAAGTGTATCTAAGCATTAATGCCGATTGGGAGATGTCCAGTGAAGGGAGGAGGGAAACTCAAAATGCCGAAAGGAACAGAAGAAAAGAAGGCGAGGCAAGGTGAAAATGAAGAGAACGACAATGTTCGGTAAAGCGAGGAGCCTGTGGCAGGAAAGCTGAGTGTAGGAGAACTAGATCCAAAGCTAGTACAAGACTTAGCTAAGCTAAAAAGTACAGAGGAAATCGCAGAAGAAGGGAGTCGATTCTCGGAATGGATATATAAGCTAAATAAAAAAGGAAGGCTATCAAAGGAGGATGGTAGGGAGGGATTCCTGATTCACCAAGAAGCACTAATCTCACTATCATTTGCCAGAGGGCAGGTGGACAGGCTAAAGAAGGAGAACCAAAGACTCCACGAAGTAAATGAGGAGCTAAGAAACAAGAAGAAAGAGAGTTCGCTTGCGCCGTCATACGCGTCGGTAGTCTATGCTGGACAGCAGTTGGGAGAAGGAGAAAAGATGGTAAGGATTATGACACCGGAAGAAAGAAAGAAGCTGAACACAGTTTTTATTTCTTCCAGGAAGGGCAAGGATACCAGCCAAATGGAGGAGATATTAAAGAAAAGTATTGATTCGAAGAATGATATGGTAAGAATCAAATACATCAGACCGGCGGGAAAAATGCTAATAGTTGAAGCAGCCGATGAAAAAGAGGTGGAGAAACTGATCCAAAATGAGGAAATTAAAGAGAAATTAAAATGTGAGAAGCCAAAGATGAGAAATCCACTGATGATAATCTATGATGTGAGTAAAGACTTATCGGAAGAGGAACTGAAGGATGTGGTTTAAAAACAAAACTACATGGGGAAGATTGAGAAAGATAAATTCGTGGAAGGTTTCTTGCCGAGATTCAGGACAAATCCGAGGGACAGGAGAACTGTAAACCATGCGGTGGAGGTAAGTCCAGAAGTTAGGAAGCTGATGTTAGGGGACAAAGTGTATATCAGGTTTGGGTGCGTTACAGTGAGAGATTATACAGATGTATCGAGATGTTACCAGTGCGGAGACCTGGGTCACATCAAGAAGCACTGTAGGAGTGAAGCAAAGTGCTCCAAATGTGGTGAGGGAAGCCACGAGAGAAAAGATTGCAAGGGGAAAGAGACCTGCATCCCGTGCAAGACAAGAAATGGAAATAAGGGGAAAAGAGAGTAGTGCGAATTCCCAAACAGGAAAGAGTGTGAGACATACATAATGTTGCTCAGGAGACTAATGGACAAAACCAACTATGGATAGGTACCAACAAGCAATTATAGAGGCATTAAAATATCTAATAAGGGAAGCAAGAAGGATGGGTGACACACTTGAGGAGATTTGCAGAAAGGGAAGGAGGAGGACTCCGAGCAGAATAAGGAGGGATAGCGAAAGAGAAATGACGATGAGGGAACGGAAAGATGATAGGAGAACGGTGGCTACACAAACGAGCCAATGCGAGTGTGATGTGGAAGAGGACTGGAGGAGGAGGGTAGTGCAATTGGAAGGAGTGAGGAACAAAAGAAATGAGGGCCTTGGATATGGGAAATACAGACATGGAAAGGAGGTGGAGGGTGTGAGGAGGTACGTGGTGGAGGAGATCGAAGGTGAAGGGGAAGAGGAGTTGGAGGAGGGTAAACAAAATGAGAGTGGGAAAACTGATGTAGGGGATGGAAGCATGGAACTGTTAGGGGGGATTAAGAGAGGTTTAAATGAGTTCCTAAGAAAATGTAGGGAAAACACACACTCATCAGTAAACACTGACGTGGTGAGAATGCTGGAGAGGGGTAAGTTATCCGTGGAAGAATTGGAGGAAATTAGAGAATCAGCTAGAGTGATAATTCACCCGGACACTGAGGAACTGATTGAGACTGTACAAAAGGCACTAGGATATAGTAAAAACAAGAATGATTATTATTATTATTGTGGTTTATAGGCCCATCGACACAATGAGGTCATAAGGGCCGTGACATTTAAAAATACAGTAAAAAAATGGATATACACCCAAATTTTAGTGATACACCTGCTAATAAAAAACCACAGGTGTATGCACTAAATTAAAAATACAGAACAAACATTTTAAAATATAATAAGTTTGTAAAAAGACAAAACAAACATATTAAAATATAAAATTATAAAACAAATAAAACAGACATGTTAAAGCGTACTAAAAGACGTGTTAAAAAGACAAAACAACATATTAAAGTACACTAAAAATGTTAAAAATACTCTCAATATGAGAAAAAATCCAAATGAGCCACTTTATAAAAGTGACTCAGATGGCATTAAAAAGATCCGCCTGGCGTATAAAACGGAGTAAACAAATAACTCCTTCGGCGCTATCGCGTAGTAAAAAACGTAGGTCACCATTAAAATCAAGAGCCAGGCGGATAGGGGCATATTTACGACACTCCACCAAAATGTGGTACACACTAAGGGGAGCATCGCAAAATTCACACACTGGAGGTGGATCCCCTCTTGATAAAAATCCATGGGTTAGAAATGTATGCCCGACGCGGAGTCTCGTCACGATGACCTCCTCTCTTCTACACTTTCGTATAGAAGAGGGCCATCGCGACACACCGTCCCTTATGGACCTCAGCTTGTTCTGAGCAGGAGTCGAAACCCACTGCTCGTGCCAGGTGCGTAGGACCCCACGCCGAACATAACCCTTTAGATCTAAAAACATGACACCCAAACTCGCCTCCGGAGGCAGACGTGCTGCCTCCTTGGCCGCCTGGTCCGCCAGTTCATTCCCTGAGAGGCCGGCATGACCAGGAATCCAGCAGAAGGCGAGCTGGGTGTGTAATGAATCGATTTTTAAAATTTGCTCATGTATCATCTGCACAATGGGATTCCAGGAGTAGAGAGTGGACAATGCCAACAGAGCACTCATGGAATCCGTGCAGATGAGAACAGAACGGTGACACTTACGATAAACAAAACACAGAGATTTAAAAATGGCGTATAATTCAGCCGTAAAAACACTGGAATCCCCAGGTAGACCAAATTTAAAATTGTTTCCCTCCACAACAAATGCGCATCCCACGGAGGTCCCACACTTGGAACCATCCGTATAGATGCGCTCAAAGCCCTGAAATCGAGTGGAGAGGAGTTCATTAAATGTCCTCTCATATATAATCGGCGAGGTGGTCGCTTTAGGGTACTTGGCAAGATCAAAATGGCATTGAGGTAGGCGTATCTTCCAGGGAGAAACTCGACCTGGGGATGTGGGGATAGCCTTTGGCAGGACTATCCCACACGTGTCGAAAACCGATAGCATCCTGATCCCAACCGGCCTTGTACTACGCCATTTGGTTTCATACAAGACACGGTTAGGGGGATGAAAGACAGGGCGGTAGGCAACATGCTCTGGCATACAGTGCAGTTTCGACACATAAGATGCCAGGAGATAGGACCGCCGGTAAGAGAGAGGGGGCTCACCGGCGTCGGCACAGATGCTGACGACTGGACTAGTGCGAAAAGCACCGGTAGCCAGTCGAATGCCAGCATGGTGGACACTATCCAGCATCTTTAACGCCGAGGGTCTCGCCGATCCATAAACGAAACTGCCGTAGTCTAGTTTAGATCTTACCAAGGCCCTATACAGGCGCATCAAGGTTTCCCTATCAGCACCCCAGGACCGACCGCTAACAACTTTGAGCAGGTTTAGTGTTTTTATACACCTCGCTTTCAGGTCTTTGATGTGGGGGATCCAAGTTAATTTAAAATCAAATAAAAGTCCCAGAAACCTTACAGTCTCTGAGACTGGTAAAACAACGTGGTTCATTAAAATACTGGGGGCTTGTTGTATTCCGCGTAATCTGTGGAAGTGGACGACCGTCGTCTTGGCTTTAGAGAAGCGAAAGCCATTTCGCGATGCCCACGACCACAGATTGTTTACAGAGAGTTGTATCTGCCGTTCAGCCCTGTGGAGACTCGACGAACTGCAATAAATTGCGTAGTCATCCACAAAAAGGCATGAACGGACAGGTAGCCGCACGTTGTCCACAATGCCATTTATTGCGATGGCGAACAACGTACAGCTCAGAGTACTACCCTGAGGCACCCCATTTTCTTGAATAAAATCATCGGATAAGGTGTTGTTTAACCTTACCCGGAAGTGTCTATCTGACATAAAATTAGATATAAAAACAGGGAGGTTCCCTCGGAACCCCCAATTAAAAAGGGTTTTTAAAATGCCGTACCGCCACGTGGTATCGTAAGCCTTCTCCAAATCAAAGAAAACTGCCAAAAGATGATGTTTGTGGAGAAAGGCGTCACGAACCGCCGTCTCGAGACGGGCGAGATGATCCATCGTAGATCGGTTACGGCGAAAACCACATTGAATATTTGATAATAGATTGCGGGATTCTAAATACCATATTAATCGTTTATTTATCATTTTTTCCAATATTTTGCATACACAACTAGTTAAGGCTATCGGTCTATAACTAGTTGGTTCTAATTTATCTTTGCCATTTTTATGTATTGGTATAACGGTTGCTTGCCTCCATAGTGATGGGAATTGATGAGATCCCCAAACACTATTATAAAGGTCCAAGAGATATGTCTGTCCAGCAGGAGGTAGCTGGCGCAACATATCGTAGTGGATGTCGTCGGGACCGGAAGCTGTGTTGCCCGCCTGAGACAGGGCATAGGTCAATTCATCCATTGTAAAGGGGGAGTTGTAATCCTCCCCCCGGCTCTGACCAAAGTCAATAGAATGGCGCTCTATGTTCCGCTTAAGCGCTGCAAACTCGTTAGAGTAGCTTGCAGTGCTAGAAATAGCGGTGAACATAGAGCCCAGTACATTGACGACCTCCACAGGGGAGGAGACAAGCGAACCGTTTGACATGAGGGCAGGTATATTATTACTGGTATTTTTGCTACTACGTAATTTACGAATATTGTCCCAAACCTTAGTTGTGGGAGTGGAAATAGTAAGGGTAGAAATAAACTGTCTCCAAGACTCTCTTCTGCTTTCACGAATGATACGGCGAGCTCGAGCACGTAGAATCCGGAAAGACTCCAGATTCTCTAAAGTAGGACGTCGATGGAAGAGACGTAGGGCCCTTCGACGGTCATAAATAGCCAACCGACACTCCTCGTTCCACCAGGGAACAGGTCGGTGGCGCGGATGTGGCGAGGATTTAGGGATGGATTCCCTCGCCGCCATGATGACCGTCGAAGTAAAATGGTCTATATTCACATCGACGTCAAGAGAAAGGGGTTGATCAAATACGGCGAGCTCGCGAAATTTATCCCAGTCAGCACGTTTAAGAACCCAGTGTGGTGCCCGTGCTATACCGGGAGGATCGTGAAGTGGCGAAAGCAGAATGGGAAAGTGATCGCTGCCACATAGGTCCGAATGAACCTCCCAAAGGAAGTTGGCAGCGATCCCGGGGCTACATAGAGTTAGGTCGATGGCAGAGGATACACCATTGAAGGTGGAGAAGTGTGTCTGGGTCCCAGTGTTCATTAACACCAGGCTTCCCGAGACAAGAATATCCTCTACCATCCTCCCACGGGCGTCTGTAAAATTGGAACCCCACACCAGGTTGTGTGCGTTAAAATCCCCCATGATGATATAGGGGGCGGGAAGTTGTATAAAGAGGGCCTCTAGGCTCCTCTTTGAAACACGCTCACCTGGTGGGAGGTAGATGCAGCATACGGTTACTTCGATAGGAAGAGAGACTCTGACAGCAATCACTTGGAGATCAGATACAATATTTATTGATTTATGATAGATATTGCTACGTGCAAGTATAGCCACACCTCCGCTAGCCCGATCAAATAATGGCTTGTCGGTACGATATACATCGTACCCACGAAGCCTCGGGCTGTCAGTTGGGCGGAAGTGGGTCTCCTGCAAACACAAGATGTAAGGATGCAGGGAAGAAATTATTTGTTTAATTTCCTCTACACGAGCAAAGAAACCCCTACAATTCCATTGTAGTAGCGACATTATTTATAAATATAAAGTTTAATAATCCTCGCAATCCATAACGTTATCTTTTAAAAATAAAAATTGATTGAGGCCCTTTTTAGGCCCTCTTGCTTTTCCCAGTCTCTCCTGGACCTCCCGCTTCAGGAGAGGTTTTGATTTATCCTGGAGAGACAGGTTCGTTGGGTCTTTGCGCGAAGGCTTTGTTAAGGCCTTCGGCGCTTTATTTGTATTAGTTTTTTCGGCGGTCCCTCGCTGGTCCTTCCTCAAGGCACCAGTGGGAATCGCCTTTGCGGCCTCGCCTGTTTTACCACTCATCCCAACCTCCGGAGTCCCAGAGGCGGGATTGAGTGGCTCTACACCGGCCGCACGTAGTTTTTGGCCCCGAGGAGGGCTCGGGGGTGTTCCCCGAGTAGGGCTCGGGGGTGTTCCCCGAGTAGGGCTCGGGGGTGTACCCCGAGGAGGGCTCGGGGGAGGGCCCCGAGGAGGGCTCGGGGGTGGGCCCCGAGGAGGGCTCGGCGGTGGGCCCCGAGGACTCCTAGGTGGTACAGGTGGTGGAGGTGGCCTCTTTGGAGGCGTCGCCTCCCGTAATAATTTCGGCGACATAGTAGGGTGAGATGTATGTTTATAAGTGTCTCGAGCAGAGACCAATGGCACGGGTCGTGAAGAACTATTTGAAATATTAACTGCACAATGGCAGTTAGGACAATTTATATTTTGGCTAACAATTTTACTGTAGGAAGTTTGAAATACCGGAGCTTGCAGTGCATTATACTCTTTGCGTGCCTGGGCATAAGGGATCTTCTTTTCTGTTTGGATCTCCAGGATTCCTTTCTCTACCTTCCAGTTCGGACAGGACCGAGACCAAGCAGAATGCGGACCCTTGCAATTGACACAGAATTTGGGAGACTTGCATGGTGTGTCATGAGCCTCCCGTCCACAATCTGCACAGGTAGGCTTACCACGGCATCGCAGCTTCGTATGCCCAAATTCCTGGCACTGAAAACAGCGCCGAGGGTTGGGGACATACGGCCGGACTCTAAGCACGTGGAAGCCAGCTCGGACCTCCTTTGGTAGAGTAGGAGTCGCAAATGTTAATATATATGTATCAGTTTTCTTTACTACATCATTCCTTTTGGTGGTGATCCTATATACTTCGGTGACATGTTGAGGGGAAAGCTCCTCACAGATATCCTCAATGCTCACGCAGTCGAGGTCATAACAAGTGACCACTCCCTTGCAAACATTGAGGAACCTATGAGGTTCCACCTTCACCTTTAAATGGTTTGAGGGGCTCAAAGGTATCTCAGTTAGTGCCATTATTTTAGTAGTCTGGATGTCATTGTCAGTCTCTATCATTATCGTGCCATCGCGCAGTTTTCTAATTGAAACTCCAGACCCGGCAGCTCCACCTATCACTCTTTCGAGGACAAATGGGCTGACACGTCTGAGGTTCTCACTTTCATCCACTCGAGACATTACCAGGAAGCGGGGCAAGGGCCTCACCACTTCCTGGATTTTTTCCAATTCAGGGCTGGACGGCCTTACCCGTTTCCGCCGCTTATCAGTATTACGGCCCTGTGAGGGGCCGGGCAGTGTGTTGCCAGCGGGCAGTACGGTGCCAGCGGACAGTAAGTTGTCAGCAGCGACAAAAGATGCGGCCATGCCATTTTTGGGGACAACCTACACAGTACTCGGATCGTAGACCCAGGGTGATCCATGTTGGTACTACCACATATGGCCCTGTTAACTCTCCCGACGAGAGGCCCCATACGACGCTAGACATGACAACCTTCGCATAGGGCATCGCCGAGAGAGAGGTCATCGCAGCAAGTGGGTGTAGGAAAGTGCCAATTTTACGTCCGGGCCCTCGTGAACGCAACCAGTCTTTTCTCAAAGTAGGGTACCCGGTTATTGTCATCCCTAGGCCCTTCTACTATGATATTACAACCGGCGCACTTTCACTCAGGAGCTCAAAGCAGTGGTATCCAATAATCGTCCAAGGAAAGCCGTGTCAGATGCCAGGGTCGTCAACGGAGGGGCCAAAGGTCTCTGTGCAGAACTGAACGGCAGGGGAAGGGAAGAAGGAGGTAAGGAGAGAGAAAGAGAAGGGAGAAGAATGAAAAAAGGGGGTGAAAGGAAAGGAAGAAAAAAGGAGGTGAAAGGAAAGATTTAGGATAGGTTTTCCTGCACGAGATACGTCCTGCACAGAAGCCTCCCCTTTTAGTCGCCTCTTACGACAAGCAGGGGTTACTGCGGGACTATTCTAAACCCCGTCCCGCAGGGGGGAACAAGAATGATAAGGAACAGGATAACCTAATGGGGAAGGAGAAGTGGATCGACCGTATGTTAACAGAGAGATGTGTATACGTGTATGGGAGTGATGAAAGGTATAAAACGAAATGGGGGGAGACAGGAAGGCATTTTTCAAGAATTGCGGAAGAAGCTAACAAGGACTCCAAGTTATTAAAGGACTATGAGGTGGTCATCTCAGGGATGTTAGGAGTGGTGGCCAAAACCAGATTTATAAACGATGGGAGTAGAAGGAACATGGGGAGAGGATAATAGCGACAACATAAAGAGAGAAGGAATAATTATAGGTTTGGTGGGACCCAACCTTAGGAGAACTGAGTCATTGGACAGGAAGTATATCGGAATGACAGTCAAAGAGGGCCCCATGGAGATCATAAGGAACTCGTTAGTAAAAGGAAAGGAACAGCAGGGGTATATGGTAGCCAAAGATGGGGGAGCAATCAATCGGGTGGTATATGACAGAAGAATAGAAATAAACATGGAAATTCTGTTGTCAGAAGCTTATCATCAAGGAGAAAAGTACATAAAGCAAGTCCACCTACAAATTGTGGGGTTTGGACTAGGAGTGTGGTTGGGAGCTGAGGAGCAAGAAGAACGGTTCCACGAAGTTGTAAGGAAAACGGTGCTTAGGGCGCTGGAGATGTATGGGGAGGAGGAGGTGTATGGGGTTAGAGACATCGAATTCTTGTGGCTGGGAAACATTATGGAACAATTCAAGAACCTGGAGGAAATAAGGAGAAAATATAAAGTAAACATCTTTGCTTCAAAGCATCCCCCATATAGGGTAAGTTCCAATATAACAGGGGAATTGCTGGTCACAACGTTCGCATGGGATGGCAATGCGTGGCCATGGAACGAGTTCTGTAGAGGACACTTGGGCTCGACAGGAGATTCTGCTGCAGCGGCATCGACACTAATCGCCCAAATTCACAATCCAATAATTAACAAAGGGATAAGGGCTGAGAGGAGGAGAATCACTGACCAAATAGAGGAGAATGGTAGGAAAGTGGGGGGCTGGAAGAGTGAGGCAGAGAAACTTGGTAACAAAGCCAGGAAGCTGATACTGGGAGACGGGAAGAATAAAATAGCGGGGCTAAAAATGGTGGACACAGGACAAGAGGCTGGGTAAGGGGTTTCCCAAGTGCTATCGGGGAGTGGAATAAGAAGGTAAAAAATAAGGACGGGGAGAAGGAAGACGAAAGGAGCTGTGAGGAGGGAGGAGGAAGAAAACCAGAGATGGAAGATGAAAGGAGGAAGAGGTACAGGTGGATCAAATGGGTTAGAGGTCCGATTCTGGAAGCGGAGAAGGTTGGGAGTGTGAGAATTTTGAATAATCCCTGATTTTTTTATTTATTTTTATCTTAATTTTTATTTTTTTATTGTAATAATTATTATATCTGATTTTTTTATATCTATATATTTATCTTAGAGTAGTGTGAGTAATGGCCGCCCTGGCAGCACGTTCGTTTTGGTTGCTGGTACCCGGGGATATTAACAATTAAAGGTGGTTCCCTGGTAGTTTACATCTTTGGAAAAAACTAAACGTATCTGAAATTTAATATTTGCATTATTTTATTTACTTACCTTATTTTGATGTCATTTTATCGTGGTTTCCTTTTTTCATCTTATTTTCATTAATTATACATTTCTTTTATGGGGGCCATCTTGCTTAGTTAAGTAGTTCGCGAACCCGCCACACGAGCGTGTTGCTAGGCGAGCATTTTCTGCCGCGAGATGGTAGAGAGAGAAAGAGAGTATTATTATTATTATTGGTTTTTTTTGGCGGGCAGTATTTTATATTATGAGTAAGGCTATAGATGTTTTGTAGATTTGTATGAAAGCAGGATTTTACTATTGTTAATTTTAAGATTTTTTTTACTATGTTCGTATTTGTTAGATGTAAAGTCTTAAGGAAAATTCAGTGTTTTTGCGGGAATCTTGCCGCCTATTTCGGGCAACTTTGGTGCATTTTCTGGGAAGACGCGAGGAAAGCGTCCTAGGCGGGAAAATTCCTGCAAGGAGAGGTAGAGGGGCTAAAGTTCCGGGCGAGAGCGGAGGTTCCGTGTTGGAGCTCCGCGGTTTCTTGTGGAAAGTTTTTTTTTAAATCAGTGAATTCGCATCTGAGATTAAAGACCGCGTGTGTGCCTCAGCTCTCACAGGAAGAGAATTTACTCCCGGCAAAGTCCGGTAGGGATAAGCTCTATTCTCTTCATTAGTAGACTCCATGAAACTAGTACGGTGAGCCTACACATTGCTTGGTGTTAGCCAAAGCGCTATTTACTTTCTCTGCGGTTTTATTCTTAGAACTTTATTCATGGTTAACTCGAGCCGACTTCAGTCATATTCATGGGTAAATTAATGTGAACCCCGCCTATCTAAAGACTCAAATTAATTCAACGGTTTACGGCCTTTAAGAGCGCTCAAGACTCGGGACCACTATTCACCCAGATCAGCACTTCACGAGGATCATTCATGTTATAAATTGGGTTTTATATTATATTTTATTTCTTTTTTATTTTATGTATAAACATTTAGAAGTTTACTTAAATGGTGCTATACCATCTCGAAAAGTTTTTTTTTTTAATATGTACAGGGATGAAAATATTGGATATAATAATGTTGTAATATACTGGTTGACCCGATAGGTAGGAAGTTTTTTTTGTTCTGAGCACTAAAAAAAAAAGGGAGCTCAGTAAAATAAATAATTGGTTCCTTTATTGGTTTTTTTTTTGTTACAAGTACATTTTTCTTTAGTTTACCTATCACCATAGTTTTTTTGTGTGTTTATTTTTGTAAGTGCCGCCATACTAATACACCCTAAGTAGGACCATTTATAATTTTAGTTTTACTATAATAGTTAGAGTTAGATTCCAAATATTTTTTTTAGAGTTGTATAGGTTTTTTTTTGTTTATTCGTGCTCTACCACTCAGCTTTAGCCAGCAAACTGGAACAGCTGGTTCTGTTGTCAGGTAAGGTGGAACAGGTTGCTAGTACCGGCAAAGGGTCTATCCACTCATTCCGCCACATACACCCAGAAGAAATTGCCCCGAACTTGTTTGTTTTTTTCTTATCTATATTGGGTTCAAGATAAGGCGGTAGGTATATTTTGTGAGGGGTTGCAAACCCCTAGTAACTCGACATCGGGTTATTTTTGTTAAAGGAGAGAAGAGAGAGGGGAGCAAGAAGCGAGAGGAGTGCTGGAGAGGGGAATGAAGCCAATATGCAAGGTTGAAGGGAAAGTGGAAGGTGCTGTAACGGAGGAAGATGAGCCGGGAGATTGGAGCACTCAGTGGGAGGAAGTAGTGAAAATGACTAGATTGGAGGAGACAGCAACGTTCATGACAGCGCTGAGGCATGTCATAAGAACGGGGCACCAAAACGGACAAGGGGTTGCGTTCCCAGTACCGGAGTTGGTGGACAGAGTACAGCTTAGTGCGGTGAATCTGCCCACGGAAAGAGAAGAACTGAAGCGTATGGTGGAGAAAGTTGGGAAGAGAAGAAAGGAAAATGTAGAATGGGATACCATTTATAAGCACTTCGTGAAGGCACATGGAAGAGTCAGCCTCAATGCAAAGGAGGCTTGACCAAGTTGCTATGTCTTCACACATCATCCGTGATGCAGGATAGCAGAAGCGCAATAAGAGTAGGACAATTAAACGCTGCTAGGAGTGTTATGTTCCTTCACGAGGTGCGGTAAGTGGCGGAGGAAAAGGAGCTGGACGTGCTCTGTTTGCAAGAACCCTATACGAGGGAGGGTAGAGTCCCTCACATGCCAACTACGGCAAACTTGATCTGCACAGGAAAAGTACCGATGAGCGCGATAATGGTGGTGAATCAGAGCATGCTGGTTACAAAAGTTAACCAGTACTGCGATGAACACACCACCTGTGTGGAGCTAGGGACGGAGAGTGGTAGGTTCATACTGCTGAACATGTACTTCCAGTTCAGGCACCCCATTGAACCGTACTTGGAGAGAATGGAGGAAGTGTTCAGAGCATTTGAAGGCGTGCTCATAGTAATGTTGGGGGATGTGAATGCCAGATCTCCTCTGTGGCACAGCAATAAATGGAGAAGGAATGACAGACGGGATCCGCACCCAAGACCGAATGCGAGAGGAAGAGCATTGGAGGGGTTAATTGCTGCAAATGGGTTGGAAGTTGTCAACAGGGAAAACAACCTCCCGACCTATGTAGAGAGGTGGGGAGCGAATCACTAATATAGATGTGACAATTTGTAATCAGGAGGCGAGGGGCTTTATTTGAGACTGGAAAGTGTGGGAAAATGAAACTTCCAGTGACCACAATCTGATAACATTTAATGTGGAATTATTAGAAGGTTTGGTGGAGAGGGAAGAGAGGCGTGGAAAGAGAAGATACAACTTGGGCCTGGCGGATTGGGATAAATTCAGGGAGAGCCTGGTGGTGTTGGAGAAGACCAAGAGAGGAGACGACATAAACGGGAAAACGCTAGAACTGACAAGAATGATCCAGACGGCCTTGAGGCAAGCAATTCCTCTGGTGGTAGAAAGACCAAGAATAGGTAATAAGCCATGGAATAGGCGTCTGTAAAATCTGAGAAGAGAAGCGAGAAAAGCAAGAAGGAACTACCAGAGGAGTAGAGGAATTCAGGAAAGGAATCGCATGCTAATGGAATACAGAGAGAGGAAAGCGGCGTTTGAGGAAGGTATGAAGAGAGTGAAGGCTGATAGTTGGGAAAGGTATGTATTAGAAGAACTGAGAACTAATCCGTGGGGAGTGCCCTACAAAATAGCTGCAGGCAGAATTAGACCACCTATGACGATATCTACATTAAGGAGGGAAGATGGGGGTTTCACATTAGGATGGGAGGAGTCGGCTAACCTGCTAATAAACTCACTGTTACCGGACGACAACCTGACCTTGGATAATGGCAATCAAGAATGCTGAGAAGGTAGATGGAGAGGAGGTACGAATGTGACACGTTGGCAGATGATATAAAGGAAGAAGTCGTAGGTGAAATCAAGAGGTTAAAAAAGAGGAAAGCACCGGGGCCGGACGGCATAGCTGCTGCAGGAGGGGGTGGGAGTGATAGCACCACTACTGGCGGCCCTCTGCAATGAATGCCTAAGGCAAGGGAGGATCCCAAATAGGTGGAAACAGAGTAGTGTGGTGATTCTCAGTAAGGGGGAGGACAAAGACCCGATGGAGGCGAAGTCTTATAGGCCAATATGCCTTTTAAATGTATGCGGTAAAATCCAGGTAAGACTGTTGGGGGCAAGGTTGTTAAGCCAAAGGGTGATGATGGGCATGAACCCCAACCAATACGGGTTCAGGAAGAATAGATCCACGGAGGATGCCATAGCAAGAGCCATGGAGGCAGTGGATAGAGTAAATGAAAAGTACGTAGCTGGGATCTTCATTGACATATCTGGAGCCTTCGACAACCTTGGTGGCCAGCGCTGTTTGAAAGGCTAAGGAGCCTGGAATGCCCGAAAAACTTGTACGACAGCTATAGGGACTATTGCCGTAACCGCTTTGCCACGATATATGGGAAAGGTAGGAAGGTAGATAAGACCCTAAATAAGGGATGCCCCCAGGGGTCGGTGAGTGGTCCAATCTTCTGGGATGTGGCCTTGGAGCAGGGGTTACAAGAGGTGGAGGAACTGGGGGAAACTGTTGCAGTGGTGGCCTTTGCAGATGATATCTTACTGATAGTTAAGGGAAGATCCAGGATCGAGCTTCAGACTCATGCCGGCAGAGTTGCAAACCACTTTAACGACTGGTGCAGAGCGGTCAAATTGTATATATCAGCTGCAAAAACAAAATATATGGTGTTCAAAGGTAAAATTGGGGAGAGGGATCCAATTATTAAGGTGGAGGGAAGGAAAATTTTAAGAGTAAAAACTTACAGATATCTGGGCATAACTTTGGATGAAAAAAGAAATTTTGAGGTATACATGGACCAAGTAAGTGCTAGGGCAAAAACTGTGATGAACAAGTTGGTCAATATAGGGCAAAAAAGTTTTAGGTTGCCGCTGAAAACGGTAAAAATAAACTGTAAGGCGCTGATGGGCGCAATTGTGGGATATGGTGCCAGCGTGTGGGCTCACAGGTTAAAGCTGAAGAAACATCGGGAGACTTTTGGGGGTACAGAGAAATGTATAAGTGAGGCTGACAGGGGCCTATCGCACGGTGGCCACAGACGCGCCGACAGTTATACTAGGAGAGATACCTATCGATCTAGTGGTAAGGGAAAGAGCTGTCAGGTATTGGTTGAGAAAAGGGAATATAAGAAAAGTGGAAAATCTCATAAGACCGGGGGTAACCTCAAGAAAAGAAATAAGCATGGCCCTGCTGGAGGAATGGCAGACAAGATGGAATAACAGCGAGAAGGGAAGGAGAACCCATTCATATTTGAATAACGTTATAGAGAGGCTTGGAATGGACCACTTGCAACCGTCACCGGGGCTAATTCACTACCTGTCAAGCAAGGGACCCTTCAGAGAATCACTACATAAACTCGGATTGACGGAAACAGCGTTGTGTTAATGCGGAGCGGTGGCGACCCCAGATCATGTGGTACTGGAGTGTGATCAGTGTGAGCAGTTGAGAAGGGAACACCAGGTACATATCCAAGGGGAACTGGTGGGAAATGTATTGAGAAATAAGGAGAAATTGATGCACTTGAACAACATAGCGGACAATATATCACAATGGTAAAAGAAGAGATACATCGAGGGGTTGCAGGAAGCGAGGAGAGAGGAGGACGTGGGAAGAGCAAGAGGTGGGGATGCACGAGAGGAAGAGGAGGCAGAGAGGATACTAGTATGGAAGATGGTATGGAGGAGGAGGGCAGTGACTGGGATTGGGAAGAGGACACTGGCTAAGAGTGGGAAGGCGCGGGAGGCAGGAGGGGGAAGGAGGAAAAGAAATAGCACATGCACAGTGCGCTGGAGAGATGGAAAGTAAGAAAAGAGAGTGCACCGAAGAAAGGGAGGTACTAACGGCCTGGGCCAGTCGTGGGAATACATGACTGATGTGACCGGCAGGCAGATACTGACCTTGGAAAAGAACAAGCTTGGCGATGTAAACCAAAAAGGATCAACAGGAAAGAAATGGGAATGAAGGTACAGGGTGCAAGAGGATGAGATATAGAGATAGTGAATACAATAGGGTAATTATGTTTAGGGAGGGGGGTATGTAGTTATTAGTGTAGTTATAGGTTAGATTTAGGCATTGCAACAAGTGGTTGGCTAGAAGTAGTTGGTTGCTACAACCAATAGGGCGCCTCCCCAGGTGGCGGATAGGGGAATGCTCATCGCCATCACAAAGAACCACGGCTCTGAAAACATGGTCCCAGGCGGTCGTGGAGCTAGGGGGTGGCGAAGGGTACCGGGGAAATAAAATACCCGGGGCGGACCAGTAGCAGAAGAATATCAAGGAAGGATATAGCAACAATGCAAATTACCGGGGTTAGATTAATAAAAAGGAAATCCAAAGGAAAATTGAGTGGAGAAGATACAAAAGCTTGTGGAGAACTGGGCCTGGATTAAACATGAGGAGCCAGGCCGACGGTAAATATAAAAAAAATGTCCCTATCTACTTTCTAGCGAAACCACTGCCAAGGGAACGGGCTTGGGAAAATTAGCGGGGAAAGAAGACCCTGTTGAGCTTGACTCTGAGCCGGATACTGAAAACCTACCCCCATCTGGGAGAGCCGGTATTGATAATGATTGGACTGTGTGTTTCCGGACAAACCACTTGCCAACTGAGCCGGAGACTGAAAACCTACCCCCATCTGGGAGAGCAGGTATTGATGATGTTTGGACTCTGTGTTTCCGGACAAACCACTTGCCAACTGAGCCGGAGACTGAAAAACCTACCCCCATCTGGGAGAGCAGGTATTGATGATGATTGGACTCTGTGTTTCCGGACAAACCACTTGCCAACTGAGCCGGAGATTGAAAAACCTACCCCCATCTGGGAGAGCAGGTATTGATGATGATTGGCGAGAATGATTTCATGGCAAGACTAGTTTCTTGGCCTCCTTACTTACACTTTTCTTGTTAAGTTCACAATATTTGATATTGCTCACAATAAAGTGATATTATATGTTTGTATAGTTAATATTTTAAAACGTAGTTAAAGTGGATTTTTCATTTAATCTTATGCAATATAAACATAAGAAATCTGATCACAGGATCTGTATGTGTTCCTCTGAATTTAATATTTATTTGACGAATCTCAACCAAACATAGTACAGAAATAGAACCAGTATTTTATGTCACCTTTCGGCTGACTATTTTGTAACCTTAAATCATCAAGTGAGTTGTATTCTTGTAACATAACACATATTTTATGTTGCTACTAAATTTATTGGACAAACAACACAATTATTATGCTTATAGTCACAGGAACTATCCAAACTGTTTCAGAGGGAGTTTGGCTAGATATTTGTTTACTATGACAGTGATTCTCAGAATTTTGCTCTTCGAGAACACCTTGGGAATGTTTAGCTAAACTGCGTACCCCTTGTACACTGGATACACCCTACTAATAAATTAAGACTTTACTACAGTACGCCTATAACCAGTTTTCAACAACGTTTTGGTGCTGGGGGTACACAGGTATAAGTCATGCACCACCAACCCTCTGCATTAACTCACCCTACCAACACTAACCATAAAGCCAGATTGTTAATTTTGTTGACATGAAAATCGGTTAGCAATAGTATTCATTATAATTGCTTACTTATCGAGTACACCCAGTTTTAGTTCCACTAACTCCTAAGGGGCTCGCGTACCCCACTTTGAAAACCACTGTACTAAGGTACTATCGTTATATGACATACTAACAATGTGGGTTATATTAACAGAGACCAAATCTCTCCATACTTAATAAAACATAAACTATTTAATCATATATGCCGAACACTCAGCAAAACAAAAAACCTGGAAAAAGTAAACATTTTGATTCCTCCAAAATTTATCAATTATTATTTATTATGCCAGGGGTACCTCCAATGTAAAAAATCTGATCAAAAGTGTTCAGTGCTCTAAAAGTATAATAAATAATTTACTTTAATGCGTACTAAACGGATGTGCGCTATGATATGATATTAGCATGGAAATTAGGTGACTACTTGGCATTATTCTTTTAAATAAAAAGAGGTGAAATGATATGGTTTTAAAAGGCTTGGGTTGAGTAAGGTAGTTTATGGGGAGTGCATCTACATTAGCGAGGAAAGAGTGAAGTAAAAAAGACACTGCAATTACACCGAGGCGAGATTTGAACCTTGACCTTCGTGTCACCAACACTTTGTTCTATTTTGATTAAGAGTTAAGACACTATAGAACGTGTGACTAATGTTGTTACCTATTATTTGTTCTACATAATTGATTTTGTCTGATTACAGAAGGGCACGCGACTGCGTATTATAAAAATGAGACTGATGTCAATAGTGAAATTTCTCGAGACAAAGGCATTCAGGATTGTACTGCTTACTCTACCCCCAATTCCTCTTCTTGGCGGAGAAAGGAAAGGAGACATCAGTATTTACAACAAATTCATATTAAATCTGGGAAGTATGTGCATTTTAAAAACATTTGATATTTTTCACGGATGTTTATTATTATTATTATTATTATTATTACCATCATCATCAGCACCACGTCTTACTACCTATCCAGATTATACGCACTTATGTTAACCTGTAATGGTAGGGTGATAGTGAGATGAAATGGAGGACCTACAGTTTAACGTGGAATCCGAACCACGGTGGAGGCCTGGCATTCCTCACATTCACAAGTTGTGATTAATACACGTCTTGTAAGAGGTGAAGGAAGAGTTTGGGAATCAGATAAATCTGTGCCGAGACCGAGGTTTGAACCCCGGACACCCAACACAGAAGTCCGACACCTTACCCCTAGACCGCCAGGTCACCTTTCACGAAAGTTGCATGAATATATTAAGAGAAGATAAATATTTTGAAGATAATTATTTCTCGTGTATTCCTTCAACGGAACAAGCTTATTTAATTTTGAATCATTTATACTCTTTATGCGCCAGTGAGGACTGAGTGAAATATGTAAACTAGTATTATCCATTATTAACATTTGTATTTCCCCTCCACAGAGAGACCCACTGTTAGAGTTTTGGATATTCACCATCTTTTCAAACATTGGAATAGTACAGACAACCTAGATCTCTTTGAGAGGTAAGTATTGCCTTTTGATATCCCAAACTAAGCTACAATTTGGAAATGGATGCAAGGTAATATTAGTTTAATATGTTATTTTGATACCATTGCAGATTTATTGGCAGCCCTTCGAGGAATAGAGTGGATCTGGTTCATTGGAACGAAAAATTATTATTATTATTATTATTATTATTTAGAGGCCCATCAACACAATGAGGTCATTAGGGCCTTGACATTTAAAAACACAGTAAAATCTCCATTAGGGAGAGACACATCACATAGTCCACCTGTTAGAATAAACAGGTGGAAACATAAAATATAAAACAATATACAATATTAAAATTTGTATATCAATTAAAAACAGATATTCTCAATATTAGAAAAAGCCCATTTGAGACACTCCATAGGAGCGCTCAAATTGGCAATTAGATTAAAAGAAGTGATAAACCTGCTAAAATAAAACCACAGGTGTATACACTACGTTAAAATTACAAAACAAACATATTAAAATATAACACATTAAAATCATAAAACATGTTAAAATAATACGTTAAAAAGACAGAACAAACATATTAAAATGTACTAAAATGTTAAAAAGTTCTCAATATGAGATAGATCAAAATGAGTCACTTTATAAAAGTGACTCAAATGGCATTAAAAAGATCCGCCTGGCGTATAAAACGGAGTAAACAAATAACTCCATCCGTGCTATCACGTAATAAAAAACGTAGGTCACCTTTAAAATCAAGAGCCAGGCGGATAGGGGCATATTTACGACACTCCACCAAAATGTGGTACACACTAAGGGGAGCATCGCAAAATTCACACACTGGAGGTGTTAGTGGGTTAGTAATGTATGCCCGACGCGGAGTCTCGTCACGATGACCTCCTCTCTTCTAGACTTTCGTATAGAAGAGGGCCATCGCGACACACCGTCCCTGATGGACCGCAGCTTGTTCTGAGCAGGGGTCGAGACCCACTGCTCGTGCCAGGTGCGTAAGACCCCACGCCGAACATAACCCTTTAGATCTAAAAACATGACACCCAGACTCGCCTCCGGAGGCAGGAGTGCCGCCTCCTTGGCCGCCTGGTGAGCAAGTTCATTTCCTGAAAGACCAGCGTGACCAGGAATCCAGCAAAAGGCGAGCCGGGTGTTTAATGAATCAATTTTTAAAATTTGCTCATGTATCATCTGCACCAGGGGATTCCAGGAGTAGAGTGTGGACAATGCCAACAGAGCACTCATGGAATCCGTGCAGATGAGCACAGAACGGTGACACTTACGATAAATAAAACACAGAGATTTAGAAATGGCGTATAATTCAGCCGTGAAAACACTGGATTCACCAGGTAAACCAAACTTAAAATAGTTTCCCTCCAAAACAAATGCGCATCCCACGGAGGCCCCACACTTGGAGCCATCTGTATAGAAGCGTTTAAAGCCCTGAAAGCGAGTGGAGAGGAGCTCATAAAAGGTCCTCTCATATATATAATCGGTGGGGTGGTCGCTTTAGGGGACTTGGCAAGATCAAAATGGCATTGAGGTAGGCGTATCTTCCAGGGAGAAACTCGACCTGGGGATGTGGGGATAGCCTTTGGCAGGACTATCCCACACGTGTCAAAAACCGATAGCATCCGGATCCCAAGAGGCCTTGTACTACGCCATTTGGTTTCATACAAGACACGGTTAGGGGGATGAAACACAGGACGGTAGACAACATGCTCCGGAATGCAGTGTAGTTTCGACACGTAAGATGCCAGAAGATAGGACCACCGGTAAGAGAGAGGGGGCTCACCGGCGTCGGCACAGATGCTGACGACTGGACTGGTACGAAAAGCACCAGTAGCCAGTCGTATGCCAGCATGGTGGACACTATCTAGCATCTATAACGCCGAGGGTCTCGCCGATCCATAAACGAAACTACCGTAGTCTAGTTTCGATCTTACCAAGGCCCTATACAGGCGCATCAAGGTTTCCCTATCAGCACCCCAGGACCGACCGCTAACCACTTTGAGCAGGTTGAGTGCTTTTATACACCTCGCTTTCAGGTCTTTGATGTGAGGGATCCAAGTTAATTTAAAATCAAATAAAAGTCCCAGAAACCTTACGGTCTCTGAGACTGGTAAAACAACGTGGTTCATTAAAATACTGGGGACAGGTTGTATTCCACGTAATCTGTGGAAGTGGACGACCGTCGTCTTGGCTGAAGAGAAGCGAAAGCCATTTCGCGATGCCCACGACCACAGATTATTTACAGAGAGTTGTATCTGCCGTTCAGCCCTGTGGAGACTCGACGAACTGCAATAAATTGCGTAGTCATCCACAAAAAGGCATGAACGGACAGGTAGCCGCACGTTGTCCACAATGCCATTAATTGCGATGGCGAACAACGTACAGCTCAGATTACTGCCCCGAGGCACCCCATTTTCTTGAATAAAATCATCGGA
Organism: Timema podura; assembly: GCA_033556935.1. Classification (NCBI taxonomy): domain Eukaryota; kingdom Metazoa; phylum Arthropoda; class Insecta; order Phasmatodea; family Timematidae; genus Timema; species Timema podura. The sequence continues at coordinate 57,583,071 of JAVRXN010000013.1, read as the reverse complement.
TAAGGTGTTGTTTAACCTTACCCGGAAGTGTCTATCTAACATAAAATTAGATATAAAAAAAGAGAGGTTCCCTCGGAACCCCCAATTAAAAAGGGTTTCTAAATTGCCGTACCGCCACGTGGTATCGTAAGCCTTCTCCAAATCAAAGAAAACTGCCAAAAGATGTTATTATTATTATTGTTTAGAGGCCCATCGACACAATGAGGTCATTAGGGCCTTGACATTTACACACACAGTAAAATCTCCATTAGGGAGAGAGACATCACATAGTCCACCTGTTAGAATAAACAGGTGGAAACATAAAATATAAAACAATATACAATATTAAAATTTGTATATCAATTAAAAACAGATATTCTCAATATGAGAAAAAGCCCATTTAGGCACTCCATAGGAGCGCTCAAATGGGCAATTAGATTAAAAGAAGTGATACACCTGCTAAAATAAAACCACAGGTGTATACACTACGTTAAAATTACAAAACAAACATATTAAAATATAACACATTAAAATCTTAAAACATGTTAAAATAATACGTTAAAAAGACAGAACAAACATATTAAAATGTACTAAAATGTTAAAAAGTTCTCAATATGAGATAAATCCAGATGAGTCACTTTATAAAAGTGACTCAAATGGCATTAAAAAGATCCGCCTGGCGTATAAAACGGAGTAAACAAATAACTCCCTCCGTGCTATCACGTAATAAAAAACGTAGGTCACCTTTAAAATCAAGAGCCAGGCGGATAGGGGCATATTTGCGACACTCCACCAAAATGTGGTACACACTAAGGGGAGCATCGCAAAATTCACACACTGGAGGTGGATCCCCTCTCAATAAAAATCCGTGGGTTAGTAATGTATGCCCGACGCGGAGTCTCGTCACGATGACCTCCTCTCTTCTAGACTTTCGTATAGAAGAGGGCCATCGCGACACACCGTCCCTGATGGACCGCAGCTTGTTCTGAGCAGGGGTCGAGACCCACTGCTCGTGCCAGGTGCGTAAGACCCCACGCCGAACATAACCCTTTAGATCTAAAAACATGACACCCAGACTCGCCTCCGGAGGCTGGCGTGCTGCCTCCTTGGCCGCCTGGTCAGCAAGTTCATTTCCTGAAAGACCAGCGTGACCAGGAATCCAGCAAAAGGCGAGCCGGGTGTTTAATGAATCAATTTTTAAAATTTGCTCATGTATCATCTGCACGAGGGGATTCCAGGAGTAGAGAGTGGACAATGCCAACAGAGCACTCATGGAATCCGTGCAGATGAGCACAGAACGGTGACACTTACGATAAATAAAACACAAAGATTTAAAAATGGCGTATAATTCAGCCGTAAAAACACTGGATTCACCAGGTAAACCAAATTTTAAAATGGTTTCCCTCCACAACAAATGCGCATCCCACGGAGGCCCCACACTTGGAGCCATCCGTATAGACGCGCTTAAAGCCCTGAAAGCGAGTGGAGAGGAGCTCATAAAAGGTCCTCTCATATATAATTGGTGGGGTGGTCGCTTTAGGGAACTTGGCAAGATCAAAATGGCATTGAGGTAGGCGTATCTTCCAGGGAGAAACTCGACCTGGGGATGTGGGGATAGCCTTTGGCAGGACTATCCACACGTGTCGAAAACCGATAGCATCCTGATCCCAACCGGCCTTGTACTACGCCATTTGGTTTCATACAAGACACGGTTAGGGGGATGAAACACAGGACGGTAGGCAACATGCTCCGGCATGCAGTGTAGTTTCGACACGTAAGATGCCAGAAGATAGGACCGCCGGTAAGAGAGAGGGGGCTCACCGGCGTCGGCACAGATACTGACGACTGGACTGGTACGAAAAGCACCAGTAGCCAGCGTATACCAGCATGGTGGACACTATCCAGCATCTTTAACGCCGAGGGTCTCGCCGATCCTAAACGAAACTGCCGTAGTCTAGTTTTGATCTTACCAAGGCCCTATACAGGCACATCAAGGTTTCCCTATCAGCACCCCAGGACCGACCGCTAACCACTTTGAGCAGGTTGAGTGCTTTTATACACCTCGCTTTCAGGTCTTTGATGTGAGGGATCCAAGTTAATTTAAAATCAAATAAAAGTCCCAGAAACCTTACGGTCTCTGAGACTGGTAAAACATGTGGTTCATTAAAATACTGGGGACAGGTTGTATTCCACGTAATCTGTGGAAGTGGACGACCGTCGTCTTGGCTGCAGAGAAGCGAAAGCCATTTCGCGATGCCCACGACCACAGATTATTTACAGAGAGTTGTATCTGCCGTTCAGCCATGTGGAGACTCGACGAACTGCAATAAATTGCGTAGTCATCCACAAAAAGGCATGAACGGACAGGTAGCCGCACGTTGTCCACAATTCCATTATTGCGATGGCGAACAACGTACAGCTTAGAGTACTGCCCTGAGGAACCCCATTTTCTTGAATAAAATCATCGGATAAGGTGTTGTTTAACCTTACCCGGAAGTGTCTATCTGACATAAAATTAGATATAAAAACAGGGAGGTTCCCTCGGAACCCCCAATTAAAAAGTGTTTTTAAAATGCCGTACCGCCATGTGGTGTCGTACGCCTTCTCCAAATCAAAGAAAACTGCCAAAAGATGATGTTTGTGGAGAAAGGCGTCACGAACCGCCGTCTCGAGACGGGCGAGATGATCCATCGTAGATCGGTTACGGCGAAAACCACATTGAATATTTGATAATAGATTGCGGGATTCTAAATACCATATTAATCGTTTATTTATCATTTTTTCCAATATTTTGCATACACAACTAGTTAAGGCTATTGGTCTATAACTAGTTGGTTCTAATTTATCTTTGCCACTTTTATGTATTGGTATAACGGTTGCTTGCCTCATAGTGATGGGAATTGATGAGATCCCCAAACACTATTATAAAGGTCCAAGAGATATGTCTGTCCAGCAGGAGGTAGCTGGCGCAACATATCGTAGTGGATGTCGTCGGGACCGGAAGCTGTGTTGCCCGCCTGAGACAGGGCATAGGTCAATTCATCCATTGTAAAGGGGGAGTTGTAATCCTCCCCCGGCTCTGACCAAAGTCAATAGAATGGCGCTCTATGTTCCGCTTAAGCGCTGCAAACTCATTAGAGTAGCTTGCAGTGCTAGAAATAGCGGTGAACATAGAGCCCAATACATTGACGACCTCCACAGGGGAGGAGACAAGCGAACCGTTTGACATGAGGGCAGGTATATTATTATGGTATTTTTGCTACTACGTAATTTACGAATATTGTCCCAAACCTTAGTTGTGGGAGTGGAAATAGTAAGGGTAGAAATAAACTGTCTCCAAGACTCTCTTCTGCTTTCACGAATGATACGGCGAGCTCGAGCACGTAGAATCCGGAAAGACTCCAGATTCTCTAAAGTAGGACGTCGATGGAAGAGACGTAGGGCCCTTCGACGGTCATAAATAGCCAACCGACACTCCTCGTTCCACCAAGGAACAGGTCGGTGGCGCGGATGTGGCGAGGATTTAGGGATGGATTCCCTCGCCGCCATGATGACCGTCGAAGTAAAATGGTCTATATTCACATCGACGTCAAGAGAAAGGGGTTGATAAAATACGGCGAGCTCGCGAAATTTATCCCAGTCAGCACGTTTAAGAACCCAGTGTGGTGCCCGTGCTATACCGGGAGGATCGTGAAGTGGCGAAAGCAGAATGGGAAAGTGATCGCTGCCACATAGATCCGAGTGAACCTCCCAAAAGAAGTGAGCAGCGATCCCGGGGCTACACAAAGTTAGGTCGATGGCAGAGGATACACCATTGAAGGTGGAGAAGTGTGTCTGGGTCCCAGTGTTCATTAACACCAGGCTTCCCAAGACAAGAATATCCTCTACCATCCTCCCACGGGCGTCTGTAAAATTGGACCCCCACACCAGGTTGTGTGCGTTAAAATCCCCCATGATGATATAGGGGGCGGGAAGTTGTATAAAGAGGGCCTCTAGGCTCCTCTTTGAAACACGTTCACCTGGTGGGAGGTAGATGCAGCATACGGTTACTTCAATAGGAAGGGAGACTCTGACAGCAATCACTTGGAGATCGGATATAATATTTACAGATTTATGATATATATTGCTACGTGCAAATATAGCCACACCTCCGCTAGCCCGATCAAAAATGGGCTTGTCGGTACGATATACATCGTACCCACGAAGCATCGGGTTGTCAGTTGGGCGGAAGTGGGTCTCCTGCAAACACAAGATGGAAGGATGCAGGGAAGAAATTAGTAGTTTAATTTCCTCTACACGAGCATAAAAACCCCTACAATTCCATTGTAGTAGCGACATTAAGTACAAATATAAATTTATTCATCCACGCAATCCATATCACTATCTCTTAAAACTAAAAATTGGTTAAGGACCTTTTTAGGTCCTCTGGCCTTGCCAAGTCTCTCCTGGACCTCTCGTTTCAAGAGAGGCTTTTGTTTCTCCAGAAGAGACTTGGGGGTTGAATCTGAGCGCGAAGGCTTTGTTACAGCCTTCGACGCTTTTTTGTAATTATTATTGTCGGCGACACCTCGCTGGACCTTTCTACAGGCACCAGCAGGACTCGCCTTTGCGGCCTCACCCGTTTTACCACCCACTCTAACCTCCGGTGACCCAGAGACCAGAGCGGACGAACCAACAACGGCCGCAAGTTCTTTTGTTTCCCGAGGTGGGCTCGGGGGAGGTCCCCGAGGCGGGCCCGGGGGAGGTCCCCGAGGCGGGCCCGGGGGAGGTCCCCGAGGCGGGCTCGGGGGAGGTACCCGAGGAGGGCTCCTCGGGGGTACAGGTGGGGGAGACGACCTTTGTCTAGGTTTCGCCTCTCCAAGTAATTTAGGCGCAACCTTAGTTGGCGCGTTAACATTAAGAATGTCTCGAGCAGAGACCGATGGCACAGGTCGGGTGGGCGTCTTTGCGAGATTAACTGCGCAGTGACAGTTGGGGCAGTTAATGTTCTGGCTTACAATTTGGCTGTAGGAGGTTTGGAATACCGGAGCCTGACTAGATGCGTATTCCTTACGTGCCTGGGCATAAGAGATCTTCTTTTCAGTTTGTATCTCCAGGACTTTTTTCTCTACCTTCCATTTCGGACAGGCCCGAGACCAAGCGGAATGCGGACCCTTGCAATTTACGCAGTACTTAGGAGACTCACATGGTGTTTCGTGAGCCTCCTGTCCACAATCCGCACAGGTTGGCTTCCCACGGCATCGCAGCTTCGTATGCCCAAATTCCTGGCACTGAAAACAGCGCCGGGGGTTAGGGACATACGGCCGGACCCTGAGCACGTGGAAACCTGCTCGGACCTCCTTTGGAAGGGTAGGAGTCGCAAAAGTAAGGATATACGTGTCAGTTTTTTTCTCTTGTCCGTTCTTTTTTGTAACAATGCGGTACACTTCGGTGACGTGCTGAGGGGAAAGTTCCTCACAGATATCCTCAATGCTCACGCAGTCGAGGTCATAGCAAGTGACCACTCCCTTGCAAACATTGAGGAACCTGTGAGGCTCCACCTTCACCGGTATATGAGACGTATTGCTCAACGGTATTTCCGAGATTGCCATTACTTTTGAGGACTGAATGTCTGTCATGGTTTGTATCATAATCGTGCCATCACGCAGTTTTCTGATTGATATGTCAGACTGTGCTGCGCCATTTATCACTCTTTCGAGGATAAATGGGCTTACTCGCTTAAGACTTTCGTTTTCCTCACTCGAGACATTACCAGGAAGCGGGGCTGGGGCCTCACCACTTCCTGGATTTTTTCCAATTCAGGGCTGGACGGCCTTACCCGTTTCCGCCGCTTTTCAGTATTACGGCCCTGTGAGGGGCCGGGCAGTGAGTTGCCAGCGGGCAGTACGGTGCCAGCGGACAGTAAGTTGTCAGCAGCGACAAATGAAGCGGCCATGCCATTTTTGGGGACAACCTACACAGTACTCGGATCGTAGACCCAGGGTGATCCATGTTGGTACTACCACATATGGCCCTGTTAACTCTCCCGACGAGAGGCCCATACGACGCTAGACATGACAACCTTCGCATAGGGCATCGCCGAGAGAGAGGTCATCGCAGCAAGTGGGTGTAGGAAAGTGCCAATTTTACGTCCGGGCCCTCGTGAACGCAACCGGTCTTTTCTCAAAGTAGGGTACCCGGTTATTGTCATCCCTAAGGCCCTTCTACTAAGATATTACAACCGGCGCACTTTCACTCGGGAGCTCAAAGCAGTGGTGTCCAATAATCGTCCAAGGAAAGCCGTGTTAGATGCCAGGGTCGTCAACGGAGGGGCCAAAAGTCTCTGTGCAGGACTGAACGGCAGGGGAAGGGAAGAAAGAGGTAAGGATAAAGAAAGCGAAGGGAGAAGAATGAAAAAGGGGTGAAAGGGAAGGAAGAAAAAAGGAGGTGAAAGGAAAGATTTTGGATAGGTTTTTCCTGCACGAGGTACGTCCTGCACAGAAACCTCCCCTTTTAGTCGCCTTTTACGACAAGCAGGGGTTACTGCGGGACTATTCTAAACCCCGTCCCGCTGGGGGGGCCAAAAGATGTTGTTTGTGGAGAAAGGCGTAACGAACCGCCGTCTCGAGACGGACGAGATGATCCACCGTGGATCGATTACGGCGAAAACCACATTGAATATTTGATAGCAGATTGTGGGATTCTAAATACCATATTAATCGTTTATTTATCATTTTTTCTATATTTTGCATACACAACTAGTTAAGGCTATCGGTCTATAACTAGTTGGTTCTAATTTATCTTTGCACTTTTATGTATTAGTATAACGGTTGCATGCCTCCAGAGTGTTGGGAACTGACGAGATTCCCAAACACTATTGTAGAGATCCAACAGATATGCCCATCCAGCAGGGGGCAACTGGCGCAACATATCGTAATGAATTTCGTCGGGGCCAGAAGCTGTTTTACCCGCCTGGGACAGAGCATACTTCAGTTCATCTAAGGTAAAGAGGGAATTATAATCCTCCCCCCGGCTCTGACCAAAGTCAATAGAATGGCGCTCTATGTTCCGCTTATGTGATGCAAACTCATTAGAGTAGCTTGCAGTGCTAGAAATAGCGGTGAACATAGAGCCCAATACATTGACGACCTCCACAGGGGAGGAGACAAGCGTACCGTTTGACATGAGGGCAGGGATATTATTTATGGTATTTTGGCTATTACGTAATTTACTAATATTGTCCCAAACCTTAGTAGAGGGAGTGGAAATAGTAAGGGTAGAAATAAATTGTCTCCAAGACTCTTATCTGCTTTCACGAATGATACGGCGAGCTCGAGCACGCAGAATCTGGAATGATTCTAGATTATCCAAGGTAGGACGCCGATTGAAGAGACGTAGGGCCCTTCGACGGTCAGAAATAGCCAACAGACATTCCAGGGAACTGGACGGTGGCGCGGATAAGGCGAGGATTTAGGAATGGAAGCCCTCGCAGCTGCTATTACCGTCGAAGTAAAACGGCTAACCCTAACATCGACGTCATGAGAATGGGGTTCATCAAATACGGCGAGCTCGCGGAATTTATCCCAGTCAGCACGTTTGATAACCCACTGGGGCAGCCGTGCTGTACTGGGAGGATCTTGAAGTGGTGAAACCAGAATTGGAAAATGATCGCTGTCACATAGGTCCGAGTGAACCTCCCAAAGGAAGTGAGCAGCGATCCCGGGGCTACATAAAGTTAGGTCGATGGCAGAGGATACACCATTAAAGGTGGAGAAGTGTGTCTGGGTTCCGGTGTTCATTAACACCAGGTTGCCCGAGACAAGAATATCCTCTACCATCCTCCCACGGGCGTCTGTAAAATTAGACCCCACACCAGGTTATGCGCATTAAAATCCCCCAAGATGATGTAAGGGGCGGGAAGTTGTATAAAAAGGGCCTCTAGAGTCCTCTTTGAAACGCGCTCACCTGGTGGGAGGTAGATGCTGCATACTGTCACTTCCATAGCAAGGGAGATTCGGACAGCAATCATTTGGAGTTCAGAGACGATATTAATATGTTTATGATATATGTTGCTTCGTGCGAATATAGCCACACCTCCGCTAGCCCGATCAAAAAATGGCTTGACGGTACGATATATATTGTACCCACGAAGCTTCGGGTTGTCAGTTGTGCTGAAGTGGGTCTCCTGCAAACACAAGATGGGGGGATACAGGGAAGATATTATTTGTTTAATTTCCTCTACACGAGCAAAGAAACCTCTACAATTCCATTGTAGTAGCGACATTATTTATAAATATAAAGTTTAATAATCCTCGCAATCCATAACGTTATCTTTTAAAAATAAAAATTGATTGAGGCACTTTTTAGGCCGTCTTGCTTTTCCCAGTCTCTCCTGGACCTCCCGCTTTAGGAGAGGTTCTGATTTATCCTGGAAAGACAGGGTCGTTGGGTCTTTTCGCGAAGGCTTTGTTAAGGCCTTCGAAGTTTTATTTATATTAATTTTTTCGGCGCTCCCTCACTGGTCCTTTCTCAAGGCACCAGAGGGAATCGCCTTTGCGGCCTCACCTGTCCTACCACTCATCCCAACCTCCGGAGTCCCAGAGGCGGGATTGAGCGGCTCGACAACGGCCGCAAGTAGTTTTGGGCCCCGAGGAGGGCTCTGGGGTGTTCCCCGAGGTGGGCTCGGGGGTGTTCCCCGAGGAGGGCTCGGGGGGAGGGGTCCTCGAGGAGGGCTCCTCGGTGGTACAGGTGGGGGAGACGACCTTTTTGGCGATTTCTCCTCTTTTAAAAATTTAGGCGCCACAGTATTTGGCGCAGTAAAACAATGGATGTCTCGATCAGATACTAGTGGAACCGGTCGCGTAGAAGTTTTGGCAAGATTAACTGCGCAATGGAAGTTGGGACAGTTGATGTTCTGTCTGACAATCTGGCTATATGAAGTTTGAAATACCGGATCCTGACTAGATACGTATTCCTTGCGTGCCTGGACATAAGAGATCTTCTTTTCGGATTGAATCTCCGGACTTTTTTCTCTACCTTCCATTTCGGACAGGACCGAGACCAGGCAGAGTGTGGACCCTTGCAGTTTACGCAGAATTTCGGAGACTCACATGGTGTTTCGTGAGCCTCCCGTCCACAATCTGCACAGGTTGGCTTACCACGGCATCGCAGCTTCGTATGCCCAAATTCCTGGCACTGAAAACAGCGCCGAGAGTTAGGGACATACGGCCGGACCCTGAGCACGTGGAAACCTGCTCGGACCTCCTTCGGAAGGGTAGGATTCGCAAATGTGAGGATATACGTATCCATATTTTTTTCTTGTCCGTTTTTTTTGGTCACAATACGGTATACTTCGGTTACATGCTTTGGGGAGAGCTCCTCACAGATGTCCTCAATGCTCACGCAGTCGAGGTCAAAGCAAGTGACCACTCCCTTGCAAACATTGAGGAACCTGTGAGGTTCCACCTTCACCGGTATAGAAGCCGTATTACTCGACGGTATTTCAGTAATAGCCATTATATTGGAGGACTGGACATCAGTCGCTGTCTGAATAAATATAGTGCCATCACGCAATTTCCTTATCGAAACGTCCGATTTTGCTGTACCATTTATCGCTCTTTCGAGGCTAAATGGGCTGATGCGCTTAAGGTTTTCACTGGCATCGACTCGAGACATCACCAGGAAGCGGGGCTGGGGCCTCACCACTTCCTGGACCATTTCCATTGTTGGGCTGTACGAACTTACCCGTTTCCGCCTCTTATCAATATTACGACCCTGTGAGGGGCCGGGCAGTGAGGTGCCAGCAGAATTAGGCAGTACGGTGCTAGCGGTGACAAAGTTATCGGCCATGCCGTATTGGGGGACAACCTACACAATACTCGGATCGTAGACCCAGTGTGTTCCAAGTTGGTTCTACCACATATGGCCCTGTTAACTGTCCCGACGAGAGGCCCCATACTACGCTAGACATGACAACATTCGCATAGGGCATAGCCGAGAGAGAGGTCATCGCAGCAAGTGGGTGTAGGAAAGTGCCAATTTTACGTCCAGGCCCTCGTGAACGCAGCCGGTATTTTCTCAAAGTAGGGTACCCGGTTATTGTCATCCCTAAGGCCCTTCTACTAAGATATTACAACCGGCGCACTTTCACTCAGGAGCTCAAAGCAGTGGTATCCAATAATCGTCCAAGGAAAGCCGTGTTAGATGCCAAGGTCGTCAACGGAGGGGCCAAAAGTCTCTGTGCAGGGTTGAACGGCAGGGGAAGGGAAGAAAGAGGTAAGGAGAGAGAAAGAGAAGGGAGAAGAATGAAAAAAGGGGTGAAAGGAAAGGAAGAAAAAAGGAGGTGAAAGGAAAGATTTAGGATAGGTTTTCCTGCACAAGGTACGTCCTGCACAGAAGCCTCCCCTTTTAGTCGCCTCTTACGACAAGCAGAGGTTACTGCGGGACTATTCTAAACCCCGTCCCACAGGGGGGAGGCCCTTTTTAGGCCCTCTTGCTTTTCCCAGTCTCTCCTGGACCTCTCGCTTCAGGAGAGGTTTCGATTTATCCTGGAGAGACAGGGTCGTTGGATCTTTGGGCGAAGGCTTTGATAATGCCTTCGGCGATTTAATTATTGTAGTTTTTTCGGCGGTCCCTCGAGGGTCCTTTCTCAAGGCACCAGTGGGGATCGCATTTGTGGCCTCACCTGTTTTACCACCCATCCCAACCTCCGGAGTCCCAGAGGCGGGATTAAGTGGCTCGACACCGGCCGCACGTAGTTTTTGGCCCCGAGGAGGGCTCGGGGGTGTTCCCCGAGGAGGGCTCGGGGGTGTTCCCGAGGAGGGCCCGGGGGATTGTCCCGAGGAGGGCCCGGGGGATTGTTCCGAGGAGGGCTCGGGGGAGTTCCCCAAAGAGGGCTCGGGGGAGTTCCCCAAAGAGGGCTCCTCGGAGGTACAGGTGGTGGAGACAACCTCATAGGAGGTGTCACGTTCTGTACTAATTTTGGCGCCATCATATTGGGCGCTGCTTATGTTGAGATGTCTCGAGTAGGAACGAGTGGCACTGGTCGAAAAGACGACTTTGCAAGATTAACCGCGCAATGGCAGTTGGGGCAGTTTATGTTCTGACTTACAATTTTGCTGTATGAGGTCTGAAATACCGGAGCCTGAATTGATACGTATTCCTTCCGTGCCTGGGCATAAGAGATCTTTCTTTCGGATTGAATCTCCTGGACTTCTTTCTCTACCTTCCATTTAGGACAGGCCCGAGACTAGGCAGAGTGTGGACCCTTGCAGTTTACGCAGAATTTCGGAGACTCACATGTTGTGTCATGAGCCCTCTGTCCACAATCTGCACAGGTTGGCTTACCACGGCATCGCAGCTTTGTATGCCCAAATTCCTGGCACTGAAAATAGCGCCGAGGGTTGGGGACATATGGCCGGACTTTAAGCACGTGGAAGCCAGCTCGGACCTCCTTTGGTAGAGTAGGACTTGCAAATGTTAATATATATGTGTAAGTTTTCTTTATTACATCATTCCTTTTGGTGGTGATCCTATATACTTCGGTTACATGTTGAGGGGTAAGCTCCACACAGATATCCTCTATACTCACGCAGTCGAAGTCATAGCAAGTGACCACTCCCTTGCAAACATTGAGGAACCTGTGCGGTTCCACCTTCACCTTTAGATAGTTCGAGGGGCTCAACGGTATCTAAGTTATTGCCATTATTTTAGCAGTCTGGATGTCATTGTCAGTCTGGATCATTATCGTACCATCGCGCAGTTTTCTAATTGAAACTCCAGACCCGATAGCTCCACTTATCACTATTTCGAGGACAAATGGGCTGACACGTCTTAGGTTCTCACTTTCATCCACTCGCGAGATTACCAGGAAGCGGGGCTGGGGCCTCATAACTTCCTGGAGTTTTTCCAATACAGGGCTGGACGGAATTATCCGTTTCCGCCTCTTATTAGTATTACGGCCCTGTGAGGGGCCGAGCAGTGAGTTGCCAGCGGAAAGTAAGTTGTCAGCAGCAACAAAAGAAGTGGCCATGCCATTTATGGGGACAACTTACACAGTACTCGGATCGTAGACCCAGGGTTATCCATGTTGGTACCACATATGGCCCTGTTAACTGTCTCGACGAGAGGCCCCATATGACGCTATACATGACAACATTCGCATAGGGCATCGCCGAGAGAGAGGTCATCAAAGCAATTTGGTGTATGAAAGTGCCAATTTTACGTCCGGGCCCTCGTGAACGCAACCAGTCTTTTCTCAAAGTAGGGTACCCGGCTATTGTCATCCTTAGGCCGTTCTACTATGATATTACAACCGGCGCACTTTCACTCAGGAGCTCTAGTCAGTGGTATCCAATAGTCGTCCAAGGAAAGCCGTTTTAGATGCCAAGGTCGTAACGGGAGGGCCAAAGAGTCTCCGTGCAAGACTGACTGGCAGGGGAAAGGAAGAAAGAGGTAAGGAGAAAGAAAGCGAAGGGAGAAGAATTTAAAAAAAAATGTGAAACGGAAAAAAATGGAGGTGAAAGGAAAGATTTAGGATATGTTTTTCTGCACGAAGTATGACCTGAACAGAAGCCTCCCCTTTTAGTCGCCTCTTACGACAAGCATGGGTTACTGCGGGACTATTCTAAACCCCGTCCCGCAGGGGGATCTCGGATCTCGAACAGCCACAGCACATTCTTCCTAACAATCTGTTCAATATTTAACCTTTACATATAAAAAAAGGTTTTTTTAAATAGAACTACGTACTACATTTAGGAAAACGATTTATTTTGTATTTAAATATGAGAGTGAGTATTGTATAATAAATGAATGCATTGATTATACAGCTTTGGGTGTTTCATTTTAATATAAACATTTATTATGGGCTAATTAAATCACTCACAAAATGTAACAAAAATATTTAAATAAAATAATAAATTCTTTATTATTTGTTTACATTTCGTGATCATCTATAATGATTAAAATAAGTTGTACTAACATTATAGTAACTGTAAGCTTTTCTTCATGGCTAACACAATCTCTGAAGTTAGAGTATGTTGCAAGATCTTCTTTAATGGCTTCTAGATTGTAGTCAAAAGTTTCAATTTGCATCCTATGGTAATCTCTGTATTTATCTGGATAATCACTCATTGGCCAACTAGTTTTGAAAAACTCACTGTCACTTATATCTTCCATGAAATCATGAGTCCACGTTCTTGTGTTCTCCTCAAAAAGGCAGTAATTTGAGTCTAGTAGGAGAAAAAGTTTCAAATCTTCTTCAAAGTCACTCATTATGTAAAATGATCATTTCACTTCAAATTCTGTTGAATCCCTGACAACAGTTCCAGTAAATAGTCAGGAAAGATCTGTTGCTAATGTAAGCATACCTGCCGGGGGTAAATCTGATCAGGAAACCGTCTGATCGGAACGGAGGAATTCTTGGTCCAATGTAGGTCTAGCCTTATCCGCCCGTTTGGAGTCCAGCCGGGACAGGGACATCGAGAGGGGTCGTAGCCAAAATGATCCAGGCAACGCATACGGAGATCAGGACCAGGGCCGCCTTACTCACCCGTTCAGCAGCCGGGCGGGACAGAGATCTTGAGAGAGGTCGTAGCCAAAGAAAACCGTCTATCCTGAGAGACGCATACGGAGATCCCGGCCAGGCCAGCGACAGAGTACAGAATGACCCTTTCAAGAAGTCAGGCCAGCTACCTTAACCGCCCGTTCGGCGGCCGGCCGAGGAGGCACCCTGCGTGGTGGGCGGGTCCAAGACGGCAGGTATCGAGTCGCCACGGAGAGCGGAGCCCAACGATTGTGAAACACGGACCAAGTACCGGGAGCCGGAATCTCGACGGATTTAGGAGAACGGTGGGAGGGGGAGCGGACGAACGATGGGGTTACCGATGATACTTTAAGGTGCTGGTGTGGGGGCTCCTTCCAGTCAAGTGGAATGAAAACCGCACTACCCTTATACCCAAAGAAGGCAAAGATCCCAATCTGGTGACTAATTACCGACCAATTACTATTGGGTCGGTGATAAATCGTGCGTTTTGGGGCATTATCGACCAAAGGATAAGGAAAGTTATTATCCTGAACCCCCGGCAGAAGGGCTTTACGATGGAAAATGGCTGCTTCAACAATGTGAGATTGTTGGTCGAATTGACCCACCTCATGAAGAACAACCCGGGGGGTGTTGGGATAAAGCTAGATATAGCTAAGGCATTCGATACAATACCCCACGAGGCTATTGGCCTCGCGTTGCGGCGACAGGGGTTACCCAATAAGATTATCCAGTTGGTCGAGACGGCCTACGCAGATACAAGAACGGTGATCAGGCATCCTAAAGGCGATATTGAAATCGGATTAAAGCGTGGAGTAAAACAGGGTGATCTTCTCTCACCAATCCTATTTAATTTGGTTATGGAAGAGTTAATTGACAAATTGGAGGCCATGCAAGGGTACAGTGTTGGCTGCACCAATATATCATGTATTGCCTTCGACGACGACCTAATTTTATTCGCCAACGATGATGAGAAGGGCCAAGCATTATTGGATTGTATTGTCGAGTCCCTTGGTAAAATAAAGATGAGTGTGTCTGTCCCTAAAAGATCCGCTTTTAGGGTTACCGTACTTAGAGACACATGGGTTTTATCTGATATCAGAATGGAGATCGGAGGGGTAGATCTCCGTTGTATACGTGCTGATGAATTCCTGCAATATCTGGGCATAGGTTTTTCTGTGTGGTCAGGGATTGACACTCAAATTATGCTCAAGCACTTGGAAGCTGACTTAACGAGAGTAAAGTGTGCGCCGTTAAATCCCTTCCAAAAGTTGAGGCTGATTAATACATATTTAATACCACATTATATATATCAACTGGTTGTGGCGATGGCGTCCCGGAACGTGCTGGTAGAATTCGACAATTCTGTTCGCCGATGCGTCAAAGACATATTCCATCTACCTAGATCCATTGCTGATGGCGTCATATACTGCATCAACAGGAACGGTGGGTTGGGCTGCCAGCGTTTGGAGGAGCTGGTGCCTAGAGTTTCACTTGGAGCTGGGCTAAAGCTCCTCGAGTCTGATAACCCTCTGATTGCAGCCATCAGAGGGGGCATGACCATGACGAAAGGGCTAGAGAGGATGGGTAATAATATACGTATAACCTTCCCATATACTGCTGGGGATTTGGTTAAATATAAAGAGAGGTGTAAAAAGAAAGAACTTGATAGATGGGCTAGCCTTGGGGCCCAGGGCAGAGCCGTAAGAGCTTTAGAGAATGATAGGGTGGGTAACTCTTTCTTTAAAGACCCCGCCCTTCTTAAGCCATGAAGATTTACTACGGCCCTCCATTTACGTACAAATACTGGAGGGGACAGGTCTAGTTTGCATCGGGCCATACCACAACAAGACCTGCTCTGCCGGAAATGTCGGGCAAATCGGGAGACTCTGGCCCACATTCTCGGTCAGTGTACACACACGAAGGCGTTGAGGATCAGACGCCACAACGAAATTCGTGACTTGATAGAAGGTCACATCCTGGAGGCTGGGAAGGATGTGGCGATCACCAAGGAGCCAGAGGTAGAAAGTCCTGACGGTGGGAAACTCAAACCGGACCTGGTCATGAAATACCAGGGAAGGGTCTTTGTGGTTGACGTAACTGTCCGCCACGAAGATGAGGAGTACCTCCAGAAGGCTAGGGCAGACAAGATGGAAAAATATACGCCCTTGTTGCCAAAATTATCAGAGGAATTTGGCACAACAAGCCCTGGCGCAGTACTGCCGGTCTTGGTAGGAACTAGGGGCGCGATGCCACTCCCTACTATCGAGGCCCTGAGTAAGCTGGGTATTGTAGACCCAGGCTTATTTAAGACAATATCGCTTATAGCGTTGCGGTGCTCGATAGAGATATACCATATGTTCCTTGACTACGACGGCAGACTGTTTTAATACCGGCAAGCACCGTCTCGCTATACGTTTTTATTCTATTTTCCTCTTCCTTCTTTGATTGGCTATATTTGTTTGTAAGCCCAATCTTCCCCTTTATTAAGTCTGGCTATATTTGCTTGTAAGTCCAGCTCCCGTTTCTCTTTTAGTCCATCCCCCCTTTACAGGGATGTTTTACCTTTTTTTTATTCTTATTCCTCATATTGAGGAACTTGTTTTTAGTTTCCTCTCCCTTCCTTATTTCTTCATATTGAAGAATCCCTTTTACCTTTTTATACATTGAGGCGGTGCGAGTCCTACCTGGAACTTCACCAGGAGGGCGGCGGTTCACTTTGTGAATGGGCGCCTCCGCGAGGCTTTCCCCGGGAACGTGCTGTGCACGGCTGAGTCCCATCTCCTTCGGGAGGCCGCTTCCTAATTCCCCCTCCCCAGGAGAAGAGTTCCAGCAGTGGCTGGCCGGCGCTAGGGGACATCTCTTACTTCTCTACTTTTATTTATCAGATATGAGGAGAAGTCCTGGTAATCCTCATATCTCTACATTATCAGTTGGTTGCCTTGACTCCTTATGCCTTATAATTTAGGAGGAAATTGGGGCTTGCCCCTAGATTTAGAGGTAGTTCCCACGCGTTGATCCTATACGATTTCAAACGGAAGGCCGAGATTCTCTATATCCCTATGAAGTGGGGTCACGGTGCTCAGTCGTAAGGATACGGCCCGACGTACGGCGGCCGGTACGCGATCTGGGCCCACGCACATTTCATATAAATGAGCATTAGACTGCCTTTGCCACCTCCCGGTACTGGCATGTCTTCGAAAATCCTTTCGGGGCGCCTCCACGTAGCGGTCCTGGGCAATGTGTACCGGAGTAGGCCAGACATAGCGAGGACCCCAATATAGGTCACCTGTATGTTAGTCGCGAGGCCCCTGGACATACACTAAGTGGTTGGTAGTGCGTACCCGTGCTACGGGGATAGCTGGTCAGGGCAACTCTGTACAGTCGGACTCAGGAAATCAAGGGTAGACAGCCAAAGTGCGGAAGGGAGATAAGAATAAGACGGGGGAGATGATGGGGAAAGGAGGAGTCGGCTGTGCAGAGGCTGAGCTCCTGACCTCCTCGTGACGGAGCAGTCACTAATAGGAGCCAACTCCTCGCTCCATACCGTCCCAGTGGAGTGGTGGTTATTCTCAAGTGGCCCAAGGCAGACTGGCATGGGGGGGCTGGTACTAGATTTTCGGGCGCCCGAGTACCCGGAATGGCACTCATGGACTTCGGTCCATCTCTGGCGAAAAGGTTTCATTGCCAAAGGTTTAAGTGGTTGCACTCTGAAAGGCCATAAGGCTTATGGACGGTGTAGTTGGAAATTCCCTTCGGGGGGAGCTCCTCATTGGAAGGAGCCTCTAGAGCGAATAAAGAAGAATACTGTCCCTATGAAGTAGGGTCAAACTGAGGATGGCACCGGCGAAGACAACGTACATGGTGTTTAAGGGAATGCAAGATATAAAGAAAATTAGCCAATGTGCACTAACTATGGAGTTCAATCCTCCTACTAGGAAACAGCAGAAACTCGTGTATCATCAATACAGTAGACATGTTTCAGGGGCATTGAATCCAGATCAAATAGACTTTTACTATGCTCATCACGAGTATATCAACAAACGATTCCGAGGTTGGTCCTCCCGTTGGTTCAAGAACTTGTCATCTGGAATCGTGGATGGAGTAGTTGTTCTAAAATGGCTAGAAGCTCATGTGGAGGACCACAGGGGACCAATGAATGAGGGATACATGAAAAAGGGGCTTTAGTATGGGACGGCGTCCCTGAATCGCTCACGATCCAGATATCATACTTCACACAAGGATTAGGCCATTCCTGTCCAGAAGAAGTGCTAAACGGTCTGAGGAAGCTCCAAGTAGATGAGGGGCTTCGGGCCTTGGGGTCAATAAAAGTCTTTATTATGAACATGCACAACGAGATCACACAGAATGCAGAAGAAGGAGCCGAGTCCTTTACTCTCCAATCCCTGCCTCATGTAGAACTAAGGGGGGATCTAGTGGTGCTTCACAAGTTCCCCTCAGGGCCACTAGTGGTGACATACCAAATGTTTGTTGATGTCCTTGACAAATTAGAAGACCAGTTCTCGTGATCCTTTTACACCCTCTACACGAACTCAACACTAGAGAGAGAAAATATGAACACTCTCCAACTATTTGAGGATGTTTACAAGACATGTGAAGATGCGTATACTCTGCTGGGGAATGAAGCCATCAGAGTATTCAAGGGGCTGGAAGCCATATTTGTGGGGGTTACTCTACAACACTGTGATAGCGGCACCAATGATCACACCTTACAAGAGGAAGTGATAAAGGCTCTCGCTGAAAAGAATGAGTCACTGACTCCCTTCTTGGAGAAACTAAGATCAATAGGAAGAGATTATCTGGAGCTGCATGGATCGAGAGGAGTGCCATACTTACTTGAACAGTACGGGCAAGAGAAGCTCCACCACTACCCAGTGGTATCTGGTGAAGAGGGCCTGAAAAAAATGCATAAGTATGGCACTTCCTATCGACCCATAGAGGAACAAGCAATCTAAGAATTGGGGGCACACTTCAAGCGCGAATACTTTGTAGTATATCATGAGTTGCATGGAGTTCTCCCCAAGGTGGTAATAGGATTTACACTGGATCCAAGAATATTATTATTATTTTTATTGTTTTGAGGCCCGTCGACACAGTGAGGTCATTAGGGCCTTTAAAATAAAATAAACACAGTAAAATCCCCATTAGGGACGAGACACATCACATATGGTCCACCTGTTAGAATAAACAGGTGGAAACATAAAATATAAAACAATATATAATATAAAAAATTTGTATATCAATTAAAAACATATATTCTCAATATGATAAAAAGCCCATTCGAGACACTCCATAGGAGCGCTCAAATGGGCTAATAGAATAAAAGGAGTGATACACCTGTTAAAATAAAACCACAGGTGTATGCACTCCATTATAATTACAAAAACAAACATGTTAAAATATAACACATTGAAATTATAAAAGTGTTAAAATAATACATTAAAAAGACAGAACAAACTTATTAAAATGTACTAAAATGTTAAAAAGTTCTCAATATGAGATGAAATCCAGATGAGTCACTTTATAAAAGTGACTCAAATGGCATTAAAAAGATCCGCCTGGCGTATAAAACGGAGTAAACAAATAACTCTTTCCGCACTATCACGTAGTAAAAAACGTAGGTCACCTTTAAAATCAAGAGTCAGGCGGATAGGGGCATATTTACGGCACTCCACCAAAAAGTGGTACACACTAAGGGGAGCATCGCAAAACTCACACACTGGAGGTGGATCCCCTCTCAATAAAAAACCATGGGTCAACGATGTGTGTCCGACGCGGAGCCTTGTCACGATGACCTCCTCTTTTACATACTTTCGTATAGAAGAGGGCCATCGCGACACACCGTCCCTTATGGACCTCAGCTTGTTCTGAGCAGGAGTCGAAACCCACTGCTCGTGCCAGGTGCGTAAGACCCCACGCCGAACATAACCCTTTAGATCTAAAAACATGACACCCAAACTCGCCTCCGGAGGCAGGCGTGGTGCCTCCTTGGCCGCCTGGTCCGCCAGTTCATTCCCTGAGAGGCCGGCATGACCAGGAATCCAGCAGAAGGCGAGCTGGGTGTGTAATGAACCGATTTTTAAAATTTGCACATGTATAATCTGCAAAATGGGATTCCAGGAGTAGAGAGTGGACAATGCCAACAGAGCACTCATGGAATCCGTGCAGATGAGAACAGAACGGTGACACTTACGGTAAACAAAACACAGAGATTTAAAAATCGGGTATAATTCAGCGGTAAAAACACTGGATTCCCCAGGTAGACCAAATTTAAAATTGTTTCCCTCCACAACAAATGCGCATCCAACGAAGGTCTCACACTTGGAACCATCCGTATAGATGCGCTCAAAGCCCTGAAATCGAGTGGAAAAGAGTTCATTAAATGTCCTCTCATATATAATCGGCGGGGTGGTCGCTTTAGGGTACTTGGCAAGATCAAAATGGCATTGAGGTAGGCGTATATTCCAGGGAGAAATTCGACCTGGGGATGTGGGGATAGCCTTTGGCAGGACTATCCCACACGTGTCGAAAACCGATAGCATCCTGATACCAACCGACCTTGTACTACGCCATTTGGTTTCATGCAAGACACGGTTAGGGGGATGAAAGACAGGGCGGTAGGCAACATGCTCTGGCATACAGTGCAGTTTCGACACGTAAGATGCCAGGAGATAGGACCGCCGGTAAGAGAGAGGGGGCTCACCGGCGTCGGCACAGATGCTGACGACTGGACTGGTACGAAATGCACCAGTTGCCAGTCGAATACTTGCATGGTGTACACTATCTAGCATCTTTAATGCCGAAGGTCTAGCTGAATCATAAACAAAACTGCCGTAATCAAGTTTTGATCTCACCAAGGCCCTATAGAGGCGCATTAAGGTTTCCCTATCCGCACCCAATGACCGACCACTAACAACTTTAAGCATATTTAGTGCTTTGACACATCTCGCTTTCAGGTCTTTGATGTGGGGGATCCAAGTTAGTTTAAAATCAAATAAAGGTCCCAAG
The DNA here is from genome assembly GCA_033556935.1 of Timema podura. Classification (NCBI taxonomy): domain Eukaryota; kingdom Metazoa; phylum Arthropoda; class Insecta; order Phasmatodea; family Timematidae; genus Timema; species Timema podura. The sequence continues at coordinate 57,562,544 of JAVRXN010000013.1, read as the reverse complement.
AACCTTACAGTTTCTGATACAGGTAAAACAACGTTATTCATTAAAATGTTTGGGGCTGGATGTAATCCATGCAATCTGTGGAAGTGGATGACCGTCGTCTTGGCTGCAGAGAAGCGAAAGTCATTACGCGATGCCCACGACCACAGATTGTTGACAGAAAGTTGTATCTGCCGTTCAGCCCTGTGGAGACTCGACGAACTGCAATAAATTGCGTAGTCATCCACAAAAAGGCATGAACGGACAGGTAGCCGCACGTTGTCCACAATGCCATTTATTGCGATGGCGAACAACGTACAGCTCAAAGTACTGCCCTGAGGCACCCCATTTTCTTGAATAAAATCATCGGATAAAGTGTTATTTAACCTTACCCGGAAGTGTCTATCTGACATAAAATTAGCTAAAAATCAGGGAGGTTCGCTCGGAACACCCAATTAAAAAGGGTTTTTAAAATGACGTACCGCCATGTGGTATCGTACGCCTTCTCCAAATCAAAGAAGACAGCTAAGAGGTGCAGTTTATGGAGGAAGGCGTCGCGAACTGCTGTCTCTAGGCGGACAAGATGATCAACCGTGGATCAGTTACGGCGGAAACCACATTGCGTATCAGATAGTGAATTGCGAGATTCTAAATACCATATTAATCGTTTATTTATCATTTTTCCAATATTTTGCATACAAAACTAGTTAAGGCTATCGGTCTATAACACGTTGGTTCTAATTTATCTTTGCCACTTTTATGTATTGGTATAACGGTTGCTTGCCTCCATAGTGATGGGAATTGATGAGATCCCCAAACACTATTGTAATGGTTCAACAGATATGCCTGTCCAGCAGGGAGGCAGTTGGCGCAACATTTCGTAATGAATATCATCAGGGCCGGGAGCTGTGCTGCCCGCCTGGGACATTGCGTAAGTCAGTTCATCTAAAAAAGGGGGAGTTGAAATCCTCCCCCCGGCTCTGACCAAAGTCAATAGAATGGCGCTCCATGTTCCGCTTATGCACTGCAAACTCATTATAGTAGCTCGCATTGCTTGAAATAGCGGTGAACATAGAGCCCAATACATTGACGACCTCCACAGGGGAGGAAATAAGCGAACCATTTGACATGAGGGCAGGTATATTATTACAGGTATTTTTGCTACCACGTAATTTGCGAATATTGTCCCAAACCTTAGTTGTGGGAGTGGAAATTGTAAGGGTAGAAATAAACTATCTCCAAGACTCTCTTCTGCTTTCTCGAATAGTACGGCGAGCTCGTGCACGTCGAATCCTGAAAGACTCCAAATTCTCCGAAGTAGGACGTCGATTAAAGAGACGTAGGGCCCTTCGACGGTCCGAAATAGCCAACCGACAATCCTCGTTCCACCAAAACAGGATGGTGGCGCGGATTTAGGGATAGATTCCCTCGCCGCCATGACGACCGTCGAAGTAAAATTAACAATATTAAAATCGACGTCAAGAGAAAGAGGTAGATCAAATACGGCGATCTCGCGAAATTTACCCCAGTCAGCACGTTTAAGAACCCATTGGGGTGCCCGTGCTATACCGGGAGGATCTTGAATTGGCGAAAGCAGAATGGGAAAGTGATCGCTGCCACATAGATTCGGGTGAACCTCCCAAAGGAAGTTAGCAGAGATCCCGGGGCTACATAGAGTTAGGTCGATGGCAGAGGATACACCATTAAAGGTGGAGATGTGTGTCTGGGCTCCGGTGTTCAATAACACTAGGTTTCCCGAGACAAGAATATCCTCTACCATCCTCCCACGGGCGTCTGTAAAATTAGACCCCCACACAAGGTTATGTGCGTTAAAGTCCCCCAAAATGATATAGGGGTCGGGAAGTTGTATAAAGAGGGCCTTTAGGCTCCTCTTTGAAACACGCTAACCTGGTGGGAGGTAGATGCAGCATATGGTTACTTCCATAGGAAGGGAGACTCTGACAGCAATCACTTGGAGATCAGATACAATATTTATATATTTATGATATATATTTCTACGTGCAAGTATAGCCACACCTCCGCTAGCCCGATCAAAGTATGGATGTCGGTACGATATACATCGTACCCACGAAGCATCGGGTTGTCAATTGGGCGGAAGTGGGTCTCCTGCAAACACAAGAGGGAAGGTTGCAGGAAAGAAATTATTTGTTTAATTTCCTCTACACGAGCAAAGAAACCCCTACAATTCCATTGTAGTAGCGACATTATTTATTAATAATAAGTTTAATTATCCTCGCAATCCATTACGTTATCTTTTAAAAATAAAAATTGATTAAGGCCCTTTTTAGGCCCTCTTGCTTTTCCTAGTCTCTCCTGGACCTTCCGCTTCAGGAGAGGTTTTAATTTATCTTGGAGAGACAGGGTCGGCTATTCCTTGCGCGAAGGTTTGGTTAAGGCCTTCGGCGCTTTATTTAAATTAATTTTTTCGGCGCTCCCTCGCTGGTCCTTTATCAAGGTACCAGAGGGAATCGCCTTTGCGGCCTCACCTGTCCTACAACTCATCCCAACCTCCGGAGTCCCAGAGGCGGGATTGAGCGGCTCGACAACGGTTGCAAGTAGTTTTGGGCTCCGAGGAGGGGTCGGGGGTGTTCCCAGAGGAGGGCTCGGGGGGGGGGGGGGTCCTCGAGGAGGGCTCCTCGGTGGTACAGGTGGGGGAGACGACCTTTTTGGCGGTTTCCTCTTTTAAAAATTTAGGCGCCACAGTATTTGGCATAGTAAAACTCAGGATGTCTCGATCAGATACTAATGGAACCGGTCGCGTAGACGTTTTGGCAAGATTAACTGCGCAATGGAAGTTGGGACAGTTGATGTTCTAGCTGACAATCTGGCTATATGAAGTTTGAAATTACGGACATACGCCCGGACCCTGAGCACGTGGAAACCTGCTCGGACCTCCTTCGGAAGGGTAGGAGTCGCAAATGTGAGGATATACGTATCCGTCTTTCTTTCTTGTCCGTTTTCTTTATCACAATACGGTATACTTCGGTTACATACTGTGGGGAGAGCTCCTCACAGATATCCTCAATGCTCACGCAGTCGAGGTCAAAGCAAGTGACCACTCCCTTGCAAACATTGTGGAACCCGTGAGGTTCCACCTTCACCGGTATATAAGCCGTATTACTCAACGGTATTTCTGTAATAGCCATAACTTGTGACGACTGGACGTCAGTTGCAGTCTGAATCAAAATAGTTCCATCGCGCAGTTTCCTTATTGAAACGTCCGATTTTGCTGCACCATTTATCGCTCTTTCGAGGATAAATGGGCTGACGCGCTTAAGGTTTTCATTGGCATCGACTCGAGACATCACCAGGAAGCGGGGCTGGGGCCTCACCACTTCCTGGACTTTTCCATATTTGGGCTGGACGGCATTACCCGTTTCCGCCTCTTATCAATATTACGACCCTGTGAGGGGCCGGGCAGTGAGGTGCCAGCAGAATTAGGCAGTATGGTGCCAGCGGTGACAAGGTGATCGGCCATGCCGTTTAGGGGACAACCTACACAGTACTCTGATCGTAGACCCAGGGTGATCCAAGATGGTTCTACCACATGTGGCCCTGTTAACTCTCCCGACGAGAGGCCCCATACGACGCTAGACATGACAACTTTCGCATAGGGCATCGCCGAGAGGTCATCGCAGCAAGTGGGTGTAGGAAAGTGCCAATTTTACGTCCGGTTCCTCGTGAACGCAACCGGTCTTTTCTCAAAGTAGGGTACCCGGTTATTGTCATCCCTAAGGCCCTTCTACTAAGATATTACAACCGGCGCACTTTCACTCAGGAGCTCAAAGCAGTGGTATCCAATAATCTCCCAAGGAAAGCCTTGTCAGATGCCAAGTTCGTCAACGGAAGAGCCAAAAGTCTCTGTGCAGGACTGAACGGCAGGGGAAGGGAAGAAAGACGTAAGGAGAGAGAAAGCGAAGGGAGAAGAATGAAAAATAGGAGTTAAAGGGAAGGAAGAAAAAAGGAGTTGAAATGAAAGATTTAGGATAGGTTATTCCTGCACGAGGTACGTCCTGCACAGAATCCTCCCCTTTTAGGCGCCTCTTACGACAAGCAGGGGTTACTGCGGGACTATTCTAAACCCCGTCCCGCAGGGGGGTGCTGATTGGAGAAAGAATGAAGTACAGAAGGCATATAGAGGCGTTATGTGGGAAAGTGAAGATCATCTTCACAAAGCTTCTAAATTTGGCTAAGGCGAGATATGGATATACCTGTGAAGCGCTATTCATAATGTACAAAGGAATGATCGAGCCAATCCTGACCTATGGTTGTGAGATATGGTGTCCAAAAAATATTGAGAAAAAACATATATAAAGGGTTTATATTTTTACTGCACCTGACACAAATTAAACCTTGTAGCAAACGACTTAAATAATGATCCTGAGATCCGCAACTGCATTTGAACTGTAAAAGATACGATAATTTTTTTCAGGGAATCAGTTTTGCGTCAAAAATATGCACCGAAAATACCATTGCTGTGTGAAATAAGGTTGTCTCATGAATACAAAAGTATTTAGACGTTTAAGAAGCATTTTGTCGAAATTGTGGACGGTTTGGAAAAGCTTTCTCAAGAAGGGAATTCTGGGACAAGTAAAGTAGCTTTTCAGTTGCTATCCGCAGTTGGGCAAACTACATTTATAAATGCTTTATGTATTATAGACCAATACAATTCCCCGCTGCAACCGGTCGCAATCAAATATCAGTTTAAAATCCTGGACGTAATTAAATGTGCAGAGCACGTTCAAACCATAACAACTGCAGTTGGAGAACAAAGGCGTTCTGCCGAAGAAGGGAGTGAAGAATTATTAAAATCAGCTAATGAAATTGCTAAGGCTTTGAACCTAGAGCTGCGTATACCAAGGACAGCAAGCCGCCAACAATATAGGACAAATCATCCAGCTAGTTCGTTAAGCGAGTATTTTCGTCGCTCGCTATACGTGCCCTATTTGGATTCGTTATCATCCTCATTAGAGGCGAGGTTCGGCTAAGATCAATCACCAGCGTTTGCTCTTTCATTGTTACACCCTGCTCAGATAATAAAAATTACAGCTCAAAATTAGAATAATGTATGGAGGAAGTATCCAAATTTTATTATTTAGAAGGGATCACATCAGAAGCCGAACTGTGCCGCACTTTTTGGATAAACAAGCAGGAGAACTTTGAAACTTTGGAGATAACAGAATCAATCCAACAAGCAGAATATTTTTATCCAAAGGTGAAAACAGCACTAGAAATTTTACTGGCAATGCCTTATTCCACGGCTACAATTGAAAGGTACACTCAGTACACTCAGTACACTCAGACGTGTAAAAACATGGCTGAGATCAACAATGATCGAAGACAGGTTAAATGGGCTTTGTATGCTCAGTGTACATAAAAAACTTGTAAATAGTATGAGCAATTTTTTCACGGGAGACGTCATAAACCGTTTTGCTGAAGATTCTCGAAAATTACTTTTAAAATAGATGTCTAACTAAACAATTTAAATTAAATAAATGCATATTTATATTTATTTCTTTGACTACTTATAAAGCACCTAATGTTTCGTGTAGGTGTCTTCGTGTAGTGTGCAAGACAAAACAAGCGCGGAGGACCCGGCTTAAGAAGTTTTTGATTTCCTCCCCCGTTGGCTAAAAGCTGGGTACGTCCATAAATAGAATGTATATTTGTGGGTAGATAATTTATAAAGCTAGATTGGAATTTCGGCCCCTCAGGATTCTCTCGGACCAAAAGTTAGGAACCACCTTAGAACATTTGGCCAACGAAGCCGGCCTCTTCACTCATCACTGTGCAGTTCATCAAGCTTCTCCCTCCCCCCCGCCCCCAACACATAGCAAGAATTCTGAGAAGTCTCCCAAATCCCAATGTTTGACAACACTAATCTTGTCACCCTTATGCTTCATAGTATTAAAACTACTTGGTAAACTTGCGACCTTGTCCTGACTTTCTCTTGGGTCTTTTGGTTAAGTTGTTACCAACCCTTAACAAATCCCTTCCCACAACACACAACAAAAAATAGCCCATTTGGTTCTTAGTGGTAATAGAATCAAAAATCCAGAGCTATGGATCAAGAAGTGGTGGAAATTCCAGGTGTGTGTGTGGCGGAACACTACATACGAATGGAGATGGTTTCTTTTATAAAGTGCATAAAAAACCACAGATATTTTTAATTTAAAGTGCCGTATTTCAAACTGTATCGGAAAAGGTACATTCCGTAGTGTGGATTCTCGAAGGGTTATACCATTGCCCTTGCCACGCTCTCTACACTGTCAACAGGAACCAGACTTTCCTAAAGTCGTTGCTTTCCGCGAAAAGATAATGCAAAGGTTTGGACAACATTCCGCTTAGTGACCTTACTAAGCATTTTTGGTCTGAGGATAAAGAAGAACGAGTCCGATGGGGCGAATCAGTGGATCGCCCTATATGCCTCGGATTTCGAGTGTGAAATGATTGAGGGCGGAAAGGATCCCAAGCTATTAGAGCAGGAAGCCTGGCGCGGAGAGCTATTGGAGTGTCTGCTGGACTTAAGGGTGGTAGATGATGAGACGGCGACGGAGTTAGTGGAATCTCTTCAAATACTGGCCAGCTCTCCCCCTTTACAGGAGGGTCTGGACCAGATTTACGATGGAATAGTGGCGTTCTTTGGGCCGTCCAAAAGGAGTGAGGGTACCGACAAAACAGCCAGGAAGGTAGGAAAGAAGAAGGGATCAAAGGGCGCAAGAGCTGCTGCTAAGAGATTCCAGTATGCCAGGGCACAAGAATTGTTTAAGAAAGACCCTGGCCTGCTGGCAAAATGTATTAGGGAGGATGGAAATTACATCGCTCCAAACCTCGAAAGTGTGAATAGAGCAGAAATTGAGGAACTCTATAGCTCTCTTTGGGGGAGGGAAGCTAGGGTTAGGGTTCGTGAAAGTGAGCCGGTGCAGCCTCTAGTGGAATGGTTTGAATATATGCTTCCAATCCTCCCAGCTGAAGTGAAGAGGAGAGTTAGGAGAATTAAGCGGTCAGCGGCAGCCGGTATTGACGGCATCAAGAGAGAGGCCTTGGATGGTGCGGCGAAAAACTGTGTTTTAGCGGCACTGTTCAATAGGATATTGATAATGGGTTTGATACCATCGAAGTGGAATGAAAACCGTACGACCCTTATCCTTAAAGGGATTACTGATCCGACTAAGGCAACTAATTACCGTCCGATAACCATCAGTTCCCTGACCAGTAGGGTGTTCTGGGGACTGGTTGACCAAAGGTTGAGGAAGTTCATTATTATAAACCCAAGACAGAAGGGCTTCGTACCTGAGAAAGGGTGTTTCGCCAATGTTTGGATACTAGCCGAAGTGGTGAAACTTATAAAGTCGACGAATGGAGGGGTGGGAATACAGCTAGATGTGTCAAAGGATTTCGATACAGTACCCCCGTGGATATTGGACCAGCGCTCAGGAGGCATGGGGTGCCGGATGTTGTTATAAACCTGATTGAGAGATCTTATGAGAACGTGATTAAGGTTATACGTCACCCGCAAGGAGATTTGGACATTAAACTTCGGAGAGGGGTCAAGCAAGGCGACCCTCTGTCCCCGTTATTGTTCAAAGTGGTGATCGATGAGTTGATCGACAGGCTAGAGCAGAAGGGTGGCTTTACGGTTAGTGAGGGAGTGAATCTCTCCTGCTTGGCGTTTGCAGACGTTCTGGTCTTGTTTGCAAATAATGTTGGCCAAGGCAATTGTTGGTCGACGAGACGGTTGAGTATCTCGGTAGCCTTGGAATGAGTGTCTCGATTATGAAGAGTGTTGCTTTCGAGGTCAAGAAAACGAGGGATTCATGGACTCTTGAGGAACCACATTTCGAAGTTATGGGTCAGAAAATAGCGGATGTCAAGATAGTCAGGCCACTAAAATACTTAGGAATTGGCTATTTCCTGTAGTCTGGTATTGACCCGGGATTAACGGAAGAATGTATGAGTAGAGTGCTGTCGAGGGTAGTTAAGGCGGACCTAAAAACGTACCAGGAACTGAAGGTTTTATTGGTGTATATAATTCCCCACTATGTATATCAACTTGTGATTGCGATGCCATTGGGGAACGTGCTAAAGAGAATAGACCAACTGATACGGAACACATGTAAGCAGTTTCTCAACTTGCCCATGTCTATAACGGATGGCATTCTTTACTGTAGGAAAGTTGATGGAGGCTTGGGTCTGCCGAGGTTTGAAGAGCTTTTTCCCCGGATAACTTTGGGTGCTGGGGTTAGGTTTGTGAATTGCTCGGACCCAGATATCATTGCTCTAAACGGCGGGGAGATTATGGTAGCGAACTTGGCAACAATAGCTAAATGTAGCAGGACAAAATATTCTTATGATCAGCACGACCTGTTGAGATTTAAGTATGACTGTCGACGGCGGGAGCTTAAACGGTGTGGTGACCAAACGGCCCAAGGGAGAGGAGTTAAGTCTCATATAGGGGATGCGTTTGGTAATTGCTTTTTGAGGGATCCAACTCTACTAAGGCCCTGCAGGTTCACTACAGCCCTGAAACTTCGATCTAACACTGGTGGGGACAGATCCAGTCTGAATAGGGTAATCCCTAAGACAGAGCTTCTTTGCAGGAAATGCAAGCAAAGCAGAGAGAAACTGTCCCACATACTAGGTCAGTATACTTACACGAAGCCGTCGAGGATTAGAAGACGACGAGATATGTACCCTGATTGAAGATATGGTGCTGAAGGGGACAGAGGAGGCAGAGATAACTAAGGAGCCGGAATTGATAAGCCAGAATGGGGGGAAGCTCAAACCGGAACTGGTCATAAATAGCTAGGGAAGGGTCCTTGTGGTCGACGTGACAGTCCGCCACGAGAATGGAGACTACCTCAAGAGGGCCAGGACCGAAAAGGTAGGGAAATACTCGGTCCTGCTGCGGTTTCTGAAAGAGCAGATGGGTGTGGATATGGGCGAGGTGCTCCCTGTCATGGTTGGAAGGGAAGGAGTCTACACCGGAACATGTCGTGCTGGAATGTGTTCTAACGCGGGAAGCAAGGTTGGAGTTGCAGACTCCCCTGCAGGCGTGTGATATCTACCATATGGTGCGCGACGTGGAAAGGTGGGGTTTCCTAGACAAAATAGCAGACAACGCGTCGGCTAGGGAGAAGGACAGATACGTTAGGGACTTACGACGAACTTGGTACGACCAATTGGAAGAAGACTTGGACGAGACGAGTATGGACATGGATGTGACGACAAGCGAAGACGAGACGGATGAAGGGGACTTCCTTGACAGAAACTGGTAGGGATAGAATAGAATAGATGGGTAGTCTAGGTGGGTTTACAAGCCGGCCGGACAGACTCAGGAATGGCTCCTGGTAAGCCGGAGCCCAGCTGATGGTGGATTCCCGCTGGATGCCAGTGGTGAAAACTGCTGATGAACCAGTGGAAGTCCCGGTTCCAGCTGGGAAGCAAGAGAACGATGGCAGCATGGAAGAATAAGAGTGCTGGAGAAGGACAACAAGAGCCGGCTAAAATAGAGTAGTGTGTAGTGATTGTAATACAGTAGTGAAAAATTCCTTGTATAAGTATTAGTTTAGGTTAAGTTGGTATAGGTCCTTGGTAGTGGTCTAGAGAAAGTAGGCGGAGTGAAAACTCCGGTAGGGCGCCTCCCTAGGTGGTGGTTAGGGGGATGCTCATCGCCGAGACTTGGACCCGCGGCCCTGAAAACATGGTCCCAGGCGGTCGCGGGTCTGCGGAGCGGCGAGGGGTACCGGGGGCATTAAATACCCGGGGCGGACCAACTATAGTGTGAGATAGTAGGGTATAGTCTTTGATGGGAGTTTTACGGACGATTAGGTTAAGTGTTTAAATCTACATGTAGTTAAAAAAAATGGTATAAGGGTAAAAATGGGAACAACCGTTTAATGTAGGAATAGCGCCTCAGTATATAGAATAGGCACTGGGGCAGAATGTAAGGATTAATGGAGAGAAAAAAAGTCATGGTTGGGACCACGGGGGCTATGCCATGGTCAACAGTGAAGTGTTGAAAGAAGATTGGAGTTACCACTAGGCGTGATCTGACCATTTCGCTTATAGCCCTGCGGAGTTCTATCAAAATTTACCATGCTTTCCAAGATTACGACAGGTGAACTCGTTAATCGGGCAAGCACCGTCTAATTCCTTTTTTATTTTATCGTGATTTGTCTTTTTATACTCCTCTTTACAAGGTATCTCTATGTTATGCCAATATATTCATTATGGCTCTTTGTACTCTGTGAGTACTTTTCTTTGTCCTGTTTTCTTGTTGTTTCCGCTTAGCGGGGCCAGTATTCTTATTATGGTCTTTTAATTCCTTTAATCTACCCATATTGGCTAACCCTTATTCTTCCCTTCTTTTCTTCCTTTGAGGCGGTGCGAGTCCTGCTTTGTATTGGCAGGGCGGCGGTTCGCTTATCGAATGGGCACCTCCACGTGGTCTTTAATGGTAACGTGTGCTGCTTCACAGCCACGGTAAAGTCCAATCTCCTACGGGAGGCCGCTTGCTGATTCTCCCACCCATGGTGGTTCTGGCAGTGGTGGCCGGCGCTATGAAACTCGTTACAAGGAGTTGGGAGAATTTCTGGGAATCCCAACAACTAGCTTTATCCAGAGTTATGTGGCCGGGACTCCAACGGCGGAAAATTGAGGAGGAAGTTGTCGCCTTGGTGATTAGTTTTAGATTGAGTGCTTTCACCAACCTCGCTTTCAGGTTTTGATGTAGGGAATACATATTATTTTAAAATCAAATAAAGATCCCGGGATCCTTACGGTCTCTGAGACTGGTAAAACAACGTGGTTTATCAAAACATTGGCGGCTGGCTGTATGCCACGTAATCTATGGAAGTGGACGACTACTGTCTTGACTGCGGAGAAGCGAAATACACTACAATATGCCCACGTCCATAGATTGTTGACAGAGTTGAATTTGCCGTTCAGCCTTGTAGAGACTCGACGAACTGCAATAAATTAATGGGCTGGACAGCCTGACCCGTTTCCGCCTCTTATCTATATTACGACCCTGTGAGGAGCCAGGCAGTAAGGTGTCAGCTGTGACAATAGTAGTATTTGGGGACAACTTGCACAGTACTCGGATCGTAGACCCAGGGTGATTCCAGTTGGTACTACCACATGAGGCCCTGTTAACTCTACAGACGAAAGGTCATCTCAGTAAGTGGGTGCAGGAAAGTGCCAATTTTACGTCCGAACTCTCATGAACGCAACCGATCTTTTCTTAAAGTAGGGAACACGGTTATTGTCATCCCTAAGCCCTTTCTACTAAGATATTATAACCGGCGCATTTTCATTAGGGGCTCAAAAGCAGTGGTATCCAATAATAATCTGAGGAAAGCCGTGTTCGCTGCCAAGATCGTCAACGGAGGGGCCAAAAGTTTCTGTGCAGGACTGAATGGTAGGGAGGAGAAAGGGGAAGGGAGAAGCAGAGAGATTAAGGGACAAGAAATGAGAGGGGACGGAAGAGGGAAAGGGAGAAGGAAGGAGAGGGAAAGGGAGAAGGAAGGAGAAGGAAGGAGAGGGGAAGGAAGGAGAGGGGAAGGAGAGGGGAAGGAAGAAGGAAGGAGAGGGGAAGGAAGAAGGAAGGAGAGGGGAAGGAAGAAGGGAAGGGATAAGGAAGGAGGGGAAGGGAGAAGGAAGGAGAGGTAGAAGGAAGGAGAGGTAGAAGGAAGGAGAGGGAGAAGGAAGGAAATGTAAAGGGAAATGAGGAAGAAGGCGTGAGAAGGGGAAAAGAGAAGGAAGGTGTGAGAAGGGGAAGGGAGGAGGAAAGCGAGAGAAGGGGAAGGTAGGAGGAAGCCAAAAGAAGGGGAAGGGAGGAGGAAGGTGATAGAAGGGGAAGGGAGGAGGAAGGCAAAAGAAGGGGAAGGGAGGAGGAAGGCAAAAGAAGGGGAAGGGAGGAGGAAGGCGATAGAAGGGGAAGGGAGGAGGAAGGCAAAAGAAGGGGAAGGAAGGAAGAAGGCAAAAGAAAGGGAAGGGAGGAGGAAGGCGAGAGAAGGGGAAGGGAGGAGGAAGTATGGGGAAGGGAAGAGGAAGTAGAGAGAAGGGGAAGGGAGGAGGAAGTAGAGAGTAGGGGAAGGGAGGAGGAAGTAGAGAGAAGGGGAAGGGAGGAGGAAGTAGAGAGAAGGGGAAGGGAGGAGGAAGTAGAGAGAAGGGGAAGGGAGGAAGAAGTAGAGAGAAGGGGAAGGAATAAGAGATATAGTAAAGCTTTATTCTGTTAGAGGTACGTCCTGCACAGAAGGCTCCACTTTAAGTCGCCTCTTAAGACAAGCAGGGGTTACTGCGGGACTATTTTAAACCCCGTCCCGCAGGGGGATATGTATTAGTTCATTGCTGGTTCTTCTTATCACAAAATATTATAAAAAGCAGCAACGGCTTATTAAATAAATTAATTGACTGTGAAGCATCATTCACTTATGATTACTAATAAACTTTGTTCACCAACACTTTTAAATTAAATATGTATTCTCTTATTTATTAAGTTGATTACCCAAGGCCTTTTTCATCAATCTCTTTTTTATACCTATGTTTTTCTGTTTTAAGGAACTCAGTCAAGATTATCTAGAGCATCCGGAGATAATGTTACATGAAGATAGCGGTGATATAATAATCTCCTGTGCTTCAAGTTCTACTAGTGAGGTTCTTGAAGAAGAAAACCAATTTGAGCCGAGGATGTTTTCTCCTCTTTCAAATCAAGATAGTCAAGAGGACAGAAGATGACAGTATAATGAGCCAACACAGGACTGCTCCTAAAAAAAAGATGGTCCGATTACTTCAACAGATCGAAGTCAGTCGCGAGGAGGGGACCCAACAACAAACCTTTCTCACGAGAACTATAAAGGAGTGGAACGAAGACATAAGAAAAAGAATCGGAGGACTTCAAGAAGTCCTCAAACAAAGAAGAACGGCAGCAAGAAGCTGCCCTTGCTCTCCAACATCATCCTCGTCAAGTGACAAACATACAAAGACCCCGAACGATACACCGGGCAAAATACTCGTTGGAGAGGACGCTGTCACGCCATCATCCCTAGAGAGTGGCACCACAAACCCAACATGCCTACCTATATCCAAAACGTAGAATAGCCTTCTACTCATCAAGCTCGTCCAACACCAAAACTTCTAGTGTTCCAGACCTAAAAACCGAGATGCCCCGTTAACAGCAACAGGCCGACAAGGATCCGAACCTCAATAACATATTAGCAGTCCTGTACGATATCCATACCTCATCCACTTGAAGCCAGTGCTGCGCACGAAATTCTCCCCACACCGGCAGCCTGGGCTTCACTAGCAATTGACCCAATGCTGTCACTGGACGTCAATGAAACCACAACATTGCGACTTAGCTTGCCATTGAAAGCAAGGTACGCGGATATTCCAGTCAGGAGGGACAAACATCAAACAGCACACCTGATGAACCTGGCCTCCAGATATTACACTTTACCTGGAGACGTCAAAGGCATGGTCATACACCGGATCACACCCTACTTTACATATAGCCCTCACTAGAAGGTGGCCCATCGCCGCAGCGGGGGACGCATCTGAAGACCCCAGCATATATCGGACGGGGTTCATCCCGCCACCACGGATACCGCAACCCACAATAGTTTACAGATATCGTTTAGGACCTCCACCATTCACCCCTGCCAGAAGACGTAATCGGAGACGCGGGAGCAGAAAATAAGAAGATGGACCAAGAAACACGTGAAGAAAACATTTCCACACTTGTTATTGTAATTGACCACGTATAAATATGTATCTAATTAATGAGGTAATAAAGGCCTTCCCTTCTCGCCCCTGGCTGTCTACCCAGACCTTCCATCCTCCACTTCCGCCGCAGTGGCAACTATACAAGCGAGAGGGTGCAGGGCCAGGGATCGCAGTCAGTCGCGAGGGAAACCAACACTATATTTCGAAAAATCCTGTAAAAAAAGAATTCATCGGAGACATATTTTGAACACTGAAAAAATGTTTTGTCTACTATTGCAAGTGCACTAGCGAATCCACCTCATACGCCACCCACCCCAATCCTCACAACGACTGAAAGCCTAGCTGAGTATATATCGTCAATCATTGACCCAAAGTCGAATAAGTGACTCCGAATCGAAACAACCCACAAAATAATGACCACTCTAATGGAGGCCCAACTTAAAGATTTAAAACCAAATTACAATTATTCCAAGACAGCGTTTTTATCTGTAGTTCGCAAGCTCCCTGATGGTTCGCAAAAACTTACAAGTTAGATAAAATATTTCTGTAATGGCGGAGTTTTTCAGACTTTGTGAGGAAATGAGAATCATTAACAACTATTTATTGTCTCACACTGAAGTCAGGTAATTATCTCGAGATAGAACTCTTACACGATTGTTTGAACTTGAACACTAAATTTTCGTTTTTCTTACCAACCATTCATTTCACAAAGAAAAGTGCATGCAAGATTAAATGTGCCTCCAGGCTTTGGTCTATTTGGGAGACATTTTATCAAAAATGAACAGTAAACCTGTCTCTTCAAGAGTCAAATACTAACCTTTTTACTGTGCAAGACCGTATAGAATGGTTCATAGAAAAAAATGGGAAAAGTGTTTAATTAGCAGTAAAATGGAATGCTTTGATACCCTTCCCGACTTTATGGTAGAAAATCAGCTTTCTTTGGACGAAAATGTTAAGAACATGGTTATATAGCACGTGAATAGACTTGGAAAAATGTTCAGAAAATATTTCCCAGCTTTGTCCAATAATAACAATTGGATTCACAAACCACTGTAAGAGAGAGCAGTTTTGGAATCCTCCACATTAAGCGTGAGTGAAAAAGAAAAAAAAAGTAGCTCCTTGAAATTTCCACTGATTTTGAACCAAAGAAAAGCTATAAATCTTTGGCATTAATTATTATTATTATTGTTTAGAGGCCCATCAACACAAAGAGGTCATTAGGGCCTTGACATTTAAAAATACAGTAAAATCCCCATGGGGGAAGAAATATGGATAATACACCCATGTTTTTAAGTGATACACCTGCTAATAAAAAACCACAGGTGTATGCACTAAATTAAAAATACAGAACACACATTTTAAAATATAAAATGATAAAAACAAATAAAACAGACATGTTAAAGAATACTAAAAGACGTATTAAAAAGACAAAACAACATATTAAAGTACACTAAAAATGTTAAAAATACTTTCAATATCAGAAAAAATCCAAATGAGCGTCTTTATAAAAGTGACTAAGATGGCATTAAAAAGATCCGCCTGGCGTATAAAACGGAGTATCGCGTAGTAAAAAACGTAGGTAACTTTTAAAATCAAGAGCCAGGCAGATAGGGACATATTTACGACACTCCACCAAAATGTGATACACACTAAAGGGAGCATCGCAAAACTCATACACTGGAGGAGAATCCCCTCTCAATAAAAATCCATGGGTCAACGATGTGTGTCCGACGCGGAGCCTTGTCACGATGACTTTCGTATAGAAGAGGGCCACCGCGACACACCGTCCCTTATGGACCTCAGCTTGTTCTGAGCAGGGGTCGAAACCCACTGCTCGTGCCAGGTGCCCACGCCGAACATAACCCTTTAGATCTAAAAACATGACTCAGTCGGAAGGTGGAGAGAGGAGGGGCAACAATGGCAAGAAGTAAGAAAACCCCACCGAGTCAAGACAACATAACTGCATTCTACCGCGAAGCCGGACTAATCCCGCCATGGGTTCCAGAAGACTGGTTACCCGAAGATGGAGCATCAGAACTACAAGAAATCACGAACGAAGACTTGGAATGCCTGAAAAACATCGACTTCAGAGATTGGCAGGACCTGGCCCCAGTACAGCAAGACATCTGGGACGGCCTCAACTTACGCATTGACCAAAGCTCTGCTGAGAGTGAGGAAGATCCGACACCGGCGGCACCCTCCAAGACTGACATAGGGGGAGAAACCTTACCCAACATCGGAACCATTCGACAATGGTACGAAGAAGCAGCTACCGCGCTGAGGATAGAGAACCCACAGGCGGAAACAATCGAGGACCTAATACGAGAGCTGGATAAAGAAATGATCGAAGAGGAAGAACCCACCACTCAGCCGACACAGGCCGCTGCGAAAAAACCACCAGTTATACGGGACTCAGCTCCAGAAGACACAATCGGCAATGAAGACGAAGAGGCGACCGACAGAGGCACGGATGATGAAAACACGGAAGGAACCTCGCCCTTCCCGGCCATGAGTAAGGCATTCACCAGACAATGGGAAGAAGAAGGGAACAGAAGCATCAGCATACAAGATTGCAGATACAGGAGTCCATCGGTCCCATGCATCAAGCCTATCAAATGGAACAGGAAATGGAGGTTCGCCAGCATCGATCAAGGCGCGGTGCTACCCAGACCCAGGAACGCCCCACACGTCTTCATCAAAACCAAAAGCTCGGAGCAAATGGATACCATCGTACAAGACTGATTGGAAACAGGACTACTAGAAAAACGAAATGACGTCTGCGACGCATTCCCGTTATTTCTCATCCCAAAAGGAAACGAAGAAATTAGAATCATAAACAACATTGAAGCCTGGACTGAGTACATCCATACTCCACACTTCTCCCTGCAGACAGCGGGAATCACGATCTCCAAGATACCAAGAGACGCGTTCCTGTGGAAAGTGGACCTGAGAGCAGGATTCTACCAAGTGCCGATTTCCGACGGATCACGAAGACAACTGGGAGTATACTACCAAGGACTGAAGATGGCAGTAACGAGGTTACCGATGGGTCACAGCCTGTCCCCAAGTATACTACAAATAATCAGCACAGAAGCCATAGAAGCCATCAAGGAAGTATCATCAGGCATGGAGGGGGTAGCGTACCTCGACGACTACCTCATTTACAACGAAAAACCGGAAGAACTTACAAGAATATCAGCTCTTCTGCAGCAGTTCGGGCTTACCATAAACCAGGAGAAGTTGTCAACCGAACCATCAAGACAGCTTACCTACCTAGGCTTCAACATTGACACTTAAGACTCATCCCTCAAACTGACCAACACAGCAAGGGAAAAAGCATCCACCCTACTCAACTACCTGCTCGCAGCCTCGGAGAAAGAAGCCCAGCGCATCGCCGGCTACTTTTCATGGTTAGGGTATAACCTCAAGTGGCCGGCATACGCCTACGCGAGGATATATAGGAAACTACCAACCAAAGCCACGAAACTACTCGCCCTGCCGAGATGGACAAACTGTAGCTGGGACAAACCTGCACCGGAAGTAGTCACGATCTTCTCAGACGCTACTCCATGGTCAGTGGCGGCACATAATACAACAGTCAACGCCGCGCTGGTCCAGCGCCTGGAGCACCCGGCAAAGATAAGCGAAGCAGAAATGGTGGCGGCCCTACTCGCGTTACATTGGGAAAAGCAGGAAAAAAATCCCAGAGGCATCAGAATCGGCGTGGACAACACATCGACGTACTACAGCCTATCATCAGGCAAAGGCCTGCTGTTCAACAAAGCGGAGATAAGGTGCCTACACCTATACGTGACCAACAAACTCCGAAAGACACCATGGGACGCGTTCTGGAAATCCTCGGAGACCAACCCGGCCGATCACCCATCGCGCCAGATCCTGGAATAGCTGCTAAGAGAGGAAGGACCAACTGCGGCGAGATTCAACCCTCGGACCTCTTCTCAATGCTGTATATATGAATGTATATTAACATTGTACTGTATAATATGTATTATATATAAATAAATAAAGGCACACTAACGCCGCCTCCGTCCCTCCCGGGACCACCCACTCAAATCCGCAACTCGTCGAGAGTATAAAAGAGGCGGAGTGGCAGACCTCGGGACTCAGTCGGAAGGTGGAGAGAGGAGGGGCAACAACAGTCCTGTGGAGACTTTACGAACAGCAATAAATTGCGTATTTATCCACAAAAAGGCATGAACGGACAGGAAGGCGTAAGTTGTCCAAAATGCCATTTATTGCGATGGCAAACAACGTACAGCTTAAAATACTGCGCTGTGGCACCAAGTTTTCTTGAATAAAATCATCGGATAAGGTGTTGTTTAAACTTACCCGGAAGTGTCTATATGACAAAAAAATTAGCTATAAAAATAGGGAGGTGCCCCCGGAACCCCCAATTAAAAAGTGTTTTCAAAATGCCATACCGCCATGTGGTATCGTACGCCTTCTCCAAATAAAATAAAACTGCCAAAAGAAGCTGTTTATGGAGAAAAGTGTCACAAACCGCCGTCTCTAGACGGAGGTGATGATCCACCGTAGATCAGTTCCGGCGAAAACCACATTGAATATTAGATAGAAGATTGCGGGATTCTAAATACCATATAAATCTTTTATTAATTATTTTTTCCAATATTTTACATACACAACTAGTTAGAGCTATCGGTTGGTAACTAGTTGGTTCAAGTTTATCTTTGCCATTTTTAATTATAGGGATAACGATAGCTTGCCTCCACAGTGATGGGAACTGATGAGATTCCCAGACACTATTGAAGAGGTCCAGCAGATATGCGTGTCCGGCAGGGGGCAGCTGCCGCACCATTTCATAATGGATATCATCTGGACCGGAAGCTGTGTTGCCCACCTGGGAGAGGGCATAGGTCAGTTCATCTTGCGTAAAAAAGGAGTTATAGTCCTCCACTTGACTTTGGCCAAAATCAATAGTACGGGTCTCGATGCTCCTCTTATGTATCACGAACTCGTTAGAATAGCTCGCTGTGCTAGAAATAGAGGCAAACATCGAGCCCAATACATTGGCGACCTCCATAGAGGAGGAGACAAGCGAACCGTTAGACATGAGTGCAGGTATATTATTAATGGTATTTTTGCTACTACGTACTTTACGAATATGGTCCCAAACCATAGTTGTGGGAGTGGAAATATTAAGGGTAGAAATAAACTGTCTCCAAGACTCTCTTCTGCTTTCTCGAATTATACGGCGAGCTCTAGCACGTTGAATCCGGAATAACTCCAGATTCTCTGAGGTAGGACGTCGATTAAAGAGACGTAGGGCCCTTCAACGGTTAGAAATAGCCAATCGACAATCCTCGTTCCACCAGGGAACAGGACGGTGCCGCGGATTTGGCGAGGATTTAGGGATGGATGCTCTCACCACCGCGATAACCGTCGAAGTATTATTATTATTATTATTGTTTAGAGGCCCATCGACACAATAAGGTCATTAGGGCCTTGACATTTAAAAACACAGTAAAATATCCATTAGGGAGAGACACATCACATAGTCCACCTGTTAGAATAAACAGGTGGATACATAAAATATAAAACAATATACAATATTAAAATTTGTATATCAATTAAAGACAGATATTCTCAATATGAGAAAAAGCCCATTTGAGACACTCCATAGGAGCGCTCAAATGGGCAAATAGATTAAAAGAAGTGATATACCTGCTAAAATAAAACCACAGGTGTATACACTACGTTAAAATTACAAAACAAACATATTAAAATATAACACATTAAAATCATAAAAACGTGTTAAAATAATACGTTAAAAAGACAGAACAAACATATTAAAATGTACTAAAATGTTAAAAAGTTCTCAATATGAGATAAATCCAGATGAGTCACTTTATAAAGTGACTCAAATAGCATTAAATAGATCCGCCTGGCGTATAAAACGGAGTAAACAAATAACTCCATCCGTGCTATCACGTAATAAAAATGTAGGTCACCTTTAAAATCAAGAGCCAGGCAGATAAGGGCATATTTACGACACTCCACCAAAATGTGGTACACACTAAGGGGAGCATCGCAAAATTCACATACTGGAGGGTGGTCCCCTCTTAATAAAAATCCGTGGGTTAAAAATGTATGCCCGACGCGGAGTCTCGTCACGATGACCTCCTCTCTTCTAGACTTTCGTATAGAAGAGGGCCACCAAGACACACCGTCCCTGATGGACCTCAGCTTGTTCTGAGTAGGGGTCGAGACCCACTGCTCGTGCCAGGTGCGTAAGACCCCACGCCGAACATAACCCTTCAGGTCTAAAAACATGACACCCAAACTCGCCTCAGGAGGGAGATGAACCGCCTCCTTGGCTGCCTGGTCCCCCAGTTCATTTACTGAAAGACCAGCATGACCAGGAATCCAGCAAAAGGCGAGCCAGGTGGCTAGTGAATCAATTTTTAAAATTTGCTCATGTATCATCTGCACGAGGGGATTCCAGGAGTAGAGAGTGGACAATGCCAACAGAGCACTCATGGAATCCGTGCAGATGAGAACAGAACCGTGACACTTACGATAAATAAAACATAAAGATTTAAAAATGGCGCATAATTCAGCCGTAAAAACACTGGATTCACTAGGTAAACCAAACTTAAAATGGATTCCCTCCACAACAAATGCGCATCCCAAGGAGGCCCCACATTTGGAGCCATCCGTATAGATGCGCTTAAAGACCTGAAAGCGAGTGGAGAGGAGCTCATAAAAGTTCCTCTCATAGATAATCGGTGGGGTGGTCGCTTTAGGGAACTTGGCAAGATCAAAATGGCATTGAGGTAGGCGTATCTTCCAGGGAGAAACTCGACCCGGGGATGTGGGAATAGCCTTTGGCAGGACTATCCCACACGTGTCAAAAACCGATAGCATCCAGATCCCAACCGGCCTTGTACTACGCCATTTGGTTTCATACAAGACACGGTTAGGGGGATGAAACACAGGACGGTAGGCAACATGCTCCGGCTTGCAGTGTAGTTTAAACACGTAAGATGACAGAAGATAGGACCGCCGGTAAGAGAGAGAGGGCTCACCTTCGTCGGCACAGATGCTGACGACTGGACTGGTACGAAAAGCAACAGTAGCCTGTCGTATGCCATCATGGTGGACAATATCCAGCATCTTTAACGCCGAGGGACTCGCCAATCCATAAACGAAACTGCCGTAGTCTAGTTTAGATCATACCAAGGCCCTATAAAGGCGCATCAAGGTTTCCCTATCAGCACCCCAGGACCAACCGCTAACCACTTTGAGCAGGTTTAGTGCTTTTATGCACCTCGCTTTCAGGTCTTTGATGAGAGGGATCCAAGTAAGTTTAAAATCAAATAAAAGTCCCAGAAACCTTACGGTCTCTGAGACTGGTAAAACAATGTGGTTCATTAAAATACTGGGGGCTGGTTGTATTCCACGTAATCTGTGGAAGTGGACAACCGTCATTTTGGCTGCAGAGAAGCGAAAGCCATTTCGCGATACCCACGACCACAGATTGTTTACAGAGAGTTGTATCTGCCGTTCAGCCCTGTGGAGACTTGACGAACTGTAATAAATTGCGTAGTCATCCACAAAAAGGCATGAACGGACAGGTAGCCGCACGTTGTCCACAATGACATTTATTGCGATGGCGAACAACGTACAGCTTAGAGTACTACCCTGAGGCACCCCATTTTCTTGAATTAAATCATCGGATAAGGTGTTATTTAACTTTACTCGGAAGTGTCTATCTGACATAAAATTAGATATAAAAACAGGGAGGTTCCCTCGGAACACCCAATTAAAAAGTGTTTTTAAAATGCCGTACCGCCATGTGGTGTCGTACACCTTCTCCAAATCAAAGAAAACTGCCAAAAGATGATGTTTGTGGAGAAAGGCGTCACGAACCGCCGTCTCGAGACGGGCGAGATGATCCATCGTAGATCGGTTACGGTGAGAACCACATTGAATATTTGATAATAGTTTGCGGGATTCTAAATACCATATTAATCGTTTATTTATAATTTTTTCCAATATTTTGCATAAACAACTAGTTAAGGCTATCGGTCTATAACTAGTTGGTTCTAATTTATCTTTGCCACTTTTATGTATTGGTATAACGGTTGCTTGCCTCCATAGTGATGGGAATTGATGAGATCCCCAAACACTATTATAAAGGTCCAAGAGATATGTCTGTCCAGCAGGAGGTAGCTGGCGCAACATATCGTAGTGGATGTCGTCGGGACCGGAAGCTGTGTTGCCCGCCTGAGACAGGGCATAGGTCAATTCATCCATTGTAAAGGGGGAGTTGTAATCCTCCCCCCGGCTCTGACCAAAGTCAATAGAATGGCGCTCTATGTTCCGCTTAAGCGCTGCAAACTCATTAGAGTAGCTTGCAGTGCTAGAAATAGCGGTGAACATAGAGCCCAATACATTGACGACCTCCACAGGGGAGGAGACAAGCGAATCGTTGGACATGAAGGCAGGTATATTATTACTGGTATTTTTGCTACTACGTAATTTACGAATATTGTCCCAAACCTTAGTTGTGGGAGTGGAAATAGTAAGGGTAGAAATAAACTTTCTCCAAGACTCTCTTCTGCTTTTACGAATGATACGGCGAGCTCGAGCACGTAGAATCCGGAAAGACTCCAGATTCTCTAAAGTAGGACGTCGATGGAAGAGACGTAGGGCCCTTCAACGGCCATAAATAGCCAACCGACACTCCTCGTTCCACCAGGGAACAGGTCGGTGGCGCGGATGTGGCGAGGATTTAGGGATGGATTCCCTCGCCGCCTAGATGACCGTCGAAGTAAAATGGTCTATATTCACATCGACGTCAAGAGAAAGGGGTTGATCAAATACGGCGAGCTCGCGAAATTTATCCCAGTCAGCACGTTTAAGAACCCAGTGTGGTGCCCGTGCTATACCGGGAGGATCGTGAAGTGGCGAAAGCAGAATGGGAAAATGATCGCTGCCGAGTGAACCTCCCAAAGGAAGTTAGCAGCGATCCCGGGGCTACATAAAGTTAGGTCGATGGCAAAGGATAAACCATTGAAGGTGGAGAAGTGTGTCTGGGTCCCAGTGTTCATTAACACCAGGCTTCCCGAGACAATAATATCCTCTACCATCCTCCCACGGGCGTCTGTAAAATTGAACCCCCACACCAGGTTGTGTGCGTTAAAATCCCCCATGATGATATAGGGGGCGGGAAGTTGTATAAAGAGGGCCTCTAGGCTCCTCTTTGAAACACGCTCACCTGGTGGGAGGTAGATGCAGCATACGGTTACTTCAATAGGAAGGGAGACTCTGACAGCAATCACTTGGAGATCGGATATAATATTTACAGATTTATGATATATATTGCTACGTGCAAATATAGCCACACCTCCGCTAGCCCGATCAAAAATCGGCTTGTCGGTACGATATACATCGTACCCACGAAGCATCGGGTTGTCAGTTGGGCGGAATTGGGTCTCCTGCAAACACAAGATGGAAGGATGCAGGGAAGAAATTAGTAGTTTAATTTCCTCTACACGAGCATAAAAACCCCTACAATTCCATTGTAGTAGCGACATTAAGTACAAATATAAATTTAATCATCCACGCAATCCATATCACTATCTCTTAAAACTAAAAATTGGTTAAGGACCTTTTTAGGTCCTCTGGCCTTGCCAAGTCTCTCCTGGACCTCTCGTTTCAAGAGAGGCTTTTGTTTCTCCAGAAGAGATTTGGGGGTTGATTCTGAGCGCGAAGGCTTTGTTACAGCCTTCGACGCTTTTTTGTGATTATTATTGTCGGCGACACCTCGTTGGACCTTTCTCCAGGCACCAGCAGGACTCGCCTTTGCGGCCTCACCTGTTCTGCCACCCACTCTAACCACCGGTGACCCAGAGACCAGAGCGGACGAACCAACAACGGCCGCAAGTTCTTTTGTTTCCCGAGGTGGGCTCGGGGGAGGTTCCCGAGGTGGGCTCGGGGGAGGTCCCCGAGTAATTTAGGCGCAACCTTAGATGGCGCGTTAACATTAAGAATGTCTCGAGTAGAGACCGATGGCACAGGTCGCGTGGGCGTCTTTGCGAGATTAACCGCGTAGTGACAGTTGGGGCAGTTAATGTTCTGGCTTACAATTTGGCTGTAGGAGGTTTGAAATACCGGAGCCTTACTGGATGCATATTCCTTACGTGCCTGGGCATATGAGATCTTCTTTTCAGTTTGTATCTCCAGGACTTTTTTCTCTACCTTCCATTTCGGACAGGCCCGAGACCAGGCAGAATGCGGACCCTTGCAGTTGACGCAGTACTTAGGAGACTCACATGGTGTTTCGTGAGCCTCCTGTCCGCAATCCACACAGGTTGGCTTGCCACGGCATCGCAGCTTCGTATGCCCAAATTCCTGGCACTGAAAACAGCGCCGGGGGTTAGGGACATACGGCCGGACCCTGAGCACGTGGAAACCTGCTCGGACCTCCTTTGGAAGTGTAGGAGTCGCAAAAGTAAGGATATACGTGTCAGTTTTTTTTCTTGTCCGTTCTTTTTTGTGACAATGCGGTACACTTCTGTGACGTGCTGAGGGGAAAGTTCCTCACAGATATCCTCAATGCTCACGCAGTCGAAGTCATAGCATGTGACCACTCCCTTGCAAACATTGAGGAACCCGTGAGGCTCCACCTTCATCGCTATATGAGATGTATTGCTTAACGGTATTTCCGATATTGCCATTACCTTTGAGGATTGAGTGTCAGTCATCGTTTGTATCATTATCGTGCCGTCACGCAGTTTTCTTATTGATACGTCAGATTGTGCTGCGCCATTTATCACTCTTTCAAGGATAAATGGGCTTACTCTCTTAAGATTTTCGTTTTCCTCTACTCGAGACATTACCAGGAAGCGGGGCTGGGGCTTCACCACTTCCTGGACTTTTTCAATTACAGGGCTGGACGCCCTTATCAGTTTCCGCCTCTTTTCATTAATACGGCCCTGTGAGGGGCCGGGCAGTGAGTTGCCAGCGGGGTTCGGCAGTACGTTGCTAGCGGACAGTAAGGTGTCAGCGGCGACAATGGAGGTGGCCATGCCTTTTTTTGGGGACAAACTGCACAATACTCGGATCGTAGACCCAGGATGATCCAAGTTGGTGCTACCACATATGGCCCTGTTAACTGTCCCGACGAGAGGCCCCACCCGACGCTAGACATGACAACCTTCGCATGGGGCAGCGCCAGGAGAGAGGTCGTCGCAGCAAGTGGGTGCAGGAAAGTGCCAATTTTACGTCCGGGCCCTCGTGAACGCAACCGGTCTTTTCTCAAAGTAGGGTACCCGGTTATTGTCATCCCTAAGGCCCTCCTACTAAGATATTACAACCGGCGCACTTTCACTTAGGAGCTCAAAGCAGTGGTATCCAATAATCGTCCAAGGAAAGCCGTGTTAGTTGCCAGGGTCGTCAACGAAGGGGCCAAAAGTCTTTGTGCAGAACTGAACGGCATGGGAAGGGAAGAAAGAGGTAAGGAGAGAGAAAGAAGGGAGAAGAATGAAAAAAAGGAGTGAAAGGGAAGGAAGAAAAAATAAATGGTACGGCACACCGCACAGACTTTCTCTCTCTTTCTATAAACTCGTAAGATTTCTGAACGGAATAATGTACATTGTATCATCACCACTCCACATAAGAACACGCATAAAATAATATACAATGATATAGAATCAATGAGAAAAGAGGCGCATCTTTGTCCACCTAAGAACATTTCAAACAGTTTAATGTCTTCCACAAGGTTCAACACTTCGTATTAAAATTTCGATTTCTGGTTAAAATTTTAACATTTTAAAAGGTGTTGCAGATCTTCAAGTCATCGCATTGATATTTAATTATTCATTTATACATTTTGACCAATAAAAAATGTAAATATTGACTATTGAGTCTAAAATGGAGATAGATCATTGCTATGCAAACATTTCTCCTAAGAGATTTAAGGAAAAATAACATACTTTTTTAGATACTTACTTATATTTAGTTACTCTATGGCATTGGAGTATTATTAATAATAATAATATTTAGCACCGCGTCTTACTACCCATTCGGGTTATACGCTTAAGTACTAATTACACTAATGGATTAGGAATTGGGAGGGATGAATTTAGAGGAAGTGAACCCGCATTTGCGTGGAGGGAGAGTGGAAAACCATTTAGGAAAAACCACCCCCAGTTCACCCGACCGAGATTCGAACCTCGATCTCCCCGTCCTCGGCGGTCGGGCTCAACACGACAAGCGCGTTAGCCAACTACGCCACCGAGGCGGGTTGGAGTATTATTGCGTTAAGACTTAAGTAGTATATGTTTACAACTAAAGCTCACAAAATTGTATTAATATATTTGCAAATATCTCAGAAACTGCTGTTTTTATAAAAATATATGTCAAATAAAAGTTTTTTATTTCTAATAGTCCTTCAATTTTGCAATGATAAGTTGTTTAGTTTCTCCAATAGTTGTGGAGATACGGAAATTAACGCTTCTGTAATGTACCCTAAAAATCATTTTCATAGGAAAATGAAAATAGCCAGTTTATCTATAATCTTAATCAACGCCTAGATACGAATTTTAATCAAAATCGTTTAAGCAGATTTT
This sequence comes from Timema podura, assembly GCA_033556935.1. NCBI lineage: Eukaryota > Metazoa > Arthropoda > Insecta > Phasmatodea > Timematidae > Timema > Timema podura. The sequence goes on along the minus strand of JAVRXN010000013.1, from coordinate 57,536,202 downwards.
GAGAATACCAAATTTTTCTCTTTTCGTCCTTCAGTAAACTACCCTTAATTTTAAGTTTTTATAGACACACAGAGAGACGGCATTGCAAAGACTAATTTTTAGGGTTCGGGGGGTCATGAGACGTCGACATCCATCAACATTTCAGGTTAGTTTTTTTTTTACGGTCGCAATACTTAAACTTTAATGTCCAAAAAGTTAAAAAAAATTCATATAATTGCGTATATATTGAAAGTTATTGATTTTATAAAAATATGTTTCGGATAAAATATCTGTATTATAAATATATATACATATTTGTAATGCTAAGTAATTTCATATCTCAAATAGTTTCGGAGCTATTTAAAAAAATGTTAATTTACGCATCAGACCGGAGCCCTTAAAGCCATTTTGCCGAAATATTGAGGGTAGCCATTTTGTTTGGAATATTTATTAATGTTTATAAATGAAATTTAATCAAAATCGTTGGAGCCGATTTTGAGAAAATCGACTTTTTCTCTTTTTGCCATTCAGTAAACTACCCTTAATTTTAAGTTTTAATAGACACACAGACAGACGGCATTGCAAAGACTATTTTTAAGGGTTCGGGGGGTCATGAGACGTCGACATCCATCAACATTTCAGGTTAGTTTTTCTTACGGTCGCAATACTTGAGCTTTAATGCCCAAAAAGTTAAAAATATATATATAATTGCGTATATATTGAAAGTTATTGATTTTATAAAAATATGTTTCGAATAAAATATTTGTATTATAAATATATATACATATTTGTAATGCTAAGTAATTTCATATCTCAAATAGTTTCGGAGCTATTATAAAAAATGTTAATTTACGCATCAGACCGGAGCCCTTAAAACGATTTTGCCGAAATATTGAGAGTAGCCATTTTGTTTGGAATATTTATTTATGTTCATAAATGAAATTTAATCAAAATCGTTAGAGCCGATTTTGAGAAAATCGACTTTTTCTCTTTTTGCCATTTAGTAAACTACCCTTAATTTTAAGTTTTAATAGACACACAGACAGACGGCATTGCAAAGACTATTTTTAAGGGTTCGGGGGGTCATGAGACGTCGACATCCATCAACATTCCAGGTTAGTTTTTCTTACGGTCGCAATACTTAAGCTTTAATGCCCAAAAAGTTAAATATATATATATAATTGCGTATATATTGAAAGTTATTGATTTTATAAAAATATGTTTCGAATAAAATATTTGTATTATAAATATATATACATATTTGTAAAGCTAAGTAATTTCATATCTCAAATAGTTTCGGAGCTATTATAAAAAATGTTAATTTACGCATCAGACCGGAGCCCTTAAAACGATTTTGCCGAAATATTGAGAGTAGCCATTTTGTTTGGAATATTTATTTATGTTCATAAATGAAATTTAATCAAAATCGTTAGAGCCGATTTTGAGAAAATCGACTTTTTCTCTTTTTGCCATTCAGTAAACTACCCTTAATTTTAAGGCTAGATATCCAATTCCAAAAACCCCTCGGGGCAACCCTATGAAAACCCTAGATATCAAGTTTCAGCTCAATCGGTAAAATAGTTTAGGCTCTAGTTGGAGGTACAGACAGACAGACAGACAGACAGACGGAAATTCAAAAACCACTTTTTCGGATTCAGGAAGTCATGAAACGTCAAAATTCATCAAAATCTCGAGTTCGATTTTTTTGACGATCACAATACTTTCTCTACCTGTAAGATAGAGAGAAAGTAAAAAGGAGGTGAAAGGAAAGATTTAGGATAGGTTTTTCCTGCACGAGATACGTCCTGCACAGAATCCTCCCCTTTTAGGCGCCTCTTACGACAAGCAGGAGTTACTGCGGGACTATTCTAAACCCCGTCCCGCAGGGGGGAGTATTCTAAACCCCGTCCCGCAGGGGAGAGGTGCCAGCAGAAATAGGCAGTACGGTTCCAGCGGTGACAAGGTGATTGGCCATGCCGTATTTGGGGACAACCTACACAGTACTCGGATCGTAGACCCAGGGTGATCCATGTTGGTTCTACCACATATGGCCCTGTTAACTGTCCCGACGAGAGGCCCCATACGACGCTCGACATGACAACCTTCACATAGGGCATCGCCGAGAGAGAGGTCATCGCAGCAAGTGGGTGTAGGAAAGTGCCAATTTTACGTCCGGGCCCTCGTGAACGCAACCGGTCTTTTCTCAAAGTAGGGTACCCGGTTATTGTCATCCCTAAGGCCCTTCTACTAAGATATTACAACCGGCGCACTTTCAATCAGGAGCTCAAAGCAGTGGTATCCAATAATCGTCCAAGGAAAGCCGTGTCAGATGCCAAGGTCGTCAACAGAGGGGCCAAAAGTCTCTGTGCAGGACTGAACGGCAGGGGAAGGGAAGAAAGAGGTAAGGAGAGAGAAAGAGAAGGGAGAAGAATGGGAAAAAAAGGAGTGAAAGGGAAGGAAGAAAAAAGGAGGTGAAAGGAAAGATTTAGGATAGGTTTTTCCTGCACGAGGTACGTCCTGCACAGAAGCCTCCCCTTTTAGTCGTCTCTTACGACAAGCAGGGGTTACTGCGGGACTATTTTAAACCCCAACCCGCAGGGGGGAAAGATAAAATAAAATTGGGGGAGGGGGGGAGTGTGACCAGTTAAACATAGTTGTGAGCAAAGAAAATATCAGGTGATCAGATATAATCTCTATATCAATCGCCAAATTTATTTATTTCATAGGAGTGGACTATATTTTATAGAAAGAAAGTGGGAAACACTCACGATCTGAGAATATTATTCTTTGGTCAGTAGAATTAACCTATTACCTCTCTTTCTGTGACAGAGTTTCTTCGTAATATCATTGTTTACGACACTCAACAGAACATAGCAAAAGATGGTAGTGAATTAATTTTTAGTTTAGTTTAAAAAAGTGTCGAGTGTCGAATTAGTGTTCTTCCGTTGGTTCACAATTGGTTGGATAAATAGATTGCGAAAATGTGTTAAGTTCTAGAAATTTGATCCGTCTGATACAGTACCTGCTGCATATGTGACGGTTAAGCCAACTATAATTTAGGCATATTTATTTAATTTTTGTTAGATTATCACGTTTATAATAGTAAACATATAAATGATCAAGTTAACAAATACCAATAAAAACTATTATTATTATTATTATTATTATTATTATTATTATTATTAGTTTATAGACCACTGACACAGTGGGGTCATTAGGGCTTTAAACGATATTAAAAACATAGTAAAATTCCCTTGGCTAGGCTTGCCAAACGTCCCGGTTTGACCGAGACGGCCCCGGTTTTCAGACAAAGTCTCGGCGTCCCTGCCGGTTTACTTCACGTCCCGTTGAAAATTAAATTTGATTATAGTTCTTATAATAGATGACCAAAAAGTCTAAAAATAATTAACTGTGAAGGATTATTTAGGATAAATACTTTGTCATTTATTTCCCTGTACTGTATGAAAAGTGAAAACTGTGGAAGAGTGATGGTCTGCTAATAATTCTGTCGTCGTATCGTCTTGTCTCGCCGTCCCGCTCTCCGGGCGAGTCCAATATTGGGCACTAAGGGGTGTAGCTTTAGCGTCAGAAGAGATTTCGCTGCACGCTACACCCCCTCGTGTGCAATAACGTTGGACTCGCCCACCTCGGCGCTAGCCGCTTGCAATTGAGATAAGTCAGTCAGTTGTCAGTCCCCGTCAGCGGTGCCTGTTGTGTTAGTGAACTAGCGCTGTTTTATTTATGTTTTAAGTGAAAGTTTATGCGTTCTCTGTTAAAATGACAAAAGTGTCGTGTAAATTCACCGAGGATTTACAGAATGAATTCCCTTTTTTGAAGAAGGTATGTACTGGTATTGGTAATCAAGATCAACACGATAGAGTTAAATGTTCACATTGTGAATCTGAGTTTTCGGTTGCTCACGGTGGTAGATCCGATATAAAAGATTATTTGCAGTCGAGTAAACACAAAAAGATTTTAGTATGTGCTGCTAGCTCATCAAAACTGACCAGTTTTTTTAAGACTGCGAGTTCTAATGACAATAACTTAGACATAGCAGCGAAAGAGGAGAGATTTGCTTACCACACAGCTAATCATAGCCTAAGTTTCAATTCGACTTCTTGTTCATCAAAACTAATTTCTAAGCTTTTTGAACCTAAATTCTCACTAGGAAAAACTAAGGGCCATGCTCATAGACAGATTTAGTACGCCTCAAGTGCGGCGCTATACTTAATACAAGACGTTATCTACCTGAAATTGAATGGAATGGGCCAGTTTCGCATATGAAACCAGCCCATTCCATTCAATTTCAGGTAGGTAACGTCTTGTATTTAGTATAGCGCCGCACTTGAGGCGTACTAAATCTGACTATGAAACTGGCGCTAAGTGTGAGGCAGTAGTTTTAAATGGCATAGCTCCTTTAGCTCAAGAAGAGCTTAAAGAAGACTTGACCAAGTCAAACTACGTATCTGTAAGTATGGATGCATCAAACAGAAAGGATATAAAACTTGTGCCAAATTGTTGTGCGCTACTTTAATCTTAATTCAGGTGTGCAAGTAAAGTTGTTAGATTTCAAATCTGTGGCGGGTGAAACATCTGAAATTCTTACAAATCACTTTTGCTCTGTCCTGTTGCAAAACGATCTGAACAACAAAGTAGTTGGCTTTTGTGGAGATAACTGCAACACTAACTTCGGTAGTGTGAAAAGAGCAGGGAAAAACAATGTTTTCCATCGACTCAAGAATAGCCTAGGACGGGAAATCAATGGAATCGGATGTGGAGCACACATTGTGCACAACTGTGTGCAAACTGCAGTAGACAGTCTCCCAATCGATATTGAGGCCTTACTGGTGAAGATTTATAAATACTTCCACATATACACAGTCCGTGTAACTAAACTAAAAGAATTTTGTGAATATGCCTAGATACAGTACCGTAAACTCATTCAACACGGGAACACCCGGTTTCTATCAATGATGCCCGCTCTGGAAAGAATTTTACAGATTTTTGAAGTTCTGAAAGATTTTTTTTTAGATCAAGAAATGTGCACATCCACAATAAAAAAGTTGTTCACTGATTCAATGAGCGAGCTCTACTTGTTGTTTGTCCACGGACATGTTGAACTGTTTAACAAGGCCATCCTGGGAATGGAAAAAGATAACACTACAGCTTTTGAGGTTGATGAAGCTCATAAAGATCTAAAAAGAAGCCTGACAGAAAGAAAGGCTTCAAACTTCATCCCTATGGGCGCAAAGAACATCCACAGGAATCTATATGAGCAAGTCCGTAGCAGAGTGAGAGAAGAATTTGATGGCTTTTATGAAAGATGCATTGCATACTTGGACCTCTGGGAGAATAGTATTGGAAACGTTAAACAGTTGTCATGGGTCAATCTGACCAAAATAAAACTTTGGGAAAACGCCGAAACTTCTGCTGAAATTATTAATAGCAGTCTTGATGTACCCGATATGAAAATAAACAATGATCAGGTGTTTGACGAACTTCAGTCAAATTGGAAACAGTGGAAGCAAGAAGAGACTACCAGAGATGTGATAATTTCAAGTGAAGAAAAATGGCTCAGGCTGTTTGGTCACTTCAAGGAGAATCACATAGAAGCCCCCAATCTGATCAAGATTGTTGAGTAGGCCTTCTGCTTACCTGGGACATCAGCACCAGTTGAAAGAGTATTTTCGTTGATGAACACACCTGGACTGATGATAGGGGTTTAATGAAGGAATCTACGGTTCAAGGCTCTATGACATGTAAAATTAATATCGGATTAGTTTGTTAAGATTTTTACAACAAGAATAAAACCAAAAAATACTTTTTAAAAAAAAGTCCTAGCCAATGAAAAAAACATGTAAATGTAGTTCAAATTTTTACTCCTCATTCAGAGTGTTTCTTCTTACTTAAGTAACTTATATATAAATATTAACATGCAAGAAATAAAATGATTAAATTTAGGCATTCCGGTGTCCCGGTTGAGCATTTCTGAAATCTGGCAGGCCTACCCATAGGGGAGGGACATATTTTTATACTAATATCATATATTGTTTTGTGTATTCTGTATACACCTGTATTCTCTGCAGGTGAATTAATAACAGTTATCAATATAATAAAATAACATTTTGAGCCACTCCATAAAAGTGTTCAAATGGGCTCTTAGTACAAATTGAGTGATACGCCTGCTAAAATTTTATTATTATTATTATTATTGGGGTTTAAAGGCCCATCGAAACATTGAAGTCATTAGGGCCTTGAACGATATTAAAAACATAGTAAAATCCCCATAGGGGAGACAATAATTCACCTGCAGAATATACAGGTATATACAATATATATATATAATATACACAATATACAAAAAATTAAACAATAAAATATATTAATATAATATAATATTTAGCAATATAGTAAAATACTCATCTGAGACACTCCATAGGAGTGCTCAAATGGGCTCTTAGTACAAATTTAGTGATACACCTGTTTAAAAAAACCACAGGTGTATCACTACAATAAAAAGACAAAACAAACATATTAAAATATAACATGTTAAAATGAGCAAAACATGTTTAAATAATAATGCTTAAAAAACAAAACAAACATGTTAAAGTGTACTAAAATTGTTAAAACAACAGAGAACATATTAAAGTATAATAAAATGTTAAAAAGATCTCAATATGAGATAAAATCCAGATGAGTCACTTTATAAAAGTGACTCAAATGGCCTTAAAAAGATTCGCCTGCCGTATTAAATGGAGTAAAAAAATAACTCCTTTAGCGCTATCGCGTAATAAAAAACGAAGGTCACCTTTAAAATCAAGGGCCAACCAAATAGGGGCATACTTGCGACACTCCACCAAAATGTGGTTAACAAAAAGGGGAGCATTGCAAAATTCACACAATGAAGATGGATCCCCTCTTAATAAAAATCCATGTGTTAGAAATGTATGCCTGACACGGAATCTCATCACGATGACCTCCTCTCTTCTAGATTTTCGTATAAAAGAGGGCTACAGTGACACAACGTCCCTGATGGACCGCAGCTCTTTTTGAGTATAGATCGAAACCCACTGCTCGTGCCAGGTGCGTAAGACCCCACGCCGAAAATAACCCCTTAGATCTAAAAACATGACACCCAGACTCACCTCTGGAGGCAGGCATGCTGCCTCCTTGGCCACCTGGTCAGCAAGTTCATTTCCTGAAAGACCAACGTGACCAGGAATCCAGCAAAAGGCGAGCCGGGTTCTTAATGAAACAATTTAAAAAATTTGCTCTTGTATCATCTGTACGAGGGGATTCCAGGAGTTCAGAGTGGATAATGCCAGCATAGCACTCATGGAATCCGCACAGATGAGAACAGAACGGTGACACGATTTATAAAACATAAAGATTTAAAGATGGCGGATAATTCCGCTGTAAAAACACTGGATTTACTAGTTAAATCAAATTTAAAATTAAATCCTTGCACAACACAGGTGGTCCCCCGAAGGACCTGCATTTCGAGCTATCCGTGAAGATTCGTTTAAAACGCTGATAGCAGGTTGCGAAGAGCTCATTAAAGTTTCTCTCATATACAATGTATGAGGTGGTCACTTTAGGAAACTTGGCAAGATCAAAATGGCATTAAGGTAGGCGTATCTTCCAGGGAGAAACTCGACCTGGGAATGTGGGAATAGCCTTTGGCAGGACTATCCCACATGTGTCAAAAACCGATAGCATCCGGATCCCAACCGGCTTTGTACTACGCCATTTGGTTTCATACAAGACACGGTTAGGGGGATGAAACACTGGACGGTAGGCAACATGCTCCGGCATCCAGTGTAGTTTCGACACGTAAGATGCCAGAAGATAGGACCGCCGGTAAGAGAGAGGGGGCTCACCGGCGTCGGCACAGATGTTGACGACTGGACTGGTACGAAAAGCACCAGTAGCCAGTTGTATGCCAGCATGGTGGACACTATCCAGCATCTTTAACGCCGAGGGTCTCGCCGATCCATAAACGAAACTGCCGTAGTCTAGTTTAGATCTTACCAAGGCCCTATACAGGCGCATCCAGGTTTCCCTATCAGCACCCCAGGACCAACCGCTAACCACTTTGAGCAGGTTTAGTGCTTTTATACACCTCGCTTTCAGGTCTTTGATGTGAGGGATCCAAGTTAATTTAAAATCAAATAAAAGTCCCAGAAACCTTACGGTCTCTGAGACTGGTAAAACAATTTGGTTCATTAAAATACTGGGGGCTGGTTGTATTCCACGTAATCTGTGGAAGTGGACAACCGTCGTTTTGGCTGCAGAGAAGCGAAAGCCATTTCGCGATGCCTACGACCACAGATTGTTTACAGAGAGTTGTATCTGCCGCTCAGCCCTGTGGAGACTCGACGAACTGCAATAAATTGCGTAGTCATCCACAAAAAGGCATGAACGGACAGGTAGCCGCACGTTGTCCACAATGCCATTTATTGCGATGGCGAACAACGTACAGCTCTGAGTACTGACCTGAGGCACCCTATTTTCTTGAATAAAATCATCGGATAAGGTGTTGTTTAACATTACCCGGAAGTGTCTATCTGACATAAAATTAGATATAAAAACAGGGAGGTTCCCTCGAAACCCCCAATTAAAAAGAGTTTTCAAAATGCCATACCGCCAGTTGGTGTCGTACGCTTTCTCCAGATCGAAAAAAACAGCCAGAAGGTGTTGCTTATGGAGAAAAGCGTCACGAACAGCCGTCTCTAGACGGACAAGATGATCCACCGTAGATCGGTTCCGGCGAAAACCACATTGAATATTAGATAGCAGATTGCGGGATTCTAAATACCATATAAATCTTTTATTAATTATTTTTTCCTATATTTTACATACACAACTAGTTAGAGCTATCGGTCGGTAACTAGTTGGTTCAAGTTTATCTTTGCCATTTTTATATATAGGGATAACGATTGCTTGCCTCCACAGTGATGGGAACTGATGAGATTCCCAGACACTATTGAAGAGGTCCAGCAGATATGCGTGTCCGGCAGGGGGCAGCTGCCGCACCATTTCATAATGGATATCATCTGGACCGGAAGCTGTGTTGCCCGCCTAGGAGAGGGCATAGGTCAGTTCATCTTGCGTAAAAGGGGAGTTACAGCCCTTTCACACGTTCAGGTTTCTCCGGACCGGTTTAAAACCTGAAGAAAAAAGTGGCATCAGGTTTGTATCAGGTTTTCATCAGGTCCGGTTTTAACGTGTGTTTTCTTCCCAAGCTCTGAGCGAGCTCTCAGTCTGATTTTGAAAATGGATCGCGGTAGTATTATTGCCATGTGGTACCTTCGTAGGAGACGAAATAAAAAAAAGACAAAACATGACAATTTGGGTACATCCATTGCTCCAAAAGCGTGACGAACCTGGTGTTTTTGCAACTCTTTATGAGGAACTCATGAGTGATGACAAAAAGTTTTTTAATTTTTTCCAAATGTCACTTTCATCTATAAAAGAATTACATGAAAAATTACAGCCAATCCTTCAGCGTCAGAACACAAAAGTGAGGAACTGCATCCAACCTAAAGAAATGATTGCGGTAGCTATCAGGTAAGAAAAAAAGTGTAGGTACTGCATCTATTTATTCTTCCAAATATCTTATGTTTTTTATATACATTTTGCTATCTCATAAACATTAGCTTAATATTCTTTATTTAATAGACCCCTATGTATTAAGTATATTTTGGAAGAACTAGTGCATTGAAGACTCTTTTATACTGGTATGGTATTCTATTAGAGGTTTTAGTCTAGTTAATCTAAGATATTACAAAAATATGCAAATAATAAAAATACGGAAAATTAAAATATGAGCATAATAAAAGCGAAATGAGCTATGTAAAATCTACTTCTATAATGTGAGATTCCATTGGGGAGGTCACGTTTGAGGAGGAGGGAGAGGACAAACACTGATAGCTTTGAGTTGCTTTGGACAAAGGTTCAAGGGGTTGATGGGATTTTTGAGGAAGGAATAAAGTGAATGACTCGGTCCTAGGATACTGCTGAGTGGGATATTGGTAGAACTGTTGGGGTGGAGGTGTCTGCTGATAAGGTGTGGAGTTATGAATGAACGGATGTAGTGAAATGTTAGTCTGGGAAGAAGAAGGAAAGTATGGATTTGCTCTTTTGTTTTTAATGCCTTTGATCAATTGTAGCACTCCCACTTGAAAGTCAATTGTTTCTTCTTCATTAAAATCTTTAATTGCAGGCAAAGTACCTTTAAAAAATGATAAATGATGATTTTCATTTTCCTCGAGAGCCTTGAGAATTTTCTCGTCCAGCTCATCAACTCTCCTTCTTTTCCTGGATTGAGTGTGGGAGGTGGTAGTGGTGGAGAATGATCTCTGCGCAGCAGGAGGATCTTCCGTGATTCCGCCTACTTTACCCTCTGTATTTAATAGAGGGATAGAATCTTTGGTTTGTCATTCAGCAAATATCTTTTTAAGGAAAAGTAATTGTTCGTAATAAATATATTTTTTCATTACTCAAGCACTTGAGCCTGATCCCTTTTTTCTTAGTTGATTCAAATATTTTCGAAAAGAGTCTCTGATGTTGCTCCATTTTTTGATAACTTCTTTCCCTGAAAAAAAAAAGGCGGGATTAATGCTTCTAAAAACAACAAGCTTTAGGCAATACTAAGGTTTCTGAAATATTTTGAATTTAATTGAGAAATTATTAGATACCATGCATTAGAAATAGTAATGTAAATGTTTTGATCAATCATATCATTAAGTAAAAATGTAACAAAGCAATTAACGATGTAAATATTAACTTTTTTCTTTCAGGTATTTCGCTAGTGGCTGTATCTTCACTGATTTGCATTATACATTTCGTATGGGAATATCTACAATAAGTTGTGCTGTGAGATTAGTTTGTAAAGCCATCACAGTTTTACAAGAAGAGTGTATTCCCGTACCCTCAAAAGAGATGTTGGAAAATATTGCATGTGGATTTGAAAAGAAAGCAAATTTCCCACATTGTATCGGAGCCGTTGATGGGAAACACATCAGGGTAATCAAACCTTCCAAAAGTGGTTCGTTGTATTTTAATTATAAAAATTACTTTTCTGTGGTCCTAATGGCAGTAGTGGACACAAACTATAAATTTGTGTATGTTAATGTTGGGTCATATGGTAAAGACTGTGACTCAAGTATCTTTGGACGGTGTAATTTGTGGAGAAGCATTTTGGACACTTCTCTAGAACTTCCTTCTGAAAAACCTTTACCTGGCATGGAAAACATTGATATTCCATACTTTTTACTGAGTGATGAGGGATTTGCTCTACACCAGCACTTACTTTGTCCTTTTGGGGGGAAACTACTTGATTTGAAGAAAAGAGTTTCTAACTACAGACATTGCAGAGGGAGAAGGTATGTAGAATGTGCCTTTGGTATATTGAGCAACAAGTGGCGTATATTTCATCGGCCACTAAATGTTGAGATTGATTTTGCAGTGGACATTGTGAAAGCGTGTACTATATTTCACAATTTTGTTCGAGATAGAGATGGAGTAAAATTTGAAGACACATTGAAAGTAAGTGGTTTGGAAGAGCTATTGTCTCAGCAATCAGTTCGAGGAGGAATGGCAGCAAATAATGTTAGAAGTGTACTTGCAGACTACTTTTTAACAGAACATGGATCTGTTCCTTGGCAAATGAACAAAATATAAACATGTAGGGTCAGAAAAACTTAATTATAGTGCAATTTATTTAAATAAAGGTATACTAGCTATGTAAACTTAGTTTTTGTTGAAAAGATAGTTGACTTAGCGTTTTAAATGTCAGGGTGATGCATTAAAGTGTTAAAAAATATCTTGGAAACAACGCATTTTAAATAGAACTGTTCCGTCAAAAATTGTTTGGTTTTAAGAGGTAAGTCACTTTTTTTGTGTGAATGTATTATTATTATTAGCACCGCGTCTTACTACCCGTTCGGGGTGAATGTATTCAAACTCATTTCAAGGTCAACTCCGTTTTTTTTCAATAGGAACCTATTGTTGTTCTTTAGCACCGCGTTTTACTAACCGTTTGGATTATAAGCCTAAGTACTAATTACGCTAATGGGCTTGGGATGAGGTAGGTGTAATTTAGAGAAAATGCACTCGCATTTTCATGGAAAGAGAGAGAAAGCGCGGGAAACAATTTAAAAAAAAACTTCAGTGCACCTGACCGGGATTGAACCCTGATCTCCCCGTCCTAGGAAATCTAGTCTACTGCGAGAGTAGTACGTTAGACCATGCGTCTACTGAGGCGTGTTTGTTTTTACTGAATCTTATGTTGTACAAAAATACAAGAAACTTTTGCTTGAAACTTTCTTTATGTACAGCTTCTATTTTCATACATACAGTATTTAACAAAACAAACAATGTGTACATTTGGGGGAAGCCAGTATCTGGGAGTGTTTTCATAAAATAATAGTAAAATGCCATCATTTTGAACACATTCAATAAATATAAATGTTGTTGTTACACTTCTATTCATGGTTACACTTTATGGCACCAAATTAATAAAATTCATGTGACTTTGACATTTGTCAACCAAGAACTAAAATCAATATTCATAGTGTTATTATAAAATACTTCTGATCAAAGACACTTAGTTTTGTTAAATATCTTTGAAAAATGGTAGCTGTACAAAATGTTTCAGACTAAACTGTCACAAAAGTTGTTTATTTCTTTGCATAGATGCCGTAATAAAATAATAATTTGCTAATTTAAAAAAAAGGTGACTTTGAAATGACATTAAATATCTATAGGCCTACCAATTAAAAAAACACAATTTCTTTAAAAATGGCTGTTTACAAAAAACATTCGTAACACTTCAATTCCCCAGCTTATATGTAGAGTATAAGTTATATATGCACATTTTTTAAAGAATGTTTCTATGTAATTAAAATAATGTACTTACCAAAGGCTGTTTTCTCTCGGTCAGATAACAATTCAAAATCTTCTCGGAGGACACAGCAGACATCCTTCCACCCCGTGTTTGTTTTAACCCTGTCCTTGTAATCATCATTTGATTTGTCCCAGAGGCATGGTCGACTCTCAACAGACGATATCAAGAGTTCTATGTCAATATTCATTGTTAATGACACTACTCAAAACACTGGACAAGACAACAAGACACAACACAATGTTTGATTGATAATCCAGTCACTAGGGGAACTGAACCGGTCAGGGAAAAACCTGATAGTGTGAAAGCGCGCATTACAAACTACACCCCACCACCACTCCATCCGGCGTCAGGGAACCTGACAGCCCAGTTGATTGTCCGGTTACAATCAGGGGCTGGGCTGGAACCTGATAGTGTGAAAGGTCCCAATTACTTCAATGCACTACCACTCTTCAGGTTTCCATCAGGTCCGGAACCTGACCGGCGAAACCTGAACGTGTGAAAGGGCTGTTATAGTCCTCCCCTTGACTTTGGACAAAATCAATAGTACGGCGCTCGATGCTCCTCTTATGCACCGCGAACTTGTTAGAATAGCTCGCAGTGCTAGAAATAGAGGCAAACATCGAGCCCAATACATTGGCGACCTCCATAGAGGAGGAGACAAGTGAACCGTTAGACATGAGTGCAAGTATATTAATGGTATTTTTGCTACTACGTACTTTACGAATATGGTCCCAAACCTTAGTTGTGGGAGTGGAAATAGTAAGGGTAGAAATAAACTTTCTCCAAGACTCTCTTCTGCTTTCTCGAATTATACGTCGAGCTCTAGCACGTTGAATCCGGAATGACTCCAGATTCTCTGAAGTAGGACGTTGATTAAAGAGACGTAGGGCCCTTCGACGGTTAGAAATAGCTAACCGACAATCCTCATTCCACTAGGGAACAGGACGGTGGCGCGGATTTGGCGAGGATTTAGGGATGGATTCCCTCGCCGCCGCGATGACCGTCGAAGTAAATTGCCCAGCCTTAACATCGACGTCAGGAGAATGGGGTTCGTCGAATACGGCGAGCTCGCGGAATTTATCCCAGTTAGCACGTTTAAGAACCCATTGGGGTGACCGTGCTGTACTGGGTGGGTCTTGAAGTTGTGAAAGCAGATTGGGATAGTGATCGCTGCCACATAGGTCCGAGTGAACCTCCCAAAGGAAGTGAGCAGCGATCCCGGGGCTACATAGAGTTTGGTCGATGGCAAAGAATACACCATTAAAGGTGGAGAAGTGTGTTTGGGTCCCGGTGTTCATTAACACCAGGTTTCCCGAGACAAGAATATCCTCTACCATCCTCCCTCGGGCGTCTGTAAAATTATACCCCCACACCAGGTTATGAGCGTTAAAATCCCCCAAGATGATATAGGGGGAGGGAAGTTGTATTAAGAGGGCCTCTAGACTCCTCTTTGAAACGCGTTCACCTGGTGGGAGGTAGATGCAGCATACTGTCACTTCCAGAGTAAGGGAGATTCGGACAGCGATCACTTGGAGATCAGAAACTATATTAATATTTTTATGGTATATATTGCTTCGTGCGAGTATAGCCACACCTCCACTAGCCCGATCAAATAATGGCTTGTCGGTACGATATACATCGTACCTACGAAGCATCGGGTTATCAGTTGGGCGGAAGTGGGTCTCCTGCAAACACAAGATGGAAGGATGCAGGGAAGAAATCAGTTGTCTAATTTCCTCTACACGAGCATAAAAACCCCTACAGTTCCATTGTAGTAGCGACATTATTTGTTAATATAAAGTTTAGTTATCCTCGCAATCCATAACATTATCTCTTAAAAATAAAAATTGGTTGAGGACCTTTTTGGGTCCTCTTGCCTTTCCCAGTCTCTCCTGGACCTCTCGCTTCAGGAGAGGTTTTGATTTTTCCTTAAGAGACTGGGTCGGTGGGTCCTTGCGCGAAAGCTTAGTCAAGGCCTTCGACGCTTTGTTTAATGTACTTTTGTCGGTGGTCCCTCGCTGGTCCTTCTTTAAGGCACCAGTGGGAATCACCTTTGCGGCCTCACCTGTTCCACCACTCAACCCAATCTCCGGTGTCCCAGAGGTGGAATCGAGCGGCTCAACAAAGGCCGCACGTAATTTTGGGCCCCGAGGTGGGCTCGGGGGGTTCCCCGAGGAGAGACCCTCGGGGGTATGGGTGGGGGAGGCGATTTCTGTGACTGTATCGTCTTTTTTAAAACTTTCTCCACCAACTCAGTTGGCGGGTTATGACTATTATTGTCTCGAGGTAGAGACCAATGGCACAGGTCGCGTGGATGGCTTTGAAAGATTAACTGCGCAGTGGCAGTTATGACAATTAATGTTCTGGCTTACAATCTGACTGTATGATGTTTGAAATATCGAAGCTTGACTGGATACATATTCTTTACGCGCCTGGGCATAAGGGATCTTCTTTTCTGTTTGAATCTCCAGGACTTTTTTCTCTGCCTTCCAATTCGGACAGGCCCGAGACCAAGCAGAGTGCGGGCATTTGCAGTTAACGCAGAGTTTAGGAGACTCACACGGTGTATCTTGAGCCTCCTGACCGTAATCAGCACAGGTTGGCTTACCACGGCATCGCAGCTTTGTATGCCCAAATTCCTGACACTGAAAACAGCGCCGGGGGTTAGGGACATACGGCCGGACCCTGAGCACGTGGAAGCCTGCTCGGACCTCCTTTGGAAGGGTAGGAGTCGCAAAGGTTAGAATATATGAATCCGTCTTTTTCTCATTTCCGTTCTTTTTAATGATAATGTGGTATACTTCGGTTACATGCTGGGGGGCGAGCTCCTCACAGATCTTCCCAACGCTCACACAGTCGAGGTCATAGCAAGTGACCACTCCCCTGCAAACATTGAGGAACCTGTGAGGCTCAACCTTTACCTTCAACCGGCTCGTGTTGCTCAACGGTATTTCATTAATAGCCATTATACTTTTTTATTGAACATCTGTCGTTGTTTGGATCATTATAGTGCCATCGCGCAGCTTTCTAATTGAAACATTAGATTTTGCTGCAACATTTATCACTCTTTCGAGGATAAATGGGCTGACACGCTTGAGGTTTTCATCGTTCTCCACTCGAGACATTACTAAGAAGCGGAGCTGAGGCCTCAACACTTACTGAATATTTGATATTGGGCTCAACGGTCTTTCTCGTTTACGCCTCTTATCAGCATTACGGCCCTGTGAAGGGCCGGGCAGTGAGGTGTCAGCAGAAATAGGCAGTACGGTGCCAGCGGTGACAAGGTGATCGGCCATGCCATATTTGGGGACAACCTACACAGTACTCGGATCGTAGACCCAGGGTGATCCATGTTGGTTCTACCACATATGGCCCTGTTAACTGTCCCGACGAGAGGCCCCATACGACGCTAGACATGACAACCTTCGCATAGGGCATCACCGAGAGAGAGGTCATCGCAGCAAGTGGGTGTAGGAAAGTGCCAATTTTACGTCCGGGCCCTCGTGAACGCAACCAGTCTTTTTTCAAAGTAGGGTACCCGGTTATTGTCATCCTTAAGGCCCTTCTACTAAGATATTACAACCGGCGCACTTTCACTCAGGAGCTCAAAGCAGTGGTATCCAATAATCGTCCAAGGAAAGCCGTGTAAGATGCCAGGGTCGTCAACGGAGGGGCCAAAAGTCTCTGTGCAGGACTGAACGGCAGGGGAAGGGAAGAAAAAGGTAAGAAGAGAGAAAGTAAAGGGAGAAGAATGGAAAAAAAAAGAGTGAAAGGGAAGGAAGAAAAAAGGAGGTGAAAGGAAATATTTAGGATAGGTTTTTCCTGCACGAGGTACGTCCTGCACAGAAGCCTCCCCTTTTAGTCGCCTCTTACGACAAGCAGGGGTTACTGCGGGACTATTCTAAACACCGTCCCGCAGGGGGCACAAAGCTTCTAAATTTGGCTAAGGCGAACTATGGATATACCTGTGAAGCGCTGTTCAGAATGTACAAAGGAATGATCGAGCCAATCCTGACCTATGGTTGTGAGATATGGTGTCCAAAAAATATTGAGAAAACATATAAAAAGGGTTTATATTTTTACTGCACCTGACACAAATTAAACTTTGTAGCAAACGACTTAAATAATGATCCTGAGATCCGCAACTGAATTTTAGCTGTAAAAGATACGATAATTTTTTTCAGGGAATCAGTTTTGCGTCAAAAATATGCACCGAAAATACCATTGCTGTGTGAAATAAGGTGGTCTCATGAATACAAAAGTATTTAGACGTTTAAGAAGCATTTTGTCGAAATTGTCGACGGTTTGGAAAAGCTTTCTCAGGAAGTGAATTCTGGGACAAGTAAAGTAGCTTTTCAGTTGCTATCCGCAGTTGGGCAAACTACATTTATATTGGCTTTATGTATTATAGACCAGTACAATTCCCCGCTGCAACCGGTCGCAAACACATTGCAGTTTAAAACCCTGGACGTAATTAAATGTGCAGAGCACGTTCAAACCATAACAACTGCAGTTGGAGAACAAAGGCATTCTGCAGAAGAAGGGAGTGAAGAATTATTAAAATCAGCTAATCAAATTGCTAAGGCTTTGAACCTAGAGCTGCGTATTCCAAGAACAGTAAGTCGCCAACAATATAGGACAAATCATCCAGCTAGTTCGTTAAGCGAGTATTTTCGTCGCTCGCTATACGTGCCCTATTTGGATTCGTTATCATCCTCATTAGAGGCGAGGTTCGGCTAAGATCAATCACCAGCGTTTGCTCTTTCATTGTTACACCCTGCTCAGATAATAAAAATTACAGCTCAAAATTAGAATAATGTATGGAGGAAGTATCCAAATTTTATTATTTAGAAGGGATCATATCAGAAGCCGAACTGTGCCGCACTTTTTGGATAAACAAGCAGGAGAACTTTGTAACTTTGAAGATAACAGAATAATCCAACAAGCATAATCTTTTTATCCAAAGGTGAAAACAGCACTAGAAATTTTACTGGCAATGCCTTATTCCACGGCTACAATTGAAAGGTACACTCAGTACACTCAGTACACTCAGACGTGTAAAAACATGGCTGAGATCAACAATGATCGAAGACAGGTTAAATGGGCTTTGTATGCTCAGTGTACATAAAAAACTTGTAAATAGTATGGGCAATTTTTTCACGGGAGACGTCATAAACCGTTTTGCTGAATATCCCCGAAAATTACTTTTAAAATAGATGTCTAACTAAACAATTTAAATTAAATAAATGGATATTTATATTTATGTTTATTTCTTTGACTACTTATAAAGCACCTAATGTTTCGTGTAGGTGTCTTCGCGTAGTGTGCAAGACAAAACAAGCGCGGGGGACCCGGCTTAATAAATTTTTTATTTCCCCCCCCCACCTTGCCACCGTGGGCCAAAAGCTGGGTACGTCCATAAATAGAATGTATATTTGTGGGTAAATAATTTATAAAGCTAGATTGGAATTTCGGCCCCTCAGGATTCTCGCGGACCAAAAGTTAGGAACCACCTTAGAACATTTGGCCAACGAAGCCGGCCTCTTCACTCATCACTGTGCAGTTCATCAAGCTTCTCCCTCCCCCCCTCCCCTCCTCCCCCAACACATAGCAAGAATTCTGAGAAGAGTCTCCCAAATCCCAATGTTTGACAACACTAATCTTGTCACCCTTATGTTTCATAGTATTAAAACTACTTGGTAAACTTGCGACCTTGTCCTGACTTTCTCTTGGGTCTTTTGGTTAAGTTGTTACCAACCCTTAACAAATCCCTTCCCACAACACACAACAAAAAATAGCCCATTTGGTTCTTAGTGGTAATAGAATCAAAAATCCAGAGCTATGGATCAAGAAGTGGTGGAAATTCCAGGTGTGTGTGTGGCGGAACACTACATACGAATGGAGATGGTTTCTTTTATAAAGTGCATGAAAAAAACCACAGATATTTTTAATTTAAAGTGCCGTATTTCAAACTGTATCGGAAAAGGTACATTCCGTAGTGTGGATTCTCGAACGGTTATACCATTGCCCTTGCCACGCTCTCTACACTGTCAACAGGAACCAGACTTTCCGCGAAAAGAAAATGCAAAGGTGCAAAGAAGAAAACACCTAACTTAGTGTTATATTTAATGAAGAGTGCAACAGGTAAGTATATTATAATGACTTAATATATTTTGTTTTTACGAAATTTTCTGAAATAATTTTGTAGCTATGCTATGGGCACATTATATAACATAAGGACGGTTTCATCAAGTAGTAGAAATAGTGCAAAGGCAAAAGCAGAAATTAAACGAGAAAAATACAATATATTCATTTGTGTGATAATATATTTTTTAAAAACGTATTTTAATTGCGTGCTATGCGGATAATTTTCCACATGTCCGTCCCTGGCCACGGATCCGTAACGGTTAGATGGATTTTGTTCAAACTTGATAGAAAGATAATTTACGACAATATCCCTGGATTTTTTAAAAATATTATATTTTGACCCTAGCCTTCAAATTAAGGATCGTTTACTGAAGAGCGATTTTATTAACTAGAAATTTTTTTTGTTTAAAATTCACATATAGGATTTATCTTAGATAATAAAAAACACTGTATAATTGTTTTTTGTGCAAAAATTCGTTAAAAGGTCAGTTTAATAATGGCATTTCTTTTTAAAATTGAAATATTTCGAAAATGGCTTTAACGATTTTGTTTAAAATGTATATTTGGGAATTGTGTGGCATCACAAATAACACTATACTTATTTTTTGGGTGAAATTAGTTTATGGTAAGTTTATTATTATTATTATTATTATTATTATTATTATTATTATTATTATTATTAGGCCCATCGACACAATGAGGTCATTAGGGCCATGACATTTAAAAATACAGTAAAATCCCCACGGGGAGAAAAAAACATGGATATACACCTAAATTTTAGTGATACACCTGCTAATAAAAAACCACAGGTGTATGGACTAAATTAAAAATACAGAACAAACATTTTAAAATATATAGTTTGTAAAAAGACAAAACAAATATATTAAAATATAAAATGATAAAAACAAATAAAACAGACATGTTAAAGCATACTAAAAGACGTGTTAAAAAGACAAAACAACATATTAAAGTACACTAAAAATGTTAAAGATACTCTCAATATGAGAAAAAATCCAAATGAGCCACTTTATAAAAGTAACTCAGATGACATTAAAAAGATCCGCCTGGCGTATAAAACGGAGTAAACAAATAACTCCATCGGCGCTATCGCGTAGTAAAAAACGTAAGTCACCTTTAAAATCAAGAGCAAGGCGGATAGGGGCATATTTACGATCCTCCACCAAAATGTGGTACACACTAAGGGGAGCATCGCAAAATTCACACACTGAAGGTGGATCCCCTCTCAATAAAAATCCGTGGGTTAGTAATGTATGCCCGACGCGGAGTCTCGTCACGATGACCTCCTCTCTTCTAGACTTTCGTATAGAAGAGGGCCATCGCGACACACCGTCATTGATGGACCGCAGCTTGTTCTGAGCAGGGGTCGAAACCCACTGCTCGTGCCAGGTGCGTAAGACCCCACGCCGAACAATACCCTTTAGATCTAAAAAACATGACACCCAGACTCGCCTCCGGAGGCAGGCGTGCTGCCTCCTTGGCCGCCTGGTCAGCAAGTTCATTTCCTGAAAGACCAGCATGACCAGGAATCCAGCAAAAGGCAAGCCGGGTACCTAGTATTATTATTATTATTATTATGGTTTAGAGGCCCATCGACACAATGAGGTCATTAGGGCCTTGACATTTAAAAACACAGTAAAATCTCCATTAGGGAGAGACACATCACATAGTCCACCTGTTAGAATAAACAGGTGGAAACATAAAATATAAAACAATATACAATATTAAAATTTGTATATCAATTAAAAACAGATATTCTCAATATGAGAAAAAGCCCATTTGAGACACTACATAGGAGCGCTCAAATGGGCAATTAGATTAAAAGAAGTGATACACCTGCTAAAATAAAACCACAGGTGTATACACTACGTTAAAATTACAAAACAAACATATTAAAATATAACACATTACAATCATAAAACATGTTAAAATAATACGTTAAAAAGACCAAACAAACACATTAAAATGTACTAAAATGTTAAAAAGTTCTCAATATGAGATAAATCCAGATGAGTCACTTTATAAAAGTGACTCAAATGGCATTAAAAAGATCCGCATGGCGTATAAAACGGAGTAAACAAATAACTCCATCCATGCTATCACGTAATAAAAACGTAGGTCACCTTTAAAATCAAAAGCCAGGCGGATAGGGGCATATTTACGACACTCCACCAAAATGTGGTACACACTAAGGGGAGCATCGCAAAACTCACACACTGGAGGTGGATCCCCTCTCAATAAAAATCCGTGGGTTAGTAATGTATGCCCGACGCGGAGTCTCGTCACGATGACCTCCTCTCTTCTACACTTTCGTATAGAAGAGGGCCATCGCGACACACCGTCCCTGATGGACCGCAGCTTGTTCTGAGCAGGGGTCGAGACCCACTGCTCGTGCCAGGTGCGTAAGACCCCACGCCGAACATAACCCTTTAGATCTAAAAACATGACACCCAGACTCGCCTCCGGAAGCAGGCGTGCTGCCTCCTTGGCCGCCTGGTCAGCAAGTTCATTTTCTGAAAGACCAGCGTGACCAGGAATCCAGCAAAAGGCGAGCCGGGTGTTTAATGAATCAATTTTTAAAATTTGCTCATGTATTATCTGCACGAGGGGATTCCAGGAGTAGAGAGTGGACAATGCCAACAGAGCACTCATGGAATCCCTGCAGATGAGCACAGAACGGTGACACGATAAATAAAACACAGAGATTTAAAAATGGCGTATAATTTAGCCGTAAAAACACTGGATTCACCAGGTAAACCAAACTAAAAATGGTTTCCCTCCACAACAAATGCGCATCCAACGGAGGCGCCATCTGTATAGATGCGCTTAAAGCCCTGAAAGCGAGTGGAGAGGAGCTCATAAAAGGTCCTCTCATATATAATCGGTGGGGTGGTCGCTATCAGCACCCCAGGACCGACGGCTAACCACTTTGAGAAGGTGGAGTGATTTTATACACCTCGCTTTCAGGTCTTTGATGTGAGGGATCCAAGTTAATTTAAAATCAAATAAAAGTCCCAGAAACCTTACGGTCTCTGAGACTGGTAAAACAATGTGGTTCATTAAAATACTGGGGGCTGGTTGTATTCCACGTAATCTGTGGAAGTGGACAACCGTCGTTTTGGCTGCAGAGAAGCGAAAGTCATTTCGCGATGCCTCTAGGCTCCTCTTTGAAACACGTTCACCTGGTGGGAGGTAGATGCAGCATACGGTCACTTCAATAGGAAGAGAGACTCTGACAGCAATCACTTGGAGATCAGATACAATATTTATAGATTTATGATAGATATTACTACGTGCAAGTATAGCCACGCCTCCGCTAGCCCGATCAAATAATGGCTTGTCGGTACGATATACATCGTACCCATGAAGCATCGGGTTGTCAATTGGGCGTAAGTGGGTCTCCTGCAAACACGAGATGGAAGGATGCAGAGAAGAAATTAGTAGTTTAATTTCCTCTACACGAGCAAAGAAACCCCTACAATTCCATTGTAGTAGCGACATTATTTATCAATATAAAGTTTAATTATCCTCGCAATCCATAATGTTATCTTTTAAATATAAAAATTGATTGTTTCCCTTTTTGGGCCCTCCTGCTTTTCCCAGTCTCTCCTGGACCTCCCGCTTCAGGAGAGGTTTTGATTTGTCCTGGAGAGATAGGGTTGGTGAATCCTTGCGCGAGGGCTTTGTTAAAGCCTTATACGCTTTCTTCACAATAATTTTCTCGGCGATCCCTCGCTGGTCCTTCCTCAAGGTAATAGTGGGATTCGCCTTTGCGTTCTCGCCTGTACATCCGCACATCCTTACCTCCGAAGTTACAGAGGAGAGATTGAGCGGCTCGACAACAGCCGCACTTAATTTTGGGCCCCAAGGTGGGCTCGGGGGGGGTTCCCCGAGGAGGGCTCGGGGGGTTTCCTCGAGGAGGAATCGGGGGTGATCCCCGAGGAGGGATCGGGGGTGATCTCCAAGGCGAGCTCGGTAGGGTGCCCCGAGGAGGAGACCTCGGGGGAATAGGTGGTGGAGACGATCTCATTGGAGGCGTCACCACCTGCAAAAATCTTGGCACTTGTTGGCCTGGAGTTTCTCGAGTAGTGACGAGAGGCACAGGTCGGGAAGATGGCTTTGAAACGTTGACTGCGCAGTGGCAGTTGGGACAATTTATAATTTAGCTGACTATCTGACGTTTGAAATACCGGAGCTTGCTTGGATAAGTATTCTTTGCGGGCCTGGGCATATGAAATCTTCTTTTCAGTTTGAATCTACAGGACTTTTTTCTCCACCTTCCATTTCGGACAGGCCCGAGACCAGGTGGAATGCGGACCCATGCAGTTCACGCAGAGCTTAGGAGACTCACACGGTGTGTCGTGAGCCTCTTTACCGCAATCCGCACAGGTTGGCTTTCCACGGCATCTCAGCTTCGTATGCCCAAATTCCTGGCACTGAAAACAGCGCCGAGGATTGGGGACATACGGCCGGACCCTAAGCACGTGGAAACCTGCTCGAACCTCCTTTGGAAGGGTAGAAGTCGCAAATGTAAGGATATAGGTATCCGTCTTTTTTTCTTGGCCATTCTTTTTTGTCACTATTCTGTAAACTTCGGTAACATGTTGAGGTGCAAGCTCATCACAGATCTCCTCAATGCTCACGCAGTCGAGGTTATAGCAAGTGACCACTCCCTTGCAAACATTGAGGAACCTGTGTGGCTCCACCTTTACCTTTAAATGGGCTGAATTGCTCAACGGTATCTCAGTTATTCACATTACGTTTACAGTCTGGACGTCATTTATGGTCTGGATCATCACCGTGCCATCTCGCAGTTTTCTTATAGAGACCTCTGACTTTGCAGCACCATTTATCACTCTTTCGAGGATAAATGGGCTGGCACGTTTCAGAGTCTCACCGTCATCGACTCTAGACATTACCAGGAAGCGGGGCTGGGGCCTCACCACTTCCTGGTTTTCTATTATTACAGGGCTGGACGGCCTTACCCGTTTCCGCCTTTTTTCAGTATTACGGCCCTGTGAGGGGCCGGGAAGTGAGTTGCCAGCGTGGTTTGGCAGTACGGTGCCAGCGGACAGTGAGTTGTCAGCAGCGACAAAAGAAGTGGCCCTGCCATTTTTGGGGACAACCTACACAGTACTCGGATCGTAGACCCAGGGTGATCCATGTTGGTACTACCACATATGGCCCTGTTAACTGTCCCGACGAGAGGCCCTATACGACGCTAGACATGACAACCTTCACATAGGGCATCGCCGAGAGAGAGGTCGTCGCAGCAAGTGGGTGTAGGAAAGTGCCAATTTTACGTCCGGGCCCTCGTGAACGCAACCAGTCTTTTCTCAAAGTAGGGTAACCGGTTATTGTCATCCCTAGGCCCTTCTACTATGATTTTACAACCGGCGCACTTTCACTCAGGAGCTCAAGGCAGTGGTATTCAATAATCGTCCAAGGAAAGTCGTGTCACTCAGGAGCTCAAGGCAGTGGTATCCAATAATCGTCCAAGGAAAGTCGTGTTAGATGCCAAGGTCGTCAACGGAGGGCCAAAAGTCTCTGTGCAGGGCTGAACGGTAGGGGAAGGGAAGAAAGAGGTAAGGAGAGAGAAAGAGAAGGGAGAAGAATGAAATAAGGGGGTGAAAGGGAAGGAAGAAAAAAGGAGGTGAAAGGAAAGATTTAGTATAGGTTTTCCTGCACGAGATACGTCCTGCACAGAAGCCTCCCCTTTTAGTCGCCTCTTACGAAAAGCAGGGGTTACTGCAGGAATATCCTAAACCCCGTCCCGCAGGGGGAAACAATATATATCCAAATATAAGTTTCACAATATTACGATTTTACAAAAGAGTTAATTTACAAGTGCCCATAAACCTATAAATAACTATACATTACAAAAGAGTTAATTTATAAGCTCCCATAAACCTATAAATAACTATACATGCGAGCTCTATCTAGTTTTACCTAAGTAAAAAATCTATGGTGTATATATAAGCGAACTTAATAACATTACCCAAGATACGTATACTTATTCCTTAGGAACTAGCTTTAAGTGGCTCACATGAGCTCTGTGTATATCGGTGGGGTCTGTCTGTAATTTCAACCTCATCGATACCGGTGTTACGAAAGACTCGACTGACCAGGTTCCACTCCATCTGGGAGAGAGCTTGGCAGTAATTTTATCAATGGTGGAGCTCTGAGTGAAACATCTACACATAGCCTGGTCCACAACTACAATGTTTACGGGACGACCACGGTTGTAGGTTTCAGCAACTCTCTTCTGAGACCTTTTCAAATTTTGAAAGGCTGCCAAACACCTTTCAGAATAAGAAGGGTCATTTGGAGTTCCTATCAGAGGATCAATATCCTAGACAGCCAACAGAGGGTGGTTCGGATCCCTACCAAGCAATACAGATGCAGGTGAAGCACCGATCGACTCGTGCATGGCAGAATTAAATGCCAGATTAAAAAAATTCAAATCACGACTCGTTGTGCTAGATCAGCGGTTCCCAACCGGGGGTACGCGAGAGGGCATAAGGGGGTACGCGAAAATAAAACGGTAATGGCGGCCACCAGCTAAAAAAAGACCAAAGGAATTTAGAAAGATGAAAAAGAATTTTAAAAAGTAGGTAGAGGTTTTTAATAATAATGTCAGTTGTAATATTGGCCCTCCTATCAATAAAATCTTCGATGAAATAGGGGTTAAATCCACTGGAAGGATCGACCCTCCCTCCTCCTGCCCGCACCCAACCCCTCACCTACATCCCTTCGCTCAGGATTGGCTCTCTACTTCCTCGCGGCTCACCCTTCCTTGGTGTTTTAGATTTGATTGTTGACGCGTGCCGGGCTGTGCATAAAAACAAAGAATTAATTAATTCGTGTTGTGTTTAAATTTTGTTGTTCTTTGTATTGAGTCGTGAGCGTATTATTCCTACAATCCTACTTCAATTTTTCTACCAACCACTTACTATTCACGTGATTTACGCTTTTGGATTAGTGGCTAAAAACTGGATCTGTGCGGAAGCGGAAGTTGACTGAAACCCCAACTGAAGTACCGTGCACATCATCTGACACTGATTGGACCAACAAAACGACACAACAGATACAAGATCCAGTGCCAGAGCAGGTGAGTAGACAAACTGCAGTTTCTTCTTCTTCAGAGGGAATAATAAACAAGAAAAGAAGGTACTTGGACAGATACATTAATTACGAGTTTTTATGAATAGGAGAAGAGGACTGCCCCAAGCCCTTCTGTGTTTTATGTAGGGAAGTATTAAGCAACGGTTCAATGAAGCCTTCTTTGCTCACACGGCATTTACGTACCAAACATCTCGAGCACAGAGATAAAGATGCCACGTTTTTTCAACGGTTGAAACTTCAGAGTTCTGTAAAGGTGAAAACATATTTTGAATCTGCCAAAAGTGATTGTGTCAAAGCTACCGAGGCCTCCTACTACATTAGCTATCGTATTGCGAGACAAGGTAAAAACCACACCGTTGGTGAAAATTTAATTTCACCGAGCCTCAAAGATGCTGTCAGATGCATGCTTGGAGAGGAAGGTGCTAATAAAATAAGTTTAATACCTTTCTCAAATAACACGGTGTCTCGAAGAATACGGGACATGTCGGACGATGTTGAGAGCACAGTCATAAGTCACGTCAAAGATTGTGCATTTTTTTCTATCCAAGTCGACGAAATTACCGACGTTGCGCATATATTCTGTGCTACTTGTAATTGCTAAGTACTTTAAAGAATTATAATTCGAAAAAATCTCCTTATTTGTCCCCCATTGAAGGGTCGTACGTCTGGTAAAGACGTATTTGAAGCAAGTGATCACTATTTCTTTGAAAAAGGAATTCAATGGTCCAAATGCGTTGGGCTCATCAGAGATGGAGCAAAATCCATGGAAGGTTGCTACTCAGGCCTTCGTGCACGCGTGGCAAAAGTCGCCCCCAAAATGAAATGGATGCACTGCTGTATTCACAGACAGAGCCTCGCATCGAAACCTTTCCCTCCAGATTTGCAAAACGTTCTTGATGAAGCGGTCAAAGTTATCAACTTTACCAAGGCGAATCCTACCCACTCCAGGTTGTTTAAATAACGTTGTGTAGACATGGACATCCTTCACAACATTTTGCTTTGGCACACTGAAGCTAGGTGATTGTCCCGGGGTAAAGTCCTGACTCGGCTGTTCAAACTTCGACATGAGGTAGCCCTTTGTTTTTTTTGAAAGAGCATCCTTTTAAAAATATTGGATCCAGGATTCATGATTTTGAATGGCTACAAAGCCTTGCATACCTGAGTGGCATTTCCCACCAGATTAATAAACTCAATCTTTCACTTCAAAAAAATTGTAACATTTTTCAAGTTGTCGACAAAATTAAATCCATGAAAAAAAAATTGGGGGGTGGGGCAAAGTGCATTAAAAAAGGGCAGCCTGAAGTGTTCGAAACACTTCACAAATTCTTGTCACAGGCCGAGCTAAATTTAACAGTCTGTAATAAGATAATTGAGCACCTGGAAGGATTAAAATCCTCATTTGAAAAATATTTTTCAGAGCAGGAAATGGGTGGTCGGTGGATATCTAATCCTTTCAAAGAATAGTATTATTAGTCCAGTCAACGAAGTAAAAATAGGGGAAATAATTCGTGTAGTCGCAAATTTTTGTACAGTGGTAGGGGGAAGTACCATGAACAACATACTAAAAATCCTGACCGGTGGGGGGTGAGCGGGGGGGTGGGGGAGCGTTTAAGGTCATTCTTCCACGTTATTCTCGTATAACTCGAAAACCGTGATCTCTAACGAAAAGGTGTTCAGGTACAAAATTAAACTACATTAAATTCCCTACAAAAAAGATCCTATTCATTTTTTCTCTAGGATGAAAAGTTTATGAAATGCAGGGGATGGAAAAATCGCGGATTATTAAAAATAGTGTTTTAATGGTATAAAATTAATGTTTAATGTTAAATTAACATAGAACAGAACAACTACATTACTTATTAAAAACAAACATCTTATCTTGAATGTGTAAATCTCAAAAATCAACAAGTGAATCATCATCATCATCATCATCATCATCATCATCATCATCTTGAAGATCAAGTAACGGTGTGGACCCGCCTCGGTGGCGTAGTTGGCTAACGCGCCAGTCGTGTTGAGCTCGACCGCCGAGGACGGGGAGATCGAGGTTCGAATCTCGGTCGGGTGAACTGGGGGTGGTTTTTCCTAAATGGTTTTCCACTCTCCCTCCACGCAAATGCGGGTTCACTTCCTCTAAATTCAACCTTCACCATTCCTAATCCATTAGAGTAATTAGTACTTAAGCGTATAACCCGAACGGGTAGTAAGACGCGGTGCTAAATATTATTATTAAGTAACGGTGCACCATTCGTACACGTACCATGGCAGGCTTTTCGGCATCCACTTCGTCCCCCACACCCGGTAGAACATCGGTAAAAGATGTTGTTCAGTATCGCTTCAGGTGCTACTGGGTATTTGGTTGTTACAGGGGTGAGCGATCCATCCTCCCCTCGGTCGTGGTTAGGGGGTTGTTGAGCCATTGCTGTATCTGTAAGTAAGTAACAAAACCGCTCTAAGTAACAACAAATAGTGTTGTAAAAATCATCAAATAAAAACCGTAAGTCAGTAAAATTAATATAACTTACCTGTAAATAATCTCTAAAATATTGTTGCTGCGCAGCTCCTGTGGTTGGTGGCAGTGAGGCGAGGTTTGGTTTTGGCTTCGTTGATGCGTTTAGGAATGCAGCATACCGGCGTTGATTCAGGTCTTGCTGATCTGCATTCGCTTGGTACATTTCTAAAAACATCTTCTCACCAGCCTGTGCGACCTTGTCTGCTGGTGTCGAGGGGTTAGTAAAAATGTCTGATATTGTCTTCATTTGCCTAGGAATCTTACTGAACATCTTAACCATTTCTCCTTTGCTTTTGCTGTAAATGGCGGAGATGGTGTCACACCCACTAAAGGCATGGAGAAGGAGGATGGTTTCAGCAAAAGGAAGTTGTTGGAGTTGGTTTGTTGAAAACAATTTTGATTCCACCTTGTCCCTGCCAGGCTTCATGCAGTATACGTTACTCCTTGGTCGTGCAAATGCAATGAGTAAAACAATCAAGTCGACATCTTCCCCTATTATTGTGATAGTGGGATGTAGGGCAGCTTTCTCTAACCCACATCTCACTTTAGTGTCATCAGCATCCCCTGTAGCAACTACTGTTTCTATTCCCCTCGCTACCATTTTGTCACTGAGGAGTTGTATAAGCCTGGTTTTGTTATTCTCGTTTGAGAGAAAATGCTTCTGTTGAACAGTGGCATTCATGTTTTCTTTAAAATGAATGTCAACTGAAGTTTTTGTGAGGCCCCTTCTCTTTTGCTCTGCTCGTTTTGTACTGTTGACGTCGCCATAACCATCGAAAACCACAGTACAGTTTTGACCGTTATGTTTGAGTACATAGGCTATGTATTGATCGCAAAGTACAGAAATCTTGGTACCCATATTCCATTTCACGCGGTGAAGGAGGAAGCCTCCATCTAATACATTGGTGCTCGTTCGTAGATCATGAGTTTCATAACTATTCTCTGGAAAAGCATCGTAGAGAGAAGACTTCTTTCCTTTTCTCATTCCCCCTTCATTAAAGAGAGCCAACGGGAATGGAGATAATTCATATTCCATAAGCTGTGCAACATCTTCATCACTCTTTTTTGCAATGGCAGTTCTTTGGAAAATGTTCAGAGGGTCTACAGTCACTGTTTCACCGTTCACTTTTACAGCATTGCTCATACTAGCCAATGACAACACCACATTCTTCTTAGACTGTTTTATGTCACCAAAATTACAACCAACAAAACTTTGCATGGTTGCGGTACCAATTTCTAGGGCTCGGTGACTATTTATTTTTGAGTTTCCGATTATCCCTGTTGACAAAGACATAAGTGAATTTATTTTTGGAAAAGGAGGATGGTCATTGAACCCTTCATAAATCTTTGCCCGGTCTTGCCCATCCCTATTTTGCCGTGATACTCTGAAATCAACATGCTGCTCCCCACTTGAAAAAATCACTCCAGTAAACTACTCTATTGACGAGCAGATGTCGGTTGCTCCAGGGGACCCACCAACCCTCTCCGCTAGAACAGAATCAGTTATTCGTCTTCCTCGGGTCAGGCTACCTGACCTTTTCATGGAGCGCATTAGAGTCCGCTCTATGGTCATGTCTGACCAAACCCCTGCCCAACGTGAAGCAGTTCTATTTATGGTGAAATAACCCTTATCTGCAAAATCCTTGAACACATGTGGGTGGCTAGATTTCAATGATAGCATGTCTTGAACGTAAAGATGTGCATATTTTGCATATTGAAAACGACCGCTTGCATGGAAGAATGGTATAATTTTCTGAACACAAGCCGAGTGGCCATTCCAATCACCACGGCACTCAGAATCTATGAACTTCTTCATAAATGCACTTAGATGTTGTACATACATTTAATATTCGGTCTGAACCCACTTTATTTAACACTAAACATTCATTTTATACCATTAAAACACTATTTTGAATAATCCGGGATTATTCCATCCCCTGCATATCATAAACTTTTCATCCTAGAGAAAAAATGAATAGGGTCTTTTTTGTAGGGAATTTAATGTAGTTTAATTTTGTACCTGAACACCTTTTCGTTAGAGATCACGGTTTACGAGTTATACGAGAATAACGTGGAAGAATGACCTTTAAACGCTCCCCCACCCCCCCGCTGACCCCCCCCCCCCCGGTCAGGATTTTTAGTATGTTGTTCATGGTACTCCCCTCTACCACTGTACAAAAATTTGTGACTACACTAATTATTTCCCCTATTCGACCTTTTTTGGTCTTCGTTGACTGGACTATATGAACCGGCTTCATTGTCGATTAATGAAAAGGAGAAGTTGCTAGATTATTATTATTATTATTGTTGTTGTTTTGAAGCCCGTCGACACAGTGAGGTCATTAGGGCCTTTAAAATAAAATAAACACAGTAAAATCCCCATTAGGGAAGAGACACATCACATATAGTCCACCTGTTAGAATAAACAGGTGGAAACATACAATATAAAACAATATACAATATAAAAAATTTGTATATCAATTAAAAACATATATTCTCGATATGAGAAAAAGCCCATTCGAGACACCCCATAGGAGCGCTCAAATGGGCTAATAGAATAAAAGGAGTGATACAC
This sequence comes from Timema podura, assembly GCA_033556935.1. Taxonomy (NCBI): domain Eukaryota; kingdom Metazoa; phylum Arthropoda; class Insecta; order Phasmatodea; family Timematidae; genus Timema; species Timema podura. The sequence continues at coordinate 57,504,936 of JAVRXN010000013.1, read as the reverse complement.
CTGCTAAAATAAAACCACAGGTGTATGCACTCCGTTATAATTACAAAACAAACATGTTAAAATATAACACATTAAAATTATAAAACGTGTTAAAATAATAGATTAAAAAGACATAACAAACATATTAAAATGTACTAAAATGTTAAAAAGTTCTCAATATGAGATTAAATCCAGATGAGTCACTTTATAAAAGTGACTCAAATGGCATTAAAAAGATCCGCCTGGCGTATAAAACGGAGTAAACAAATAACTCCTTCCGCACTATCACGAAGTAAAAAACGTAGGTCACCTTTAAAATCAAAAGCCAGGCGGATAGGGGCATATTTACGACACTCCACCAAAATGTGGTACACACTAAGGGGAGCATCGCAAAACTCACACAATGGAGGTGGATCCCCTCTCAATAAAAAACCATGGGTCAACGATGTGTGTCCGACGCGGAGCCTTGTCACGATGACCTCCTCTCTTCTAGACTTTCGTATAGAAGAGGGCCATCGCGACACACCGTCCCTTATGGACCTCAGCTTGTTCTGAGCAGGAGTCGAAACCCACTGCTCGTGCCAGGTGCGTAAGACCCCACGACGAACATAACCCTTTAGATCTAAAAACATGACACCCAAACTCGCCTCCGGAGGACGGCGTGCTGCCTCCTTGGCCGCCTGGTCCGCCAGTTCATTCCTTGAAAGACCAGCGTGACCAGGAATCCAGCAAAAGGCGAGCCGGGTGCCTAGTGAATCAATTTTTAAAATTTGTTCATGTATCATCTGCACGAGGGGATTCCAGGAGTAGAGAGTGGACAATGCCAACAGAGCACTCATGGAATCCGTGCAGATGAGAACAGAATGGTGAAACTTACGATAAATAAAACATAAAGATTTAAAAATGGCGTATAATTCAGCCGTAAAAAAACTGGATTCACTAGGTAAACCAAACTTAAAATGGTTTCCATCCACAACAAATGCGCATCCCACGGAGGCCCCACACTTGGAGCCATCTGTATAGATGCGCTTAAAGCCCTGAAAGCGAGTGGAGAGGAGCTCATAAAAGGTCCTCTCATAGATAATCGGTGGGGTGGTCGCTTTAGGGAACTTGGCAAGATCAAAATGGCATTGAGGTAGGCGTATCTTCCAGGGAGAAACTCGACCTGGGGATGTGGGAATAGCCTTTGGCAGGACTATCCCACACGTGTCAAAAACCGATAGCATCCGGATCCCGACCGGCCTTGTACTACGCCATTTGGTTTCATACAAGACACGGTTAGGGGGGTGAAACACAGGACGGTAGGTGACATGTTCCGGCATGCAGTGTAGTTTCGACACGTAAGATGCCAGAAGATAGGACCGCCGGTAAGAGAGAGGGGGCTCACCGGCGTCGGCACAGATGCTGACGACTGGACTGGTACGAAAAGCACCAGTAGCCAGTCGTATGCCAGCATGGTGGACACTATCCAGCATCTTTAACGCCGAGGGTCTCGCCGATCCATAAACGAAACTGCCGTAGTCTAGTTTAGATCTTACCAAGGCCCTATACAGGCGCATCAAGGTTTCCCTATCAGCACACCAGGACCAACCGCTAACAACTTTGAGCAGGTTGAGTGCTTTAATACACCTCGCTTTCAGGTCTTTGATGTGAGGGATCCAAGTTAATTTAAAATCAAGTAAAAGTCCCAGAAACCTTACGGTCTCTGAGACTGGTAAAACAATGTGGTTCATTAAAATACTGGGGGCTGGTTGTATTCCACGTAATCTGTGGAAGTGGACAACCGTCGTTTTGGCTGCAGAGAAGCGAAAGCCATTTCGCGATGCCCACGACCACAGATTGTTTAAAGATAGTTGTATCTGCCGCTCAGCCCTGTGAAGACTCGACGAACTGCAATAAATTGCGTAGTCATCCACAAAAAGGCATGAACGGACAGGTAGCCGCACGTTGTCCACAATGCCATTAATTGCGATGACGAACAACGTACAGCTCAGAGTACTGCCCTGAGGCACCCCATTTTATTGAATAAAATCATCGGATAAGGTGTTGTTTAACCTTACCCGGAAGTGTCTATCTGAAATAAAATTAGATATAAAAACAGGGAGGTTCCCTCGGAACCCCCAATTAAAAAGTGTTTTTAAAATGCCGTACCGCCATGTGGTGTCGTACGCCTTCTCCAAATCAAAGAAAACAGCTAAGAGGTGCTGTTTGTGGAGAAAGGCGTCACGAACCGCCGTCTCGAGACGGGCGAGATGATCCATCGTGGATCGGTTACGGCGAAAACCACATTGAATATTTGATAGCAGATTGCGGGATTTTAAATACCATATTAAGCGTTTATTAATCATTTTTTCCAATATTTTGCATACACAACTAGTTAAGGCTATCGGTCTATAACTAGTTGGCTCTAATTTATCCTTGCCACTTTTATATATTGGTATAATGGTTGCTTGCCTCCATAGTGATGGGAATTGATGAGATCCCCAAACACTATTATAAAGGTCCAACAGATATGCCCGTCCAGCAGGGGGCAACTGGCGCAACATTTCATAATGAATGTCATCGGGGCCGGAAGCTGTATTACCCGCCTGGGACAAAGCATATGTGAGTTCATCTACAGTAAAGGGGGAGTTATAATCCTCCCCCCGGCTCTGACCAAAGTCAATAGTAAGGCGCTCCATGCTCCGCTTATGCGCTGCAAAATCATTGGGGTAGCTTGCAGAGCTAGAAATAGCGGTGAACATAGAGCCCAATACATTGACGACCTCCACAGGGGAGTAGACAAGCGAACCATTTGACATGAGGGCAGGTATATTATTACTGATATTTTTGCTGCTACTTAATTTACGAATATTGTCCCAAACCTTAGTTGTGGGAGTGGAAATAGTAAGGGTAGAAATAAACTGTCTCCAAGACTCTCTTCTGCTTTCACGAATAATACGGCGAGCTCGAGCACGTAGAATCCGGAAAGACTCCAGATTTTCCAAAGTAGGACGTCGATGGAAAAGACGTAGGGCCTTTCGACGGTTATAAATAGCCAACCGACACTCCTCGTTTCACCAGGGAACAGGTCGGTGGCGCGGATGTGGCGAGGATTTAGGGATGGATTCCCTCGCCGCCATGATGACCGTCGAAGTAAAATAGCCAACATTAACATCGACGTCAGCAGAATGGGTTTCATGAAATACGGCGAGCTCGCGGAATTTATTCCAGTCAGCACGTTTGAGCACCCATTGGGGTACCCGTGCTGAACTTGGGAGGATCTTGGAATGAGGAAAGCAGAATGGGAAAGTGAGCGCTGCCACACAGGTCCGAATGAACCTCCCAAAGGAAGTTGGCAGAAATTCCGGGGCTACATAGAGTAAGGTCGATGGCAGAGGATACACCATTGAAGGTGGAGAAGTGTGTCTGGGTCCCGGTGTTCATTAACACCAGGTTTCCCGAGACAAGAATATCCTCTACCATCCTCCCACGGGCGTCTGTAAAATTAGAGCCCCACACCAGGTTATGAGCGTTAAAATCCCCCAAGATGATATAGGGGCGGGAAGTTGTATTAAGAGGGCCTCTAGACTCCTCTTTGAAACGCGCTCACCTGGTGGGAGGTAGATGCAGCATACGGTTACTTCAATAGGAAGGGAGACTCTGACAGCAATCACTTGGAGATCAGATATAATATTTACAGATTTATGATATATATTGCTACGTGCAAATATAGCCCACACTCCGCTAGCCCGATCAAAAGTGGGCTTGTCGGTACGATATACATCGTACCCACGAAGCATCGGGTTGTCAGTTGGGCGGAAGTGGGTCTCCTGCAAACACAAGATGGAAGGATGCAGGGAAGACATTAGTAGTTTAATTTCCTCTACACGAGCATAAAAACCCCTACAATTCCATTGTAGTAGCGACATTAAGTACAAATATAAATTTATTCATCCACGAAATCCATATCACTATCTCTTAAAACTAAAAATTGGTTAATGACCTTTTTAGGTCCTCTGGCCTTGCCAAGTCTCTCCTGGACCTCTTGTTTCAAGAGAGGCTTTTGTTTCTCCAGAAGAGATTTGGGGGTTGATTCTGAGCGCGAAGGCTTTGTTACAGCCTTCGACGCTTTTTTGTGATGATTATTGTCGGCGACACCTCGCTGGACCTTCCTCCAGGCACCAGCAGGACTCGCCTTTGCGGCCTCACCCGTTCTGCCACCCACTCTAACCTCCGGTGACCCAGAGACCAGAGCGGACGAACCATCAACGGCCGCAAGTTCTTTTGTTTCCCGAGGTGGGCTCGGGGTAAGTCCCCGAGGCGGGCCCGGGGGAGGTCCCCGAGGCGGGCCCGGGGGTGGTCCCAGAGGCGGGCCCGGGGGAGGTCCCCGAGGCGGGCCCGGGGGAGGTCCCCGAGGCGGGCTCGGGGGAGGTACCCGAGGAGGGCTCCTCGGGGGTACAGGTGGGGGAGACGACCTTTGTCTAGGTTTCGCCTCTCCAAGTAATTTAGGCGCAAACGTAGTTGGCGCGTTAACATTAAGGATGTCTCGAGTAGAGACCAATGGCACAGGTCGCGTGGGCGTCTTTGCGAGATTAACTGCGCAGTGACAGTTGGGGCAGTTAATGTTCTGGCTTACAATTTGGCTGTAGGAGGTTTGAAATACCGGAGTCTGACTAGATGCGTATTCCTTACGTGCCTGGGCATATGAGATCTTCTTTTCAGTTTGTATCTCCAGGACTTTTTTCTCTACCTTCCATTTCGGACAGGCCCGAGACCAGGCGGAATGCGGACCCTTGCAGTTGACGCAGTACTTAGGAGACTCACATGGTGTTTCGTTAGCCTCCTGTCCACAATCCGCACAGGTTGGCTTGCCACGGCATCGCAGCTTCGTATGCCCAAATTCCTGGCACTGGAAACAGCGCCGGGGGTCAGGGACATACGGCCGGACCCTGAGCACGTGGAAACCTGCTCGGACCTCCTTTGGAAGGGTAGGAGTCGCAAAAGTAAGGATATACGTGTCAGTTTTTTTTCTCTTGTCCGTTCTTTTTTGTGACAATGCGGTACACTTCTGTGACATGCTGAGGGGAAAGTTCCTCACAGATATCCTCAATGCTCACGCAGTCGAGGTCATAGCAAGTGACCACTCCCTTGCAAACATTGAGGAACCTGTGAGGCTCCACCTTCACCGGTATATGAGACGTATTGCTCCACGGTATTTCCGAGATTGCCATAACTTTTGAGGACTGAATATCTGTCATTGTTTGTATCATTATCGTGCCATCACGCAGTTTTCTTATTGATACGTCACACTGTGCTGCGCCATTTATCACTCTTTCGAGGATAAATGGGCTTACTCGCTTCAGACTTTCGTTGTTTTCTACTCGAGACATTACCAGGAAGCGGGGCTGGGGCCTCACCACTTCCTGGATTTTTTCCAATTCAGGGCTGGACGGCCTTACCCGTTTCCGCCGCTTATCAGTATTACGGCCCTGTGAGGGGCCGGGCAGTGAGTTGCCAGCGGGCAGTACGGTGCCAGCGGACAGTAAGTTGTCAGCAGCGACAAAAGATGCGGCCATGCCATTTTTGGGGACAACCTACACAGTACTCGGATCGTAGACCCAGGGTGATCCATGTTGGTACTACCACATATGGCCCTGTTAACTGTCCCGACGAGAGGCCCCATACGACGCTAGACATGACAACCTTCGCATAGGGCATCACCGAGAGAGAGGTCATCGCAGCAAGTGGGTGTAGGAAAGTGCCAATTTTACGTCCGGGCCCTCGTGAACGCAACCGGTCTTTTCTCAAAGTAGGGTACCCGGTTATTGTCATCCCTAAGGCCCTTCTACTATGATATTACAACCGGCGCACTTTCACTCAGGAGCTCAAAGCAGTGGTATCCAATATTCGTCCAAGGAAAGCCGTGTTAGATGCCAAAGTCGTCAACGGGAGGGCCAAAAGTCTCCGTGCAGGACTGAACGGCAGGGGAAGGGAAGAAAGAGGTAAGGAGAGAGAAAGCGAAGGGAGAAGAATGAAAAAAAGGGATTGAAAGGGAAGGAAGAAAAAAGGAGGTGGGAGGAAAGATTTAGGATAGGTTTTTCCTGCACGAGGTACGTCCTGCACAGAAACCTCCCCTTTTAGTCGCCTTTTACGACAAGCAGGGGTTACTGCGGGACTATTCTAAACCCCGTCCCGCAGGGGGGAAGTTGCAAGAGCTCACATCAGATACCACTCTGAAGAACCTCTTCAATGGCGGATTGGTGAACTTAGTCAGTTTTTGGGCTCGTCACGGTGACTAATCAATGAACTTTAGAGAAAAGCCATAATGTTTTTGCTGCCGTTTGCTAGCACGGAGCTTGTTTAAAGGGCGTTTTCTTGGTATACCTATATAAAAATAAATATAGAAACAAATTAGACGCAACTCCGGATTTGAGATTGTATTCATCCTCTTTTGAGCCTTATTTTTCAAAACTTTGTACAATACAGTCCCAAATAGCACATTAATTCTTTTTTTTCAATCTTCGTGTTAATTTGTTTGCTCACTTCAAAAATAAAAAACCATATAATGAAAAATAGACCATTTATTTTAATTCAACATATACCTTTTTTTGGAGAAGTTTCCGGTATTTGTAATGGGTGGAACAGATTGGGGGTGGGGGTGCCTGGAGGATTTGGGGTAGGGGGTACACGGAAAGGAACCGAGCCAGCTGGGGGTACGTGGTCTGAAAAAGGTTCGGAACCACTGTGCTAGATGGTCAGAGCTACAAGTTTTCCGACGGACACCTATTCTGAACATGCCCTAACTGTCGACAATTAAAACGGCGAGTTTTGGACAAATATCTATTAACCAAATTTCGCGAGCCAGTGTGGTTCTGCCCCACAGGTTTGGTATCCCGTACAGTAATACTAGACCTATTCCTCTGCCATCTACCAAAACTCGGATTCGAACCCACACCTCGATAGTCAACAACAACAAGTGCATTAGCAGCTAAAAACTCACTTTCTGCTAATAATGTACCCTCAATCTGTGAAGCAAGACTATGGAGATCAACAAATGTTCTAGGCATACTAGCAAACATAAAATGGCGTCGTGACAAGGGCGACACATTCTCCAAAATAATATCAACAACTTGACGCTCCGAGAGGTTTAACTAACACCTCGGCAGCCTCGGACACGGCCACGATGAAACTTCTTAACGACTCATTAGGACGTTGAAAGCACATATAATTTACGTAAATTATCCCTAGCTCTAGAGGGGACTAAACAATCTAAAATCTTATGCTTAATTTGTCTCCAATTTAAACTATGAACTAACCCTTCAGAGAACAATTGGGTCAAATACCCAGAAGTTTTTGACAAACAAAGAGCTACAAATTCAGACTCAGAACCTATTCCCAGACGACATATCCTGTCTATTTCAACTAGAAATAAAAAAGAGATGAGCTATCCTGACCATCACACAGCGGTATACGGTTAACTAAATCTGCGTAAATTTTATTTTGAGTTTTATCACTCACCAAAGCACGTGACAGATCAATCGGATTTCCAACCCTCACCGGTACTGCATGGTGATCCTCCGCTCCCACTGCATTCGTGTCATCAGACATCTCACACTCCGACAGGACTCCCAAGAGAATCGCACGAAGCCTTACAACAGTAGATTCCGGCGAACATTGTACCCCTCTCTTCTCTAACTCGGAGATAAGGCCTTCTTTGTTGAGCCGGTAAACCATTAACCTTGACAACACTCCAGAGCAGCCAATAGCTACTCCCCCAGCTGGCGCGTAACTAGTCAGCTCGTCCATCATGAAACAAAGGACACAAGATTAAATTCCAGAAAAAGTTTTCAAAACAATTCAAATATACCACAATGATTTCCAACAAAGCTCAGTAAGATAAAGGTAGCTAATTAGCTAATTAGGCTCAGAGCAGAATGGCGCAGTGTTACACCCCTCTCTCCAACCTTTCCTTACGACCATCGATAACTTAAAGGAAGGGGGAGGGTGCAATCTACATAGAATGTACAAAGGACATGAAATGCAAGATTTAAATAATAATATCATAAATGGTTTATTCAAAGTAAAATACAATTAGCAAAGAAGAATTCAATAATTACATGGTCTCAATAATCGTACCGAGTTCAGTGGAAAATCATGTTAGAAATAAACAGTTATTAGTGTAGTTCCTTAGCCAGAACTTCTCTACTGTTAGACCAATCAAACAATCAGATGGGCTAGTCTTTATGAGACAAACGACCCACAGTGTTCAAAAGTATACAAGTAAACAAATAATAAACCAGTTAATTAATTTTTAAGTTTTATATAAGCGTTATATAAGAGCCTAATGGGCCTTATTATGTTGTTTCAAACTCGTCTGCACTGCATCACTTAAGGCAGACTTCAAACAAATTAAATAATAAATATATAAAGAATATTTATCAGACATATTTAAAATTACGCGAGAGTTTGGCTAACAGACTTTAGTCAAACTCCCACGGGACTACCTGACCTAAGCTTACAGTTTAGAAACTTCCATCTATTCGTGAAATTAAAGTTAATACATTATAATAAACAAAGTCTAGTGACAACATTTAAACTACGATCAAATAAATAAATGGTACGGCGCACCGCACAGACTTTCTCTCTCTTTCCAAAAACTCGTAAGATTTCTGAACGGAATAATGTACATTGTATCATCACCACTCCACATAAGAACACGCATAAAATAATATACAATGATATAGAATCAATGAGAAAAGAGGCGCATCTTTGTCCACCTAAGAGCATTTCAAACAGTTTAATGTCTTCCACAAGGGTCAACACTTCGTAATAAAATTTCGATTTTTGGTTAAAATTTTAACATTTTATAAGGTGTTGCAGATCTTCAAGTCATCGCATTGATATTTAATTATTCATTTATACATTTTGACCAATAAAAAATGTAAATATTGACTATTGAGTCTAAAATGGAGATAGATCATTGCTGTGCAAACATTTCTCCTAAGAGTTTTAAGGAAAAATAACATACTTTTTTTAGATACTTACTTATATTTAATTACTCTATGGCATTGGAGAATTATTGCGTTAAGACTTAGTAGTATATGTTTACAACTAAAGCTCACAAAATTGTATTAATATATTTGCAAATATCTCAGAAACTATTGCTTTTATAAAAATATATGTCAAATAAAAGTTTTTTATTGCTAATAGTCCTACAATTTTGCAATGATAAGTTGTTTAGTTTCTCAAATAGTTGTGGAGATACGGAAATTAACGCTTCTGTAAAGTACCCTAAAAATCATTTTTATAAGAAAATGAAAATAGCCAGTTTATTTATAATCTTAATCAACGCCTAGATACGAATTTTAATCAAAATCGTTTGAGCAGATTTTGAGAAAACCAAATTTTTCTCTTTTCTCCCTTCAGTAAACTACCCTTAATTTTAAGTTTTTATTGACACACAGACAGATGGCATTGCAAAGACTATTATTTAGGATTCGGGGGGTCATGAGACGTCGACATCCATCAACATTTCAGGTTAGTTTTTTTTACGGTCGCAATACTTAAACTTTAATGTGCAAAAAGTTAAAAAAAAAATCATATAATTGCGTATAGATTGAAAGTTATTGATTTTATAAAAATATGTTTCGAATAAAATATCTGTATTATAAATATATATACATATTTGTAATGCTAAGTAATTTCATATCTCAAATAGTTTCGGAGCTATTATAAAAAATGTTAATTGACGCTTCAGACCGGAGCCCTTAAAGCCATTTTGCCGAAATATTGAGGGTAGCCATTTTGTTTGGAATATTTATTAATGTTTATAAATGAAATTTATTCAAAATCGTTAGAGCCGATTTTGAGAAAATCGACTTTTTCTCTTTTTGCCCTTCAGTAAACTACCCTTAATTTTAAGTTTTAATAGACACACAGACAGACGGCATTGCAAAGACTATTTTTTAGGGTTCGGGGGGTCATGAGACGTCGAAATCCATCAACATTTCAGGTTAGTTTTTTTTACGATCGCAATACTTAAGCTTTAATGTCCAAAAAGTTAAAAATATATATATAATTGCGTATAGATTGAAAATTATTGATTTTATAAAAATGTGTTTCGAATAAAATATTTGTATTATAAACATATATACATATTTGTAATGCTAAGTAATTTCATATCTCAAATAGTTTCGGAGCTATTATAAAAAATGTTAATTTACGCATCAGACCGGAGCCCTTAAAGCCATTTTGCCGAAATATTGAGAGTAGCCATTTTGTTTGGAATATTTATTAATGTTCATAAATGAAATTTAATTAAAATCGTTAGAGCCGATTTTGAGAAAATCGACTTTTTCTCTTTTTTCCCTTCAGTAAACTACACTTAATTTTAGGGGTAGATATCCAATTCCAAAAACCCCTCGGGGCAACCCTATGAAAACCCAAGATATCAAGTTTCAGCTCAATCGGTAAAATAGTTTAGGCTCTAGTTGGAGGTACAGACAGACAGACAGACAGACGGAAATCCAAAAACCACTTTTTCGGATTCAGGTAGTCATGAAACGTCAAGATTCATCAAAATCTCAAGTTCGATTTTTTTGACGATCACCATACTTTCTCTACCTGTAAGATAGAGAGAAAGTAAAAATTAATCACTAATTCATTTTATCAGTTAAACAATTTACGTCTCGAAGTTAAATTTTATAAGTGTTCATTATCACAAAAGAAATCAAAACATTTTATTTACAAAATTATTTCAGAGTGAAATAATGATAAACTTCTTCATCACAAAAATATATCAAAGTTATTATAAATTAAAGATCGAAAATAAACAGCTGTCTCGAGCGCCCAAGTGGCGACAGACATTATAATATTTTCTATTTGGCGAAGAAAATAAATACGGTTTAAACAAAGTTAACGTTTTGAATATTATAAAGTTCAAAGTATACGTTGCCATAGTTAAAGTCTGTAGATTATCACGGATGATCATGGCATAATCCTGGTTCTAGGACTATGTTCCTCCGTCCAGTGTCGGTTGAATAGTCATTTTAATGATGCGTTAACAGGACTTTAAATAGGGTTTTTTCACAGCATGGTAACAAGGTGGGGGTGGGGGGGGTAGAACAATTCTTTCTAGAAGGAATAGAACATGACGTGGATTGTTGATATTGTTGTCCCATTATTCATTTTTACCAATGATTCTTCCAGCGGACGTCATCTCAGTAGTTGTGGAACTATCCATCAGAGTGCAGGTGGGTAGAATTTAGTTGAACGTGGATAGTATTGTTTGGCGTGGCTTCAGTATCTATTTGATTTAGACGGGGTTGACTTCGGTTTAGGAGTCTCTGTTACTACCCGGTGTAGCTCGTCGCTGTCTACACACGATAGATTTGGTGAGTACAGATTCCAATGTATTCCATAGTTCTATTGAATTGATTTTATTGATTTGAATTGTCTATTACGTTGTCTTAATTTACAGGAACTACAATAGTGAAGAGTACTTTTGTAGGGTTTAGAGTATTATTGAATTTTATTGAATATTATTTGGAGCGGGTAGTAAGATTCGTCGGCGAGTTGATTATGAAGTTTAGCATGGGGGCGAGTTCAAATGTAACTCAATGTTACAAGGTGTCTTCATATAGTGTGTAGGACAAAACCAGCGTGGGGGACCCTGCTTACCCCCTCGGGCCAAAAGCTGGGTACGCCCATTAATATATTGTGTATTTGTGGGTAAATAATTTAAAAATCTAGATTGGAATTTCGGCCCCTCAGGACTCTCGCGGACCAAATGTTAGGAACCAACTTAGAACATTTGGCCAACGAAGCCGGCCTCTTTACTCATCACTGTCCAGTTCATCAAGCTTCTCCCCCCCCTCCCCCCACACCTACCATCACATAGCAAGAATTCTGAGAAGAGTCTCTCCCAAATCCAAGTCCAAGTCTTTTGGTTAGTTGTTACCACCCCTTAACAAATCACTTCCCACAACACACAACAAAAAATAGCCCATTTTTGTCTTAGTGGCAATAGAATCAAAAATCCAGAGCTATGGATCAAGAAGTGGTGGAAATTCCAGGTTGGTGTGGCGGAACACTATACACGAATGGAGATGGTTTCTTTTATAAAGTGCATGAAAAAAAACCCAGATTGTTTTAATCTAAAGTGCCGTATTTCAAACTGTATCGGAAAAGGTAGATTACGTAGTGTGGATTTTCGAAGGGTTATACAATTGACCTCGCCACGCTCTCTACACTGTCAACAGGAACCAGACTTTCCTAAAGTCGTTGCTCTCCGCGAAAAGATAATGCAAAGGTGCAAAGAAGAAAACACCAAACTTTGTGTTATATTCAATGAAGAGTGCAACAAGTATATCTTTGATGCGCGGTCATAAGGGCTTAAATAACTTTTTGAGCATTTGACAGATTATGTCGTAGTATTATTGCACCAAATCAGAGCTACCGGTTGGTATTAAGGTCTTTAGTCAAACTTTAAAAATGGTTTAGCTGTACCAATTGATATTATAGCCTTAAGTCAAGTTTATAACTTCCTTCCTGGTATAAAGGTCGTAAGTCAACATATGCCCTTAAAACCGTTCACTACTTGAATAAATGTTACTGTCAGAAAGCGACAGCAGTGTAGAGGATGTTACTACTCGCACATTAAAGGTAAGACGAGCTATGAAAGTCACTATACAAGACGCACAAACTCCACAATATATTTACCACCTTATCTGAACCTACAGATCATGTACAATCTCTATGCGGAAAAGGTGGAAAACCCAGCATCGAGAAAAATATATGAAAGAGAATTCCACGCCTTGAAACTCTCATTCAGGAAGCCTCAAGTGGATACATATCACAAGTGTGACATCTTGAATATAAAATTAAAAATAGCTACTACATCAGGTGACTCTGAAGAAACAACAATTATTGAAAACTAAATTAAAAATCATCAGGAATCCGCAGATTTGGCTTACAAGACAAAATCAAATGATAAAGAAGCTTGTAAAGTAGATAATAGAAAGCAATGTTTTAGTTTTGATCTGCAGCAATGCCTCCCCACTCCTTCTCTTGTTTCGTGTTGCTTTCTACAAAAGACAGTTGTGGACCTGCAATCTCACTATTCATGAAAATATAACAGGTCAGCCTTACAACCACATGTGACATGAGGCAACAGCAGGACGAGGAGAAAATGAAATAGCCTCATGTTTGTTTAATCATTTGGGCAAACTTCCTTCTACTATTGAAGAAGTGATTTTTTATTCTGACACTTGCGGAGGTCAGAACAAATATTCGCATGTAGCTGCAATGTTTATGAAGGCCATGACTGTCTTTCCACATATCAAAATAATAAACCATACATTTTTGGTTCCAGGCCACACTAATTTGGAGTGCGATGTTGACCACTCGATGATATAAAAACAAACAATAAAGATAAAAATCCCAATTTATCATCCCAACGATTGGTTTCAGCTAGTTAGGGGAACCGGAAAGAAAATGCCATTTCAAGTAAATGAAATGAAACAAGAAGAGTTTCTTGATTTTGCAGAACTTTTCAAGACAGATTTAGTATCAAGGAAGAAGAATTCGGATGGGGACTTATTTTCCGGCATAATGTTCAGTGGCTTCAATATACTCAATACCACGGTACTCTGTTGTTATTATTATTATTATTATTATTATTATTATTATTATTATTATTATTATTAATATTTAGAGGCCCATCGACACAAAGAGGTCATTAGGGCCTTGACATTTAAAAACACAGTAAAATCCCCATTAGGGAGAGACACATCACATAGTCCACCTGTTAGAATAAACAGGTGGAAACATAAAATATAAAACAATATACAATATTAAAATTTGTATATCAATTAAAAACAGATATTCTCAATATGAGAAAGTGCCCATTTGAGACACTCCATAGGAGCGCTCAACTGAGCAATTAGATTAAAAGAAGTGATACACCTGCTAAAATAAAACCACAGGTGTATAAACTACGTTAAAATTACAAAACAAACATATTAAAATATAAACATTAAAATTATAAAACGTGTTAAAATAATACGTTAAAAAGACAGAACAAACATATTAAAATGTACTAAAATGTTAAAGAGTTCTCAATATGAGATAAATCCAGATGAGTTACTTTATAAAAGTGACTCAAATGGCATTAAAAAGATACGCCTGGCGTATAAAACTGAGTAAACAAATAACTCCATCCGCGCTATTGCGTAGTAAAAAAGTAGGTCACCTTTAAAATCAAGAGCCAGGCGGATAGGGGCATATTTACGACACTCCACCAAAATGTAGTACACACTAAGGGGAGCATCGCAAAATTCACACACTTGAGGTGGATCGCCTCTTAATAAAAATCCGTGGGTTAAAAATGTATGCCCGACGCGGAGTCTCGTCACGATGGCCTCCTCTCTTCTAGACTTTCGTATAGAAGAGGGCCATTGCGACACACCGTCCTTGATGGACCGCAGCTAGTTCTAAGCAGGGGTCGAGACCCACTGCTCGTGCCAGGTTCATAAGACCCCACGCCGAACATAACCCTTCAGGTCTAAAAACATGACACCCAAAATCACCCCAGGAAAGAGATGAACCGTCTCCTTGGCTGCCTGGTCCGCAAGTTCATTTCCTGAGAGACCGGCATGACCAGGAATCCAGCAGAAAGCGAGCTGGGTGCTTAAGGAATAAATTTTTTAAATTTGCACAATTATCATCTGCACGAGGGGATTCCAGGAGTAGAGAGTGAACAATGCCAACAGAGCACTCATGGAATCCGTGCAGATGAACACAGAACGGTGACACGATAAACAACACACAGAGATTTAAAAATGGCGTATAATTCAGCCGTAAAAACACTGGATTCACCAGGTAAACCAAACTTAAAATGGTTTCAATTCACAACAAATGCGCATCCCACAGAGGCCCCACACATGGATCCATCTGTATAGATGCGCTTAAAGCCCTGAAAGCGAGTGGAGAGGAGCTCATAAAAGGTCGCTTTAGGGAACTTGGCAAGATCAAAATGGCATTGAGGTAGGCGTATCTTCCAGGGAGAAACTCGACCTGGGGATGTGGGAATAGCCTTTGGCAGGACTATCCCACACGTGTCAAAAACCGATAGCATCCGGATCCCGACCGGCCTTGTACTACGCCATTTGGTTTCATACAAGACACGGTTAGGGGGATGAAACACAGGACGGTATGCAACATGCTCCGGCATGCAGTGTAGTTTCGACACGTAAGATGCCAGAAGATAGGACCGCCGGTAAGAGAGAGGGGGCTCACCGGCGTCGGCACAGATGCTGACGATTGGACTGGTACGAAAAGCACCAGTAACCAGTCGTATGCCAGCATGGTGGACACTATCCAGCATCTTTAACGCCGAGGGTCTCACCGATCCATAAACGAAACTGCCGTAGTCTAGTTTAGATCTTACCAAGGCCCTATACAGGCGCATCAAGGTTTCCCTATCAGCACCCCAGGACCGACCGCTAACCACTTTGAGCAGGTTTAGTGCCTTTATACACCTCGCTTTCAGGTCTTTGATGTGGGGGACCCAAGTTAATTTAAAATCAAATAAAAGTCCCAGAAACCTTACGGTCTCTGAGACTGGTAAAACAACGTGGTTCATTAAAATACTGGGGGCTTGTTGTATTCCGCGTATTCTGTGGAAGTGGACGACCGTCGTCTTGGCTTCAAAGAAGCGAAAGCCATTTCGCAATGCCCACGACCACAGATTTCTTACAGAGAGTTGTATCTGCCGTTCTGCCCTGTGGAGACTTGACGAACTTCAATAAATTGCGTAGTCATCCACAAAAAGGCATGAACGGACAGGTAGCCGCACGTTGTCCACAATGCCATTTATTGCGATGGAGAACAACGTACAGCTCAGAGTACTACCCTGAGGCACCCCATTTTCTTGAATAATATCATCGGATAAGGTGTTGTTTAACCTTACCCGGAAGTGTCTATCTGACATAAAATTAGCTAGAAAAAGGGAGGTTCCCCCGGAAACTACAATTAAAAAGGGTTTTTAAAATGCCGTACCGCCATGTGGTATCGTACGCCTTCTCTAAATTAAAGAAAACTGCCAAAAGATGATGTTTGTGGAGAAAGGCGTCACGAACCGCCGTCTCGAGACGGGCGAGATGATCCATCGTAGATCGGTTACAACGAAAACCACGTTGAATATTTGATAGTAGATTGCGGGATTCTAAATACCATATTAATCGTTTATTTATCATTTTTTCCAATATTTTGCATACACAACTAGTTAAGGCTATCGGTCTATAACTAGTTGGTTCTAATTTATCTTTGCCACTTTTATGTATTGGTATAAGGGTTGCTTGCCTCCATAGTGATGGAAATTGATGATATTCCCAAACACTATTATAAAGGTCCAAGAGATATGTCTGTCCAGCAGGAGGTAACTGGCGCAACATATCGTAGTGGATGTCGTCGGGACCGAAAGTTGTGTTGCCCGCCTGAGACAGGGCATAGGTCAATTCATCCATTGTAAAGAAGGAGTTGTAATCCTCCCCCCGGCTCTGACCAAAGTCAATAGAATGGCGCTCTATGTTCCGCTTAAGCGTTGCAAACTCAATAGAGTAGCTTGCAGTGCTAGAAATAGCGGTGAACATAGAGCCCAATAAATTGACGACCTCCACAGGGGAGGAGACAAGCGAACCGTTTGACATGAGGGCAGGTATATTATTACTGGTATTTTTGCTACTACGTAATTTACGAATATTGTCCCAAACCTTAGTTGTGGGAGTGGAAATAGTAAGGGTAGAAATAAACTGTCTCCAAGACACTCTTCTGCTTTCACGAATGATATGACGGGCTCGAGCACTTAGAATCCGGAAAGACTCCAGATTCTCCAAAGTAGGACGTCGATGGAAGAGACGTAGGGCCCTTCGACGGTCATAAATAGCCAACCGACACTCCTCGTTCCACCAGGGAACAGGTCGGTGGCGCGGATGTGGCGAGGATTTAGGGATGGATTCCCTCGCCGCCATGATGACCGTCGAAGTAAAATGGTCTATATTCACATCGACGTCAAGAGAAAGGGGTTGATCAAATACGGCGAGCTCGCGAAATTTATCCCAGTCAGCACGTTTAAGAACCCAGTGTGGTGACCGTGCTATACCGGGAGGATCGTGAAGTGGCGAAAGCAGAATGGGAAAGTGATCGCTGCTACATAGATCCGAGTGAACCTCCCATAGGAAGTGAGCAGCGATCCCGGGGCTACATAAAGTTAGGTCGATGGCAGAGGATACACCATTGAAGGTGGAGAAGTGTGTCTGGGTCCCAGTGTTCATTAACACCAGGTTTCCCGAGACAAGAATATCCTCTACCATCCTCCCACGGGCGTCTGTAAAATTAGACCCCCACACTAGGTTATGTGCATTAAAGTCTCCCAAAATGATATAGGGGGCGGGAAGTTGTATAAAGAGGGCCTCTAGGCTCCTCTTTGAAACACGTTCACCTGGTGGGAGGTAGATGCAGCATACGGTAACTTCGATAGGAAGAGAGACTCTGACAGCAATCACTTGGAGATCAGATACAATATTTATAGATTTATGATAGATATTGCTACGTGCAAGTATAGCCACACCTCCGCTAGCCCGATCAAATAAAGGCTTGTCGGTACGATATACATCGTACCCACGAAGCCTCGGGCTGTCAGTTGGGCGGAAGTGGGTCTCCTCGAAACACAAGATGGAAGGATGCAAGGAAGAAATTATTTGTTTAATTTCCTCTACACGAGCAAAGAAACCCCTACAATTCCATTGTAGTTGCGACATTATTTATCAATATAAAGTTTAATTATCCTCGCAATCCATAACGTTATCTTTTAAATATAAAAATTGATTTATGCCCTTTTTGGAACCTCCTGCTTTTCCCAGTCTCTCCTGGACCTCCCGCTTCAGGAGAGGTTTTGATTTGTCCTGGAGAGACAGGGTTGGTGAATCCTTGCGCGAAGGCTTTGTTAAAGCCTTCGACGCTTTCTTCACAATAATTTTCTCGGTGATCCCTCGCTGGTCCTTCCTCAAGGTACCAGTGGGATTCGCCTTTGCGACCTCGCCTGTACCACCGCTCATCCTTTCCTCCGAAGTTACAGAGGCGAGATTGAGCGGCTCGACAACTGCCGCACTTAATTTTGGGCCCCGAGGTGGGCTCGGGGAGGTTTCCCGAGGAGGGCTCGGGGGGGTTCCCGAGAAGGGCTCGGGGAGGTTCCCCGAGGAGGGCTCTGGGGGGTTCCCCGAGGAGGGATCGGTACGGTGCTCCGAGGAGGGCTCGGGGGTGATCCCTGAGGAGGGATCGGGGGTGATCTTCGAGGAGGGATCGGTAGGGTGCCCCGAGGAGGAGACCTCGGGGGTATAGGTGGTGGAGACGATCTCATTGGAGGCGTCACCACCTGCAAAAATCTTGGAACTTGTTGGCCTGGTGTTTCTTGAGTAGTGACAAGAGGCACAGGTCGGGAAGATGGCTTTGAAACGTTGACTGCGCAGTGGCAGTTTGTACAATTTATATTTTGGCTGACTATCTGACTATATGACGTTTGAAACACCGGAGCTTGACTGGATAAGTATTCTTTGTGGGCCTGGGCATATGAAATCTTCTTTTCAGTTTGAATCTCCAGGACTTTTTTCTCCACCTTCCATTTCGGACAGGCCCGAGACCAGGCGGAATGCGGACCCTTGCAGTTCACGCAGAGCTTAGGAGACTCACACGGTGTATCGTGAGCCTCTTTACCGCAATCCGCACAGGTTGGCTTTCCACGGCATCTCAGCTTCGTATGCCCAAAATCCTGGCACTGAAAACAGCGCCGAGGATTGGGGACATACGGCCGGACCCTAAGCACGTTGAAACCTGCTCGAACCTCCTTTGGAAGGGTAGGAGTCGCAAATGTAAGGATATATTATTATTATTATTATTATTATTATTATTATTATTATTATTATTATTATTATTGGGGTTTAAAGGCCCATCGACACATTGAGGTCATTAGGGCCTTGGACGATATTAAAAACATAGTAAAATCCCCATAGGGGAAATAATAATTCACCTGAAGAATATACAGGAGAATACACAATATACAAACAATCAAACAATCAAATATTTAATATAATATAATATATAGAAATATGGTAAAATACCCATCTGAGACACTCCATAGGAGCGCTCAAATGGGTCTTAAGATTAAGAGAAGTGATACACCTGCTAAAATAAAACCACAGGTGTATACACTACGTTAAAATTACAAAACAATCATATTAAAATATAACACATTAAAATCATAAAACATGTTAAAATAATACGTTAAAAAGACAGAACAAACATATTAAAATGTACAAAAATGTTAAAAAGTTCTCAATACGAGATAAATCCAGATGAGTCACTTTATAAAAGTGACTCAAATGGCATTAAAAAGATCCGCCTGGCGTATAAAACGGAGTAAACAAATAATTCCATCCGTGCTATCACGTAATAAAAAACGTAGGTCACCTTTAAAATCAAGAGCCAGGCGGATAGGGGCATATTTACGACACTCCACCAAAATGTGGTACACACTAAGGGGAGCATCGCAAAGTCCACACACTGGAGGTGGATCACCTCTCAATAAAAATCCGTGGGTTAGTAATGTATGCCCGACGCGGAGTCTCGTCACGATGACCTCCTCTCTTCTAGACTTTCGTATAGAAGAGGGCCACCGCGACACACCGTCCCTGATGGACCGCAGCTTGTTCTGAGCAGGGGTCGAGACCCACTGCTCGTGCCAGGTGCGTAAGACCCCACGGCGAACATAACCCTTTAGATCTAAAAACATGACACCCAGACCCGCCTCCGGAGGCAGGCGTGCTGCCTCCTTGGCCGCCTGGTCAGCAAGTTCATTTCCTGAAAGACCAGCGTGACCAGGAATCCAGCAAAAGGCGAGCCGGGTGTTTAATGAATCAATTTTTAAAATTTGCTCATGTATCATCTGCACGAGGGGATTCCAGGAGTAGAGAGTGGACAATGCCAACAGAGCACTCATGGAATCCGTGCAGATGAGAACAGAACGGTGACACTTACGATAAATAAACCATAGAGATTTAAAAATGGCATATAATTCAGCCGTAAAAACACTGGATTCGCCAGGTAAACCAAACATAAAATGGTTTCCATCCACAACAAATGCGCATCCCACAGAGGCCCCACACTTGGAGCCATCTGTATAGACGCGCTTAAAGCCCTGAAAGCGAGTGGAGAGGAGCTCATAAAAGGTCCTCTCATATATAATCGGTGGGGTGGTCGCTTTAGGGAACTTGGCAAGATCAAAATGGCATTGAGGTAGGCGTATTTTCCAAGGAGAAACTCGACCTGGGGATGTGGGGATAGCCTTTGGCAGGACTATCCCACACGTGTCAAAAACCGATAGCATCCTAATCCCAACCGGCCTTGTACTACGCCATTTGGTTTCATACAAGACACGGTTAGGGGGATGAAACACAGGACGGTAGGCAACATGCTCCGGCATGCAGTGTAGTTTCGACACGTAAGATGCCAGAAGATAGGACCGCCGGTAAGAGAGAGGGGGCTCACCGGCGTCAGCACAGATGCTGACAACTGGACTGGTACGAAAAGCACCAGTAGCCAGTCGTATGCCAGCATGGTGGACACTATCCAGCATCTTTAACGCCGAGGGTCTCGCCGATCCATAAACGAAACTGCCGTAGTCTAGTTTCGATCTTACCAAGGCCCTATACAGGCGTATCAAGGTTTCCCTATCAGCACCCCAGGACCGACCGCTAGCCACTTTGAGCAGGTTGAGTGCTTTTATACACCTCGCTTTCAGGTCTTTGATGTGGGGGATCCAAGTTAATTTAAAATCAAATAAAAGTCCCAGAAACCATACGGTCTCTGAGACTGGTAAAACAACGTGGTTCATTAAAATACTGGGGACAGGTTGTATTCCACGTAATCTGTGGAAGTGGACGACCGTTGTCTTGGCCGCAGAGAAGCGAAAGCCATTTCACGAAGCCCACGACCACAGATTATTTACAGAGAGTTGTATCTGTCGTTCAGCCCTGTGGAGACTCGACGAACTGCAATAAATTGCATAGTCATCCACAAAAAGGCATGAACGGACAGGTAGCCGCACGTTGTCCACAATGCCATTTATTGCAATGGCGAACAACGTACAGCTCAGAGTACTGCCCTGAGGCACCCCATTTTCTTGAATAAAATCATCGGATAAGGTGTTGTTTAACCTTACCCGGAAGTGTCTATCTGACATAAAATTAGATATAAAAACAGGGAGGTTCCCTCGGAACCCCCAATTAAAAAGGGTTTTTAAAATGCCGTACCGCCACGTGGTATCGTACGCCTTCTCTAAATCAAAGAAAACTGCCAAAAGATGTTGTTTGTGGAGAAAGGCGTCACGAACCGCCGTCTCGAGACGGACGAGATGATACACCGTGGATCGATTACGGCGAAAACCACATTGAATATTTGATAGTAGATTGCTGGATTCTAAATACCATATTAATCGTTTATTTATCATTTTTTCTAATATTTTGCATACACAACTAGTTAAGGCTATCGGTCTATAACTAGTTGGTTCTAATTTATCTTTGCCACTTTTATGTATTGGTATAACGGTAGCTTGCCTCCAGAGTGTTGGGAACTGACGAGATTCCCAAACACTATTGTAGAGATCCAACAGATATGCCCATCCAGCAGGGGGCAACTGGCGCAACATATCGTAATGTATTTCGTCGGGGCCAGAAGCTGTTTTACCCGCCTGGGACAGAGCATACTTCAGTTCATTTAAGGTAAAGGGGGAGTTGTAATCCTCCCCCGGCTCTGACCAAAGTCAATAGAATGGCGCTCTATGCTCCGCTTATGTGCTACAAACTCATTAGAGTAGCTTGCAGTGCTAGAAATAGCGGTGAACATAGAGCCCAATACATTGACGACCTCCACAGGGGAGGAGACAAGCGTACCGTTTGACATGAGGGCAGGGATATTATTTATGGTATTTTTGCTACTACGTAATTTACGAATATTGTCTCCAAGACTCTTTTCTGCTTTCACGAATGATACGGCGAGCTCGAGCACGTAGAATCCGGAATGATTCTAGATTATCCAAGGTAGGACGCCGATTGAAGAGACGTAGGGCCCTTCGACGGTCAGAAATAGCCAACCGACATTCCTCGTTCCACCAGGGAACTGGACGGTGGCGCGGATAAGGCGAGGATTTAGGAATGGGAGCCCTCGCAGCTGCTATTACTGTCGAAGTAAAACGTCCAACCCTAACATCGACCTCATGAGAATGGGGTTCATCAAATACGGCGAGCTCGCGGAATTTATCCCAGTCAGCACATTTGATAACCCACTGGGGTAGCCGTGCTGTACTGGGAGGATCTTGAAGTGGTGAAACCAGAATTGGAAAATGATCGCTGCTACATAGGTCCGAGTGAACCTCCCAAAGGAAGTGAGCAGCGATCCCGGGGCTACATAAAGTTAGGTCGATGGCAGAGGATACACCATTAAAGGTGGAGAAGTGTGTATGGGTCCCGGTGTTCATTAACACCAGGTTGCCCGAGACAAGAATATCCTCTACCATCCTCCCACGGGCGTCAGTAAAATTAGACCCCCACACCAGGTTATGCGCATTAAAATCCCCCAAGATGATGTAAGGGGCGGGAAGTTGTATAAAGAGGGCCTCTAGAGTCCTCTTTGAAACGCGCTCACCTGGTGGGAGGTAGATGCTGCATACTGTCACTTCCATAGCAAGGGAGATTAGGACAGCGATCACTTGGAGTTCAGAGACGATATTAATATGTTTATGATATATGTTGCTTCGTGCGAATATAGCCACACCTCCGCTAGCCCGATCAAAGAATGGCTTGTCGGTACGATATATATCGTACCCATGAAGCTTCGGGTTGTCAGTTGTGCGGAAGTGGGTCTCCTGCAAACACAAGATGGGGGGATGCAGGGAAGATATTATTTGTTTAATTTCTTCTACACGAGCAAAGAAACCCCTACAATTCCATTGTAGTAGCGACATTATTTATAAATATAAAGTTTAATAATCCTCGCAATCCATAACGTTATCTTTTAAAAATAAAAATTGATTGAGGCCCTTTTTAGGCCCTCTTGCTTTTCCCAGTCTCTCCTGGACCTCCCGCTTCAGGAGAGGTTTTGATTTATCCTGGAGAGACAGGGTCGTTGGGTCTTTGCGCGAAGGCTTTGTTAAGGCCTTCGGCGCTTTATTGATACTAATTTTTTCGGCGCTCCCTCGCTGGTCCTTTCGCAAGGCACCAGAGGGAATCGCCTTTGCGGCCTCACCTGTCCTACCACTCATCCCAACCTCCGGAGTCCCAGAGGCGGGATTGAGCGGCTCGACAACGGCCGCAAGTAGTTTTGGGCCCCGTGGAGGGCTCGGGGGGGGGTCCTCGAGAGGGCTCCTCGGTGGTACAGGTGGGGGAGACGTCCTTTTTGGCTGTTTCGCCTCTTTTAAAAATTTAGGCGCCACATTATCTGGCGCAGTAAAACGATTGATGTCTCGATCAGATACTAGTGGAACCGGTCGCGTAGACGTTTTGGCAAGATTAACTGCGCAATGGCAGTTGGGACAGTTGATGTTCTGGCTGACAATCTGGCTTAATGAAGTTTGAAATACCGGAGCCTGACTAGATACGTATTCCTTGCGTGCCTGGACATAAGAGATCTTCTTTTCGGATTGAATCTCAAGGACTTTTTTTTCTACCTTCCATTTCGGACAGGCCCGAGACCAGGCAGAGTGTGGACCCTTGCAGTTTACGCAGAACTTCGGAGACTCACATGGTGTATCGTGAGCCTCCTGTCCACAATCCACACAGGTTGGCTTACCACGGCATCGCAGCTTCGTATGCCCAAATTCCTGGCACTGAAAACAGCGCTGAGGGTTAGGGACATACGGCCGGACCCTGAGCACGTGGAAACCTGCTCGGACCTCCTTCGGAAGGGTAGGAGTCGCAAATGTGAGGATATACGTATCCGTCTTTTTTTCTTGTCCATTTTTTTTGGTCACAATACGGTATACTTCGGTTACATGCTGTGGGGAGAGCTCCTCACAAATGTCCTCAATGCTCACGCAGTCGAGGTCAAAGCAAGTGACCACTCCCTTGCAAACAATGAGGAACCTGTGAGGTTCCACCTTCACCGGTATAGAAGCCGTATTACTCGACGGTATTTCAGTAATAGCTATTATATTGGACGACTGGACATCAGTCGCTGTCTGAATCAATATAGTGCCATCACGCAATTTCCTTATCGAAACGTCCGATTTTGCTGCACCATTTATCGCTCTTTCGAGGATAAATGGGCTGACGCGCTTAAGGTTTTCACTAGCATCGACTCGAGACATCACCAGGAAGCGGGGCTGGGGCCTCACCACTTCCTGGACCATTTCCATTGTTGGGCTGGACGGCCTTACCCGTTTCCGCCTCTTATCAATATTACGACCCTGTGAGGGGCCGGGCAGTGAGGTGCCAGCAGAATTAGGCAGTACGGTGCCAGCGGTGACAAAGTTATCGGCCATGCCGTATTGGGGGACAACCTACACAATACACGGATCGTAGACCCAGGGTGCTCCAAGTTGGTTCTACCACATATGGCCCTGTTAACTGTCCCGACGAGAGGCCCCATACGACGCTAGACATGACAACCTTCGCATAGGGCATCGCCGAGAGAGAGGTCGTCGCAGCAAGTGGGTGTAGGAAAGTGCCAATTTTACGTCCGGACCCTCGTGAACGCAACCGGTCTTTTCTCAAAGTAGGGTACCCGGTTATTGTCATCCCTAAGGCCCTTCTACTAAGATATTACAACCGGCGCACTTTCACTCAGGAGCTCAAAGCAGTGGTATCCAATAATCATCCAAGGAAAACCGTGTTAGATGCCAAGGTCGTCAACGGAGGGCCAAAAGTCTCTGTGCAGGCCTGAACGGCAGGGGAAGGGAAGAAAGAGGTAAGGAGAGAGTAAGAGAAGGGAGAAGAATGAAAAAGGGGTGAAAGGGAAGGAAGAAAAAAGGAGGTGAAAGGAAAGATTTAGGATAGGTTTTTCCTGCACGAGGTACGTCCTGCACAGAAACTTCCCCTTTTAGTCGCCTTTTACGACAAGCAGGGGTTTCTGCGGGACTATTCTAAACCCCGTCCCGCAGGGGGGGTAAGGATATAGTTATCCGTCTTTTTTTTCTTGGCCATTCTTTTTTTGTCACTATTCTATAAACTTCGGTGACATGTTGAGGTGCAAGCTCATCACAGATCTCTTCAATGCTCACGCAGTCGAGGTCATAACGAGTGACCACTCCCTTGCAAACATTGAGGAACCTTTGTGGCTCCACCTTTACCTTTAAATGGGCTGAGTTGCTAAACGGTATCTCAGTTATTCGCATTACGTTTACCGTCTGGACGTCATTTATGGTCTGGATCATCACAGTGCCATCTCGCAGTTTTCTTATAGAGACCTCTGACTTTGCAGCACCATTTATCACTCTTTCGAGGATAAATGGGCTGGCACGTTTCAGAGTCTCACCGTCGTCGACTCTAGACATTACCAGGAAGCGGGGCTGGGGCCTCACCACTTCCTGGTTTTCTATTATTACAGGGCTGGACGGCCTTACCCGTTTCCGCCTCTTTTCAGTATTACGGCCCTGTGAGGGGCCGGGCAGTGAGTTGCCAGCGTGGTTTGGCAGTACGGTGCCAGCGGACAGTAAGTTGTCAGCAGCGACAAAAGAAGTGGCCATGCCATTTTTGGGGACAACCTACACAGTACTCGGATCGTAGACCCAGGGTGATCCATGTTGGTACTACCACATATGGCCCTGTTAACTGTCCCGACGAGAGGCCCTATACGACGATAGACATGACAACCTTCGCATAGGGCATCGCAAAGAGAGAGGTCATCGCAGCAAGTGGGTGTAGGAAAGTGCCAATTTTACGTCCGGGCCCTCGTGAACGCAACCAGTCTTTTCTCAAAGTAGGGTACCCGGTTATTGTCATCCCTAGGCCCTTCTACTATGATATTATAACCGGCGCACTTTCACTCAGGAGCTCAAAGCAGTGGTATCCAATAATCGTCCAAGGAAAGCCGTGTCAGATGCCAAGGTCGTCAACGGAGGGGCCAAAAGTCTCTGTGCAGGACTGAACGGCAGGGGAAGGGAAGAAAGAGGTAAGAAGAGAGAAAGAGAAGGGAGAAGAGAGAAAGAGAAGGGAGAAAGAGAGAAAGAGAAGGGAGAAGAGAGAAAGAGAAGGGAGAAGAGAGAAAGAGAAGGGAGAAGAGAGAAAGAGAAGGGAGAAGAATGAAAGAGAAGGGAGAAGAATGAAAGAGAAGGGAGAAGAATGAAAGAGAAGGGAGAAGAATGAAAGAAAGGAGAAGAATGAAAGAGAAGGGAGAAGAATGAAAGAGAAGGGAGAAGAATGAAAGAGAAGGGAGAAGAATGAAAGAGAAGGGAGAAGAATGAAAGAGAAGGGAGAAGAATGAAAGAGAAGGGAGAAGAATGAAAGAGAAGGGAGAAGAATGAAAGAGAAGGGAGAAGAATGAAAGAGAAGGGAGAAGAATGAAAGAGAAGGGAGAAGAATGAAAGAGAAGGGAGAAGAATGAAAGAGAAGGGAGAAGAATGAAAGAGAAGGGAGAAGAATGAAAGAGAAGGGAGAAGAATGAAAGAGAAGGGAGAAGAATGAAAGAGAAGGGAGAAGAATGAAGAGAAGGGAGAAGAATGAAGAGAAGGAGAAGAATGAAAGAGAAGGGAGAAGAATGAAAGAGAAGGAGAAGTAGTGAAAGTGAAGGAAGATGAAAGGAGGTGAAAGGACAGATTTAGGATAGGTTTTCCTGCACAGAAGCCTCCCCTTTTAGTCGCCTCTTACGACAAGCAGGGGTTACTGCGGGACTATTCTAAACCCCGTCCTGCATGGGGGCCAGTTTACAAAGCATGTTGCATCACAACTTCGACAACTACCGATCAAAAGTTTCATTTTACTTCAAGAGAAGATACACAGTCTGGTCACACGAGAAAGGATTTCCTCCATCTCCCTGGGATACCCCTCAACGTCACCAATTACCTTCCTCACGTATTTTGGAATTTCCAGTTTACAGGTCTCTCCTAGTTTCGAGGGTTCTCCGCCGCCACAGACCAGCAACGAATTTACTCCAAAAAATAACACTTTTTTCTGGACTAGATCCAATTGACAAAGCTTTTTACAGATATGAAATTAATATAAATGAAAGTTCCAGAATGTTGCCGAACACTTAAATTACTTGTGTTGTAATAATCATTAGTATAACTTAATAATCAAAAACCACTAAGAACACTCTTACACTTTTTTTCAAATCGATTTACTGGTTGTATTAGAGATAAATGGTTTTTATATTTTACGCTACATAAATAAAATTAATAGAAAGTAAAATATTGCATTCAACTAACCTTGATGAATGGAGTCAATATGCTATAAATTTCTGTCAACACACCAGGCAAAAAACGTGATGTTGTGCTGTGTGATACTCTAAACAAGTATTCAAGTGACCTCAGGGTTTCATCACTCGCCAGATAACGAAGTGCTATTTTCAACTTGGTCTTGCATGGAATAGCATAGAGGTATCTTGTTTTTGTATTTATTGTGAGATCACTTCCAGTAATTCGTCAAACTTCCCTGGCGACATACGCAAAATATTCCTATAGGTAGTCGCAACCTCTTCAGCCAATTCTTTCAATAGACGCGTAGACGTTCCCAATTGTTCCCTTCTGCCTATCCACTTTCTTTTCCTATCCACATTTTCTAATAAGAGATTATCGGCCATTTCAGCACATGCTAACCTTACTAGCTGTCGTAATACGTGTCGGCGAGGACAGAGACGTTCCAGAGGTGTCCACGGACCAAACTGGCCTACTCGCCGCAACTAAACGCTGAAATCAGTAGCGACGTGA
Organism: Timema podura; assembly: GCA_033556935.1. Classification (NCBI taxonomy): domain Eukaryota; kingdom Metazoa; phylum Arthropoda; class Insecta; order Phasmatodea; family Timematidae; genus Timema; species Timema podura. The sequence continues at coordinate 57,477,005 of JAVRXN010000013.1, read as the reverse complement.
GACCAGCAGGTAGCGGCTACTAGGAAGAGGCGACTGATAGCAGCTAGTAAAGTCGCCAAGTGTAACCCAGGCTTAAGGAGGCTTCATTTTGTTTCAGTTGCTGAACTTTCTATTCAAAAGATGTTTCATCTAAAGGCTACTAAGATAGTGCATTCATAAGAGGAGGATTTAAAAACTAGAGAGATGCTAACAAGTGTTTCACACTTCACGAGAAATCAAAATGTTACATTGGGAGTGCTATAATCATCGATAACTTTTACACTAGCCAATCCAATTGGTATTTGGTTAAAACGACGGAAAGGAAAGAGGTTTATCTGGCCGTGAAAAAAAAGTTTGGAGAGTAGTGAAGTTCTAAAGCTTTTAATAAGTGTAACCATCTCTTGCTAAGGGAGGTAGGGCATACAGGGGTCATTCTGAAAGTTTTGAAAATCTACAAAAAGAACTTTAAATGGAAATAATAGCCCTTCTTAAGAAATATGATCCTATTTTCAAGTGCAGTTAGAAGCAGGACCAAAGAGCGCTAGTTATTTAAGCAACACATTTTAAAACTATTTGATAAAATAGTTGCATAATATTGTTTTTCAGTCTATTAGTTTCACTAATGAACAATGAAACATTATTATTATTATTGTTGTTTAGAGGCCCATCGACACAATGAGGTCATTAGGGCCTTGACATTTACACACACAGTAAAATCTCCATTAGGGAGAGAGACATCACATAGTCCACCCGTTAGAATAAACAGGTGGAAACATAAAATATAAAACAATATACAATATTAAAATTTGTATATCAATTAAAAATAGATATTCTCAATATGAGAAAAAACCCATTTGAGACACTCCATAGGAGCGCTCAAATGGGCAATTAGATTAAAAGAAGTGATACACCTGCTAAAATAAAACCACAGGTGTATACACTACGTTAAAATTACAAAACAAACATATTAAATATAACACATTAAAATCTTAAAACATGTTAAAATAATACGTTAAAAAGACAGAACAAACATATTAAAATGTACTAAAATGTTAAAAAGTTCTCAATATGAGATAAATCCAGATGAGTCACTTTATAAAAGTGACTCAAATGGCATTAAAAAGATCCGCCTGGCGTATAAAACGGAGTAAACAAATAACTCCCTCCGTGCTATCACGTAATAAAAAACGTAGGTCACCTTTAAAATCAAGAGCCAGGCGGATAGGGGCATATTTGCGACACTCCACCAAAATGTGGTACACACTAAGGGGAGCATCGCAAAATTCACACACTTGAGGTGGATCCCCTCTCAATAAAAATCCGTGGGTTAGTAATGTATGCCCGACGCGGAGTCTCGTCACGATGACCTCCTCTCTTCCAGACTTTCGTATAGAAGAGGGCCATCGCGACACACCGTCCCTGATGGACCGCAGCTTGTTCTGAGCAGGGGTCGAGACCCACTGCTCGTGCCAGGTGCGTAAGACCCCACGCCGAACATAACCCTTTAGATCTAAAAACATGACACCCAGACTCGCCTCCGGAGGCAGGCGTGCTGCCTCCTTGGCCGCCTGGTCAGCAAGTTCATTTCCTGAAAGACCAGCGTGACCAGGAATCCAGCAAAAGGCGAGCCGGGTGTTTAATGAATCAATTTTTAAAATTTGCTCATGTATCATCTGCACGAGGGGATTCCAGGAGTAGAGAGTGGACAATGCCAACAGAGCACTCATGGAATCCGTGCAGATGAGCACAGAACGGTGACACTTACGATAAATAAAACACAGAGATTTAAAAATGGCGTATAATTCAGCCGTAAAAACACTGGATTCACCAGGTAAACCAAACTTAAAATGGTTTCCCTCCACAACAAATGCGCATCCCACGGAGGCCCCACACTTGGAGCCATCTGTATAGACGCGCTTAAAGCCCTGAAAGCGAGTGGAGAGGAGCTCATAAAAGGTCCTCTCATATATAATTGGTGGGGTGGTCGCTTTAGGGAACTTGGCAAGATCAAAATGGCATTGAGGTAGGCGTATCTTCCAGGGAGAAACTCGACCGGGGGATGTGGGGATAGCCTTTGGCAGGACTATCCCACACGTGTCGAAAACCGATAGCATCCTGATCCCAACCGGCCTTGTACTACGCCATTTGGTTTCATACAAGACACGGTTAGGGGGATGAAACACAGGACGGTAGGCAACATGCTCCGGCATGCAGTGTAGTTTCGACACGTAAGATGCCAGAAGATAGGACCGCCGGTAAGAGAGAGGGGGCTCACCGGCGTCGGCACAGATGCTGACGACTGGACTGGTACGAAAAGCACCAGTAGCCAGTCGTATACCAGCATGGTGGACACTATCCAGCATCTTTAACGCCGAGGGTCTCGCCGATCCATAAACGAAACTGCCGTAGTCTAGTTTTGATCTTACCAAGGCCCTATACAGGCGCATCAAGGTTTCCCTATCAGCACCCCAGGACCGAGCGCTAACCACTTTGAGCAGGTTGAGTGCTTTTATACACCTCGCTTTCAGGTCTTTGATATGAGGGATCCAAGTTAATTTAAAATCAAATAAAAGTCCCAGAAACCTTACGGTCTCTGAGACTGGTAAAACAACGTGGTTCATTAAAATACTGGGGACAGGTTGTATTCCACGGAATCTGTGGAAGTGGACGACCGTCGTCTTGGCTGCAGAGAAGCGAAAGCCATTTCGCGATGCCCACGACCACAGATTATTTACAGAGAGTTGTATCTGCCGTTCAGCCCTGTGGAGACTCGACGAACTGCAATAAATTGCGTAGTCATCCACAAAAAGGCATGAACGGACAGGTAGCCGCACATTGTCCACAATGCCATTAATTGCAATGGCGAACAACGTACAGCTTAGAGTACTGCCCTGAGGAACCCCATTTTCTTGAATAAAATCATCGGATAAGGTGTTGTTTAACCTTACCCGGAAGTGTCTATCTGACATAAAATTAGATATAAAAACAGGGAGGTTCCCTCGGAACCCCCAATTAAAAAGGGTTTTTAAAATGCCGTACCGCCACGTGGTATCGTAAGCCTTCTCCAAATCAAAGAAAACTGCCAAAAGATGTTGTTTGTGGAGAAAGGCGTCACGAACCGCCGTCTCGAGACGGACGAGATGATCCACCGTGGATCGATTACGGCGAAAACCACATTGGATATTTGATAACAGATTGCGGGATTCTAAATACCATATTAATCGTTTATTTATCATTTTTTCCAATATTTTGCATACACAACTAGTTAAGGCTATCGGTCTATAACTAGTTGGCTCTAATTTATCCTTGCCACTTTTATATATTGGTATAACGGTTGCTTGCCTCCATAGTGATGGGAATTGATGAGATCCCCAAACACTATTATAAAGGTCTAACAGATATGCCAGTCAAGAAGGGGGTAACTGGCGTAACATGTATTGAATGTCATCGGGGCCAGATGCTGTGCTACCCGCCTGTGACAGAGCATATGTCAGTTCATCTAAAGTAAAGGGGGAGTTATAATCCTCCCCCGGTTCTGACCAAAGTCAATAGAATGGCGCTCTATGCTCCGCTTATGCGCCGCAAACTCATTAGAGTAGCTTGCAGTGCCAGAAATAGCGGAGAACATAGAGCCCAATACATTGACGACCTCAACAGGGGAGGAGACAAGCGTACCATTTGACATAAGGGCAGGTATATTATTTATGGTATTTTTGCTACTACGTAATTTACGAATGTTATCCCAAACCTTAGTTGTGGGAGTGGAAATAGTAAGGGTAGAAATAAATTGTCTCCAAGACTCTTTTCTGCTTTCACGAATGATACGGCGAGCTCGAGCACGCAGAATCCGGAATGATTCTAGATTATCCAAGGTAGGACGCCGATTGAAGAGACGTAGGGCCCTTCGACGGTCAGAAATAGCCAACCGACATTCCTCGTTCCACCAGGGAACTGGACGGTGGCGCGGATAAGGCGAGGATTTAGGAATGGAAGCCCTCGCAGCTGCTATTACCGTCGAAGTAAAACGCCCAACCCTAACATCGACGTCATGATAATGGGGTTCATCAAATACGGCGAGCTCGCGAAATTTATCCCAGTCAGCACGTTTGATAACCCAATAGGGTAGCCGTGCTGTATTGGGAGGCTCTTGAAGTGGTGAAACCAGAATTGGAAAATGATCGCTGCCACATAGGTCCGAGTGAACCTCCCAAAGGAAGTGAGCAGCGATCCCGGGGCTACATAAAGTTAGGTCGATGGCAGAGGATACACCATTAAAGGTGGAGAAGTGTGTCTGGGTCCCGGTGTTCATTAACACCAGGTTTCCCGAGACAAGAATATCCTCTACCATCCTCCCACGGGCGTCTGTAAAATTAGACCCCCACACCAGGTTATGCGCATTAAAATCCCCCAAGATGATGTAAGGGGCGGGAAGTTGTATAAAGAGGGCCTCTAGAGTCCTCTTTGAAACGCGCTCACCTGGTGGGAGGTAGATGCTGCATACTGTCACTTCCATAGCAAGGGAGATTCGGACAGCGATCACTTGGAGTTCAGAGACGATATTAATATGTTTATGATATATGTTGCTTCGTGCGAATATAGCCACACCTCCGCTAGCCCGATCAAAGAATGGCTTGTCGGTACGATATATATCGTACCCACGAAGCTTCGGGTTGTCAGTTGTGCGGAAGTGGGTCTCCTGCAAACACAAGATGGGGGGATGCAGGGAAGATATTATTTGTTTAATTTCTTCTACACGAGCAAAGAAACCCCTACAATTCCATTGTAGTAGCGACATTATTTATAAATATAAAGTTTAATAATCCTCGCAATCCATAACGTTATCTTTTAAAAATAAAAATTGATTGAGGCCCTTTTTAGGCCCTCTTGCTTTTCCCAGTCTCTCCTGGACCTCCCGCTTCAGGAGAGGTTTTGATTTATCCTGGAGAGACAGGGTCATTGGGTCTTTGCGCGAAGGCTTTGTTAAGGCCTTCGGCGCTTTATTGATATTAATTTTTTCGGCGCTCCCTCGCTGGTCCTTTCTCAAGGCACCAGAGGGAATCGCCTTTGCGGCCTCACCTGTCCTACCACTCATCCCAACCTCCGGAGTCCCAGAGGCGGGATTGAGCGGCTCGACAACGGCCGCAAGTAGTTTTGGGCCCCGTGGAGGGCTCGGGGGTGTTCCCCGAGGAGGGCTCGGGGGGGTTCCCCGAGGAGGGCTCGGGGGGGTTCCCCGAGGTGGGCTCGGGGGGGGTCCTCGAGGAGGGCTCCTCGGTGGTACAGGTGGGGGAGACGACCTTTTTGGCGGTTTCGCCTCTTTTAAAAATTTAGGCGCCACAGTATTTGGCGCAGTAAAACGATTGATGTCTCGATCAGATACTAGTGGAACCGGTCGCGTAGACGTTTTGGCAAGATTAACTGCGCAATGGCAGTTGGGACAGTTGATGTTCTGGCTGACAATCTGGCTATATGAAGTTTGAAATACCGGAGCCTGACTAGATACGTATTCCTTGCGTGCCTGGACATAAGAGATCTTCTTTTCGGATTGAATCTCCAAGACTTTTTTCTCTACCTTCCATTTCGGACAGGCCCGAGACCAGGCAGAGTGTGGACCCTTGCAGTTTACGCAGAACTTCGGAGACTCACATGGTGTATCGTGAGCCTCCTGTCCACAATCCGCACAGGTTGGCTTACCACGGCATCGCAGCTTCGTATGCCCAAATTCCTGGCACTGAAAACAGCGCCGAGGGTTAGGAACATACGGCCGGACCCTGAGCACGTGGAAACCTGCTCGGACCTCCTTTGGAAGGGTAGGAGTCGCAAATGTGAGAATATACGTATCCGTCTTTTTTTCTTGTCCGTTTTTTTTGGTCACAATACGGTATACTTCGGTTACATGCTGTGGGGAGAGCTCCTCACAGATGTCCTCAATGCTCACGCAGTCGAGGTCAAAGCAAGTGACCACTCCCTTGCAAACATTGAGGAACCTGTGAGGTTCCACCTTCACCGGTATAGAAGCCGTATTACTCGACGGTATTTCAGTAATAGCCATTATATTGGACGACTGGACATCAGTCGCTGTCTGAATCAATATAGTGCCATCACGCAATTTCCTTATCGAAACGTCCGATTTTGCTGCACCATTTATCGCTCTTTCGAGGATAAATGGGCTGACGCGCTTAAGGTTTTCACTAGCATCGAGTCGAGACATCACCAGGAAGCGGGGCTGGGGCCTCACCACTTCCTGGACCATTTCCATTGTTGGGCTGGACGGCCTTACCCGTTTCCGCCTCTTATCAATATTACGACCCTGTGAGGGGCCGGGCAGTGAGGTGCCAGCAGAATTAGGCAGTACGGTGCCAGCGGTGACAAAGTTATCGGCCATGCCGTATTGGGGGACAACCTACACAATACTCGGATCGTAGACCCAGGGTGCTCCAAGTTGGTTCTACCACATATGGCCCTGTTAACTGTCCCGACGAGAGGCCCCATACGACGCTAGACATGACAACCTTCGCATAGGGCATCGCCGAGAGAGAGGTCGTCGCAGCAAGTGGGTGTAGGAAAGTGCCAATTTTACGTCCGGACCCTCGTGAACGCAACCGGTCTTTTCTCAAAGTAGGGTACCCGGTTATTGTCATCCCTAAGGCCCTTCTACTAAGGTATTACAACCGGCGCACTTTCACTCAGGAGCTCAAAGCAGTTGTATCCAATAATCGTCCAAGGAAAGCCGTGTTAGATGCCAAGGTCGTCAACGGAGGGGCCAAAGGTCTCTGTGCAGGGCTGAACGGCAGGGGGAAGGGAAGAAAGAGGTAAGGAGAGAGAAAGAGAAGGGAGAAGAATGAAAAAGGGGTGAAAGGGAAGGAAGAAATAAGGAGGTGAAAGGAAAGATTTAGGATAGGTTTTCCTGCACGAGGTACGTCCTGCACAGAAACCTCCCCTTTTAGTCGCCTTTTACGACAAGCAGGGGTTACTGCGGGACTATTCTAAACCCCGTCCCGCAGGGGGGACCAATGAAACAAGTGACTGTGGTAATCATGAGAAAATTACCATTGTTATTAGATATTTTGATGACCTTCAAAATAGATAAGTATAAACTTTTGTATCCCTTCAGCGACTTATCGCCTCAGAGGGTATAAATGCGGTGGCGGAGCCGGTATCGGGACTCAGTCGGAGACGCGGGGAAGACCCAACAACATGACGAAGATTGCGAAATCTCCTCCATCTCAAGCTAGTATCGAAAGAGTCTACCGAGAAGCAAGACTCTTACCGCCAGCATCACCAGACATTTGGCAAGCACTTGAAGAAGACCCTTGGTTCCAGAGCATTGAGCCACAATACGGACAGATCATCTTGGAGGAATGGACACCCGAAGAGTCAACGCACGGCAACATACCAACCTGGGACACCGAGGAGGCGGGCCTACCCACTCTCGTGGAGCTCCAGGACTGGAGTTACGTGGCGGCAAGAATACCCTCACCTCGACCACTTGCAGCAACCAACCTGGAACAACTAGTCGAAGCCCTAGGAATCAATATACCAGACGACGTGGAAAACATCGTACCGGCCTAGACAACCCCACTGCAAGAGACACGGGACTCTGGCGACCCGACTGATATCATCGAAGACGATTGGGACGAGGACGCATCACCTGTCCCAGTCATTAAAATCCCTACTGTACCTTTAGTTTGGGACACCGATCCGGCTACAGCAGTACCGATGGCTCTCTGCACCTACCACAGCGTCGGCGTGAAACCATTGCAATCAATCTATCTCCGGGACCGGCTACTTTTTAAGACTCTCTAAGGAGGCCTGAACCTGCCAAGACCATTCGAGGTCCCTCACCATTTCCAAAAGACGAAGAGCAGCCACCTGATGACTGAGGTGATCCGCGATTGGCTACAGACCGGACTTCTGATCGAGAAAGACTGCGTAGATGCCTTCCCTTTGTTTCTAATTCCGAATCAGAACCGACGGGTGATAGTAATTCATGATTTCTCACCCTGGACAAACTACATACACACGCCAAAGTTTAGTCTCCTGTCAGCTGGCTCTGCTCTAAAGGACATCCCAAGAAACCACTTCATGATAAAGACAGACTTGTCCAACGGGTTTTACCAGCTTCCACTCTCCGAAGGATTTACGCAGTTTGCGGGCGTATACTATCAAGGGAGGAAGTTCTGTGCTACAAGACTCCCGATGGGCCATACATTGGCCCCATCAAAAATGCGGGCCATAATGATGGAAGCAGCCAAAGCAGTCGAGGACTGGTTGCCAGGAGTCCATTCCATCGTGTATTTAGACGACACGTTATTTCATGCTGAAACACCGGAAATCCTGATGGCAGTACCAGAAGTCCTTCAAGAAATTGGCCTCACCTTAAACCTCGAGAAATCAGCCCTGACTCCCACTACTCGAATCGACTACCTGGGATTTGAAGTGGTAGCAGGATACATATCCTGGCTCTCATTTAACTTAGATTGGCCCTCGTATGCAGTGGCGCAAATATATCAAGGATCTGGCGCCTGGTCCTTAAGATTCCTGCAAAACGCACCGTGGACCACCAAGTCTTGGGACGACTCGCCTAGACACCTGACAACAGCCTTCACGGACGCAACACCCAATACACTCGCCGGATTCACAATGACCACGCCGACATGTTGGACTGGATACTTGCACGACAGCCTGGAAATCAACCGCGCAGAACTTACGGCAGCACTACTCACCTTGGGCTGGCTCCACAAGAAGGCACCGGATAGCGACTATCGGATTGGAACTGATAACACCACCGTCCTTCATTGCCTGGTTAAAGGTAAAAGTTGGTGTTTTTCAGTCCCAGCCATTCGTGCCCTCCATGTAAGAATCTTTCACCTACTCCGCAACCAACGAGTATCAACATTATGGATTCCGTCGGAGCTTAACCCCGCCGACGAAACATCCCGAAGACACATGGCATCTGCAATCAGAGAGGACTTAACCCCTGAAGATATCATTAATATTAGTGAACTGTTTCTGTAATTTGTATGTCTTATTTTGAAATAAAGAACAGGGCCCCTAAAGAAGCCCGGGAATCCTCTCCACCTCTTCGGCTGGTCCTACGGACCCTCCATCGCCTTATACCTCTCGCCTCAGAGGGTATAAAAGCGGTGGTGGAGCCGGTATCGGGACTCAGTCGGAGACGCGGGGAGGACCCAACATTACTGCTGCAGAAACAATTTTTGATACGTTAAGGATAGTTATGGAATAGTTAAGATTAAGCTGGAAGTTTGTGCTGTCGGTATGTTTTGATGGTGCATCATCTATGGCCGGTCAAATAAGTGGTGTACAGGCCAGATGTATGGATTTGAATAGACAGGTGTTGTATGTTCATTTGTAACATCTCGCCGAGTTACAAGCCCATGAACAAAATATTCAGAGTATATAATGTAATTAAGGTTTATCAACAACTGACCACTGCCACCTGTTTGACTGTGCTGTAATGATCCACCTATCACTTCCACCCATGGCGCAATTCTACGTCCGGCCCCTGCTAGACAAACCGGCATACTGGACACAGCACGTGTGATGTTGAATGGTTCCCGCACACAGCGCCACCAAGCCGCCAGAGAATAGAACATTGTACCACTTCCCAGAGACAAGTAGAATGTTATTATTATTTATAGGCCCATCGACACAATGAGGTCATTAGGGCCGTGACATTTTAAAACTACAGTAAAATCCCCATGGGGGAAAAAATATGTATAATACACCCAAATTTTAGTGATACACCTGCTAATAAAAAACCACAGGTGTATGCACTAGATTAAAAATAAAAAACACACATTTTAAAATATAATAAGTTTGTAAAAAGACAAAACAAACATATTAAAATATAAAATGATAAAAACAAATAAAACAGACATGTTAAAGTATACTAAAAGATGTGTTAAAAAGACAAAACAACTTATTAAAGTACACTAAAAATGTTAAGAATACTCTCAATATGAGAAAAAATCTAAATGAGCCACTTTATAAAAGTGACTCAGATGGCATTACAAAGATCCGCCTGGCGTATAAAACGGAGTAAACAAATAACTCCATCCGCGCTATCGCGTAGTATAAAACGTAGGTCACCTTTAAAATTTAGCGCCAGACGGATAGGGGCTAGTTTGCGACACTCCACCAAAATGAGGTGTACACTAAGGGGAGCATCGCAAAAATCACACACTGGAGGTGGATCCCCTCTCAATAAAAATCCATGGGTTAGTGAAGTATGCCCGACGCGGAGTCTCGTCACGATGACCTCCTCTCTTCTAGACTGTCGTATAGAAGAGGGCCACTGCGACACACCGTCCCTGATGGACCGCAGCTTCTGAGCAGGGGTCGAAACCCAGTGCTCATGCCAGGTGCGTAAGACCCACGCCGAACATAACCCTTTAGATCTAAAAACATGACACCTAGACCCGCCTCCGGAGGCAGGCGTGCCGCCTCCTTGGCTGCCTGGTCCGCCAGTTCATATCCTGAAAGACCAGCGTGACCAGGAATCCAGCAAAAGGCGAGCCGGGTACTTAATGAATCAATTTTTAAAATTTGCTCGTGTATCATCT